>JBAIZL010000005.1:98349623-98507123 GCA_036971475.1 Prosapia bicincta | reverse complement strand
TCTTGGCCTGCGCGCTACAAACACCGAATATCTAGCGGCAAACAATTCTTTACATCGTAGTATGCGTTCCAGAGCGGGCAACTCTTGGCCTGCGCGCTACAAACACCGAATATCTAGCGGCAAACAATTCTTTACATCGTAGCATGCGTTCCAGAGCGGGCAACTCTTGGCCTGCGCGCTACAAACACCGAATATCTAGCGGGAAACAATTCTTTACATCGTAGCATGCGTTCCAGAGCGGGCAACTCTTGGCCTGCGCGCTACAAACACCGAATATCTAGCGGCAAACAATTCTTTACATCGTAGTATGCGTTCCAGAGCGGGCAACTCTTGGCCTGCGCGCTACAAACACCGAATATCTAGCGGCAAACAATTCTTTACATCGTAGCATGCGTTCCAGAGCGGGCAACTCTTGGCCTGCGCGCTACAAACACCGAATATCTAGCGGCAAACAATTCTTTACATCGTAGTATGCGTTCCAGAGCGGGCAACTCTTGGCCTGCGCGCTACAAACACCGAATATCTAGCGGCAAACAATTCTTTACATCGTAGCATGCGTTCCAGAGCGGGCAACTCTTGGCCTGCGCGCTACAAACACCGAATATCTAGCGGCAAACAATTCTTTACATCGTAGTATGCGTTCCAGAGCGGGCAACTCTTGGCCTGCGCGCTACAAACACCGAATATCTAGCGGCAAACAATTCTTTACATCGTAGCATGCGTTCCAGAGCGGGCAACTCTTGGCCTGCGCGCTACAAACACCGAATATCTAGCGGGAAACAATTCTTTACATCGTAGCATGCGTTCCAGAGCGGGCAACTCTTGGCCTGCGCGCTACAAACACCGAATATCTAGCGGCAAACAATTCTTTACATCGTAGTATGCGTTCCAGAGCGGGCAACTCTTGGCCTGCGCGCTACAAACACCGAATATCTAGCGGCAAACAATTCTTTACATCGTAGCATGCGTTCCAGAGCGGGCAACTCTTGTCTGGCGCGCTACAAACACCGAAGATTAAATTCGGTGGGTGTGTCAGTTGAGGAACCAGTTTGTCGGCTAATTTGAAGCAATTAGTTTGCAAGCCATCCGGTTTTGTCATACCCCGGCCACATCGCTGACTGTAATTACGGATTTTAATCGAGAATTTTTAGTTTTTTAATCTGCGTGGGTGGTATTCTGAAATCAATTTAATCTTGTAAACCTTTCATTTCCATAAACTACTTGAAAATTGTTTTTTTACGTACTCTATTGGTAATAAGAAACCGCAGTCAAATCCAAGCTGTGTATTTAACCTTCAACTTCCGCCCTGAAATTTCTGTCACATTACTACCGCCATTGTCTCATAGGCAGGAAGGGTCTAAGAGTCATTTATTGTGTGGTTTAACAATTTATCTTGCATTTACTTTATAAAAATTGTTTTAAAATATATTCTGATTGCAAGTGACTAGGGTAAACATAATTTTATGAGATCAGTTACTTTTTATTTACTTATTGAAAACTGTAGTCTTACCTTCTATAGATCTTGGTGCAGCTTAACTAAAAAGGCTTATAGTCGCACAATAATTAACATACACTAATTATTTTTCGTTCTCTGATTGTACACACTTAATTTTTTATACAAGATAACATTTGACACATTATAAGTTTTATTTATGGAAACTGACATTAGAAATAATAACTCAATTTTAACAGCAGTTTTTACAAAGCGGCTCAGAACATTCTAGACATATTATCTTTAGGCAGCTTAAAAAGTGTATATTTTTTGTTGCTGGAAAAATTCTACATTGTTTATAACAATTTTCCTATACAAATAGAAAAATTCTGTAAATTTCTGGACATTGCAATTCTTCAAAACATCTTCATCGTCTGATACACATTGTTGAGATTCGGTATCATGATCCCTTGGCTCAATTACTTCTTCACTTTTTTCCACAGTTCCGCTATTCTTTTTGATGCCTTCAAAAAGTTGTTCATTAGACATAGCACTTGAATCACTGTCTTCTTCGAGTAACCCGTCGCTGATGGTATCTTCAAAATCACTCTTAAATTTCTACTCCTTAAGTCTCATTAGTTGAATTTAGTTTCCTTTTTAATCCAGAAGGTCTAGGTCTATCCATTTCTTCAATTTATGTAATTGTAGGCTATAATGACACATAAATAAGAAAAAACGAAAAATACTACAAAAGTTAAAAATGTTACACAGATGCCGACGTCGTGCCTGTGAGGCATAACCGAAGTTTCATATTGTTATAAAACGAATGAAATGCACAAAATGGCGTAAACAACACCAACGGCATGAAAATAATTACTAAATAGAAAGCTACTAAACTCCATGACCTTTAAGGAGTATTATGGGAGCAGGGAGAGAAACTAAACAACCCCATAAGTACAAATGCCTGTCAGACACGACTACGTGACGGTAGTTAAAGGTTAGAACAAATCGAAGTTATGGTAAGAATAAACAATCCTTGTAGATTTACAAACAATAATCGATCAGCATTACATGAGGGAAAACTGTATTCGGTGGTTTTAAAAGAGTTTTTGAATAACTATTTTGGAAAGCGTTTGTGATTTGAAATAAAATTGGATGTTAGGTATGCGAATTGGTTGTAATTATTCATTGTATTATTGTAAGTATTTATACATACTTACTTACTTACTAGCCAACGCCCACCCTTGGCTGTCCAGCCATTTGGCGGCGCGCTGACCAGTATAATCGAGAGATCTTTGTGGCCTCTGTCTCATCTGTGGGACTGTGGTCCAGCGACGAGCAAGTGCGAAGGTGTTCAGCTGTCATGGTGCCGCTTCCACATAGGGTGCATTCGGGTGATGGTACGGCATGTATCTTGTGAAGGTGCGCAGCCAGATAGTCATGCCCGGTCGTCAAGCGGAAGAGAGCCACTCTCTCGTGTCGTGGCAGTCGACCGTCAATTGAACCGTCCGTTATTAGGGTAGCCCAGCTTTTGTTTCGGGATGCTTCGGTTCTAGCAGATACAGTGCTTCTCTGTAATACGCTGTTTATCCGGGCCTTCATTGTAGTGAGGGTAATGATTGGCACGGCTGTGGTAGTGCCGCTCCCTGCTTGGCCAGTTGGTCTGCTTTTTCATTGTCTTGAATGTTTACGTGGCTTGGGATCCACTGCCATCCCCTATCCTGCAAAGTCTCTAGCTTTTGGCGACAGTCCATGGTTCTGTTACAGTCTGTCACTCTATTACTAGATACACCGAGAATTGCTGCCATTGAGTCAATTAAAAAAACTGCCTGGGCGGGTGGTTCTATTTTCTCGAGTTCTGTGGCAGCCGCTAAGACAGCTGCCACTTCGCCATCATACTTGCATTGGTTACTTCCAACAGCGACAGATCCCTCAAATAAGGTACAATGAAACCCTGCTCCCGTGTGTCCACTTTGTGGCAAGGATGAGCCGTATTTATACATGGCTTACTGTTCGGTTCTGTGCAGACGTTAATCTTACATAGCTTGTTCTGAATTTCCAGGTTTTTGTAAACGATAACCAAATAATACCATCAAGAAACACAAATTCAACTATACCTTCTATTAAAGAATTTAAAAGTTCATGCAAATCATAACCTAATGTAGTTTGATGCGTTTTTGCAGTAACTTGATTCACTTGACATTTTTGCTAAGGAATGCAAGACCTTACATATTCCCGGCATGTAGAAGCTAGCCAGTATGTTACTGCAGACGGCAAACATAGATAAAGCAATTCTTAGATTATTACCAGTGCCTCGTAGAGTAGTGCAGCATGAACACGAACCTTGTGCATTACTTGTAAGTATATTTTACTTGTTCTTTAAAAGGCAAGGCATGTAAAGAGTTACGCAAAGCTGGTTACAAAATAACACGATTCAAGGTTGGTGGGCATTACCTGCTATCTTTATCTTCTTTGTGTCTAAATGGCGACTGGAATACATTCGTGGACATACGTTGTGAATTAGTGATAAATGCAACCGTTTGTCAACGGTATCTATTAAAAGACTTTATTAAAAAACTCACAACACAGTGGATTATTATTACACATTAGTTTCGAGGACGATGTCGCCTTCCTCAGCAATGTGTTAGCACTCAATCGTTGTGGTTTCTTAGGGGGGAAATTTCCATAGGACACATTGAATTTATTTTAGTTTGTACTGAATGTATTTGGAGGCTAAATCTATTCGCCTACTTGAATGACTGCGTAAAACATGTTTTGTTTGTGTAACTTGAGAAAATGAATAAAATAAATCATATTTCCTGTAGATTTAAAACGATCGGCCGATATGGGTAGGAAACAACCGTGAATGTAGGTTTTAGTAGTGGTATAACACCTCTGGTAGTTGTAATCTCTAACGAGATTGTAAAGAGATCCGTACCAGCTACACCCCTATGTAAGAAGGTACGGGAAGGTAGAACTGAGGGAAGGGCATAATAATCCCCTGGCACTAGGAAAATTATGGCGTGGGCGGGTAGAAAGAGGTCTTTACACCCCTATGTAAGAAGGTACGGGAAGGTAGAACTGAGGGAAGGACACAATAATCCCCTGGCACTAGGAAAATTATGGCGTGGGCGGGTAGAAAGAGGTCTTTCCGCTTCCCGGCATTCCGAAAACAGTAAATACAGACAATTTTTCAACACTTAGCATTATTCCATCTCCTTGTATACACACACACACACACACACACACACACACACACACATACACAACGCACACAAATATACCTACACACACACACACACACGCATACGCACACACACACACACACACACACACACACGCACACACACACACACACACACACACACACACACACACACACACACACACACACACACACACACACACATACACGCACACAAATATACCTAGACATACACACACACACACACACCCCAATATACACACGCGCATACGCACGACTGTTCAGTGTGCATAAATCGACTTTTGATGTTCACTTTCAAATCTCAGTCAACACTTAAGTGCGGTGCCGTGTGTGTTTGCAGTTGCTGAAGTAAACAGAATCTGTGGGAGACTATTTACCTGTGTTTCCTTGTCTTGCGAAACTCACGCCTATCGCTGCTTGTGTTGCACCTCCTTTATTCTGCAGCTTTGCAATACGATCCCTGAATTTAAAGCACATAAATCCCATCTTCCCTTCGCAGTGGGTTCACTAGAAAACCAAAAGGGTAAATTACGAAATATAACAACTGTTTCGTCTGTTGTTCCTAAAAATTAAATTGAAAACAAAATTATATATATATATATATAAATATCGCAATATGTATTCTTGTGTATTAATAAAGAACATAAGTCAAAATACAAATACAAATACAAGAATTATAATTGAATATATATATATATATATATATATATATATAAATAAATTCTACAAATAATACATTAATAGAAATAAAATAAATTTTATCAAATAAGCAATTGTATAAAAAAGGTCTATATAAATGCATTACTTGTGCACTAGTGTTAATTTCGCGCAATATATGAGACAATATTATGCTTTATTATTGTGTCAAATTTATTAGTTATGTTTTGGCAATCGCATCGCGTAATATTTTGCCATTGACAGCATTAGTAGCTTGTTATCACTATCTGAGTAACTCACTAATCCCTTAGTACCTCATAGCATCCACCACTCTTGTCATCAAGTCGTAATAAAATGTAAGCCCTGCAACACGAGTATAATCTACATTTATATAAGCGTACATAGGCATTTTTTGGGATGGCACAATGGGAGGGGGATCACAGGCCGGGGATTTGAAAATTTACTATTTAAACCTTAGAGTGAGATTTCCTACTATGGCGACGCATCGACATACAACAGCTATAAAGGGGCATAATTATAAATATTATTGGTAATGTTTGGAATATAAAGTTTTCGAGTATCTCTGTTCTATGCGTTCATGAACGTTTATCAAACCGAAGGTGGAAATTATATTTTTTCTACTATGGGGCCCCATCAATCTGTGCGAATATACTGTAAGCAGCATAAATATTGATAGTAGTTGTTTTGTATTGAAACACGTCAGGAATACAGTGTAAAGAGTTTTCAGTACGGTTTAAAATTCGTAGTTTTGTATTTACTAGCTAACTTACGTTTTTGACAGAATATTAACAGTATTTTAAAATATAGTTTGAAAAATATGTAAAATATGAATAACCCAAAAATGTCCGTTGAGCTTGGATTGGTCTACACGTATTCAGATCCAGTTTAGAATTGGAAACTTAGAATCCCAAAGATAGGGTTGATCAGTACGAGACAATTAACAGTATCAATACATTTATGTGGGGTTACTATAGTGATTTAATAATGAAGGGATTCTAAATTATATAGTTCAAATTAATTGTAGGTTACTATCAGACGTAAGTGCTTTAATTAAGGAGGGTAAGAGTTGAATCGTTTTATATAATGTCATGACAAAACGTCGCTTTATCACATGGTCTTGGACAAAATATCGTCACACTTAGAGTTTTAAACTACCAGAAGGAGTTACACACAAGTTTTCTAAGAATTTGTGTATTTACATTAGCTTTCTCTTCTTGTTCAAAGTCGTTAATGACTTCTACGTAGAGAGGTGTTATTTAGCTCTTCAGCCAATCAGAAACTGGCTCATGTAAGCTTCATATTGAGGTGTCATCAGGTTCGGATCCACTCAAAGTGCTTTCTATCTACTGGAGTGCCACAAATAGTGGAACAGAGACAAGTAACTCAATTTACTGCAGGTAGCACTATATCCATAAATAATATTGTCTACATAAAATACTGTTGGATTATTAAAATATGATTTTTTTAAATAATATTTGTTCGGATAATATTTTTTTCCGATTTTCTCAAATTTCTAGAGCCATCCATTGGTGCCACATGACGGCTTGACTCATTTTATCCTATCACTTTTTAGTTTGGAAATTTATTGAATTTATTTCTATATGTCCTCAAACAAGTTCTCCTTTCTGCATTCCATGCCTTCTCTTGGCGTATTCTCTGAGAGTTACCTGACACACATTTAATAAAGGTTAATAACGCTGACTAATACGAGATGAACGTAAATAAAATGAAAAGGAAAACCTTAAAATAACAAGTAAAAACAACAAATGTGCACATTAGAAGTAAGGAAGTTGACATATTAGAAGCTGCATTGGCCAGGATTAGGCTGTAAGTAATAGGATGTGCCTTACGTATTATTAGGATTACTTTGAATCCAACGAATTAATTGCAATAACACTTGTGGGCTTGAGGAAAAAATTGGTTCAGTGGTTTGCTTAACGATTATAGCAATTGATTCACGAGATAAAGAAGTGAAGAAACACTACTGGATGTTAAAGTAAAGGTAATCTAAACTAGCGGATTTAATGCAAGTTCGAAAAGACGAACAAATGAGTCGATAATACTGAAAAACATTTGAGAACATGAATAAAAGTTGGCTTCGGTATTATATTGGAAACTATTTGATGAAGAATGCATTCGTTTGGTACAAAGAAGATATCAGATCGAACATATCGCAATTTAGAAAATAAGAAAAGTAAGAGAAAGTTAGGTTTACCATGAATAGAAGAAAACTTGTAGAAATAATCTGCCAATTTATTGAAACTTTAAATGAGTTGACGAACTGAGCGAAGGCGGATTTCGGTTGTTCTTTTGTGGGAGCAAGGTAAAACTTTCCATAAGGAATATTTATTGTGCTTAGAGAAAATTGAAAGGAAAATTGATTATATATTTTTTATTAAACAAACATTTGCATAGCATTAAGGTTGTTATAGTTTTGAAAATATGTTTTGAAAAAAATATGAATTTGCTCTTAATTAACAGTAAAATTATTCTGAGAAACGAAACCCTTTTTTCTTTGTTTTATTTTGCCAAATCCATCGATGATATTTTCGCCCCTCGCTTTAATATCGTAATGGGCATGAATGGCAATAAGATCTGTCATCTTGCTACGCCTCTATTCCATCCACGTTTTCAGTGTCCACAATATAGATAAACTGCTTTACTAAACAGAACGAAACAGCGTTCCTGTAAACTGTGTACCAACAGGAAGTGTTGATAATTGCTGTAACATTCGTAAGTAGGATTTTTCATCGTTATGGACATATGTAATTATACTCCTGTTTATCTTCTTTTACTCCTGAAAAATTAACCTTTTTTAATGTTTAAATATTTCGTTTTTCCCGCAGGCAGTTTACTATTTAATTTAAGAGTTTTTATTGTTAGACGTTTCAGTACTTAGCTAGGAAGAGTGCTGTACAGCGATAGTATAGAGTGAACTTGTGGAAACTTAACACTTCATTCATTCATCGTCGATAGTTTCCATACCAACAATAATGTCGAGAATGGGGTACAGTATAATATAGAGAATATACAGTATAAGGTTTCCAATGCTTGTACTTCATGGCTGTGCACCCTGCGCTACCTACATCCGCTCCATTATACACTACAATAGCATCCAGGTAGAGGTGTTCAGTAATTTTTTAAATAAATAAAAAAATTCTAGTATTTTCATTACTAAAGAAAAGATACAAAATATCAATTCTATCATTTAATCTTGGCGGTTCTTTCATAAAATTAAAAGATAACTTTCTCCGCTTATTTCCTGAAATTTTGATTCGTTACATCTGTGCGTAAGATTCGCGTCCTCCTGGACCTAATCACCCCTAATATATCCTGCAATTGAATTAATGCCATATTCACTGTCATACGTCTCGCTTGTGTACCTTGTTTGATAACGTATGTTAACAAAAACCTAGTATAACGTGAACATGTGTGCGATTAATAATTCGTGTGCTTTTGGGTTAGAAATAAAACGCAATTGCCAAAACTTTACCATATAATTACCCGTCTTCTGGAGATTGCAATCGTTGAGCACACAGTGATTTCGTCGATGTCTGTTTCTTTGTGGAACTTATCAGACGGATCCAAATAAGCTACCAGGATCTATTATTCTTTGATCCGAGGCGTGCCGTTACTCAAACGAGCACGCTGCATTAAAACGAAAATATTACTGTGCGCCACGAGTTGTCTTTTGAACTTTGTCCTACACAAAAATAGCCCCACATTCTCCAGACTCAACCCTTCATGCTATTTTTACACGTGGCTTCTGCAGTTACTTTGATCGAATATCAAAACCTACTCATTTCCTTCGCTGTCTGTGTTTTCTTACACCAGGTGCCAGACGTTTGGAGTGAGGCACGTGTAAGTCTTGAAAACAATTAAATCGTGTCACGGTAGAGAACTGTTGAGTACTTATTTATCTAATATTAACGTCGCTTTTTTGTTATCGTTCACATCCACTTTAGTATTCATTAATGCGGTTAGGCGCTGGAGAACTCTGAGATTCCGTAACCTTCAGGTTAAGAACTGGAAAACTAGCATCCTACTTGCATTGTTTTTACAAGCAACTGCTACGCACGCGCGCGCACACGATGATTAATTGTGTTGGCATTCAATGAGTTTGGCGATTAGCGATGAGTGGATAAGTTGTTGACAACGAGATTGAAGGAATGGCGTTGTACAAATGACAGAAATGAGGTAGGTTGGCACTCGTCATGAGAACATGTGAGGATAAGGCATCCAAAATGATTGTTTTTGGTAACAAAGGCGTATTCAGTGTCGTGTAACAAAAGCAAATACGCAATAGCAAAATTAAAAGATGTAAATATAAAATTTAAAATTAGCGATGAATTATTTCTTTTGAATTTATAATTTTTCTGTTTACTTAAACTTTAATGTCTATTAATAACTATTTAATGTGTTTAAAGTTAATGACATATTACAGACCAATTCGTAATAATACAAATACACTCTACGTTCAAGTTAAAATTAATAAACTTTTAGCTCTTGAAAAGCGTTTTCGGATAGAAATTCTAAATATAGATTTAATTTATATTAGTATGAATTGGTCTGTGATATGTCAATAATTTTTAACACGTTAAATTTATCGTTATTGACAGTATATCAGTTTTACAGAACATCCTAAGCTTCTCTGGCTTCCTCAAATTTGCACAACTCTAAATTTGTTTATAAATTACAAATAAATTTAGTATTGTTGAATTTTGAAATTCAATTATTGAAATTAATCTATACCGTCAAAACATTTAGCAACTATTTATTACACTGAAATTCATTTGTGATTAAGAATTCATTTATGAGACGTTGTATAAGAATCGATATACTGTATATATATATATATATATATATATATATATATATATATATATATGACTAAATATTAAAAAAAACGAATTTATTGATTTTTTCCATAATGGGAAATGAACTAAAACGTCCAAGCTCCTGTTTATTTTAGTACTCGAGATAATTATTGAATACACGATAACCCGGTTGAATATTGGTATTTCTATACCCGGCAGGTGGGTTTATTTTATTAGTTTTTTGGCTAAAATTTCATTGAAAATTTTTTAAAGTTAAACCTTTTTTTTGTGAGTGTAGCCTACTTGTATTTTTAAGCATATCTATAGTGAAATGTAACAATTTTTTTCAGGCTTGATAAGGGTAACAGTTTAGTTGCCGAAACGTCGCACTAAATAAATAAACTTTTGACCGGCTTATTGTTTATTCAATAAAATGTCCAAAATTATGAGCGGCTCCTTCTCTATATGTCGTAGGTAATAAGAAGTGCTTTTATTGGTTTCTACGATTACAGAAGTCTGGAATATCTGGGTCTAGAGATTTCCGAGTGTGATGCGTTGAAGAAATCGTTAAAAGTTCCAATATTTATTCCTCTTGCACAGCCGTGATTTTGGATTTTGATCTCCTCACAGTCAGTGAAGGGTTTACAATGTCAATTAATATCCCCTTATTCTACATCTTTTTTTTTTGATAATTTAATAAATTGAAAGTCTTTGTTAATATTATTCTTTTGCTTATCTGACGATAAATTGAGATATCTGGAATTTGTTTGTTGGAGTTGCCTACAACGCCGCCGTCTTGTAAAGTAGTAAATAAATATCTTAGGATGTGAGCTCAGCTAGGGAGAACTATTCACAACATAGCCGAGCACTAAGGAAAGCGACATCGTCGCCGAAACTACTCTGTGTTATGAACTAGTGTGTTTGTTTTTATTAAAAACTAATTTGTGGTGACATTTAGAGTTCACTATTATTGTTTTTTTACCGCTGTAAATAACTTAGCATTGTCAATTTATTCATATAATTAGCTAAGGTTTGTCAGTAATCTTGTGTTGAATACCTCTTAAAAGAGGGATTCTATTAGAAGTTTGCCCATCCAATACGAGCATATCCATTTTAATATTACGTTCAGATTTTATTTTCAAAATATATCAAAAATAATAAGAACATCGTGTAAATATATTAGAAACTTGAAAAAAAAAACAGTTTCAAACTATTTTTGTTATCGTCTAATATTTTTCATGGTTTTAGCTCTGTTGCGTCCTGTCGAGAAGTCTAGTACTTTAGATGGTAACACATGTTTTTGTTACAATAGATACAGTTGTTTAAAGCAAGTCGTGCTTTGAATTCTTATTTATGAGTTTTTATTCAATCCTTTAACGCTCTTCAGAAAGAATACCTCACGAGAAATCTTGTTTACTTACTCAAGTTATTTCCTGTTCGTGCCCAGGTATGCTAAACACAGTTCTTCTCGCAACCTTGAAGCCTAAACAATTGTGTAGGATTTCTTTAACAACCTCATTTAAAAAGCAGGCTTGACTCGAAGACAGATTCGGTGCCTAGATGCAGTTCTTAACATTCAGTTCGCCACCTACTCAGGCCATTGTACTTCCTTCTTCAGCATGTCCGCAATGCACGTTGGATAAGCCATATTTAGTTAGCGGAGTTGCCCGTTTGATGGCGACTGACGCGTCAACGATGAAAAAATATACCTCCGTGAGTAGGAACCAACTATTTAGATAGAAAACCATATTTTGAACCTTTTTTCTGATTTAATTCGATATATTACAATTATATTTTTCTGTATTCGTATAATGTTTCCATTATAAGGTTTGAACATATGTTATATTTTCAAAGTTAATACACAAAACATTTGAATTAAGTCTAATAATGTCTAGGTAGATAAAATTTACGTAGGGAATTTTATGAATTTACTTAAACAGTTTTACGAATTTACGTGGGCAGTTTTACGAATTTACGTGCGAAGTTTCACGACTTTATGTGGGCAGTTCACGAATTTATGTGGGCAATTTTACGAGTTTACATGGACAGTTTAACGATTTTACGTGGAGAGTTTCACGAATTTACGTGGACAGTTTAACGATTTTACGCGGGGAGTTTCACGAATTTATGTAGACAGTTTTACGAATTTATGTGGGCAGTTTTATAAATTTACGTGGGAAGTTTTACGAATTTACGTAGGACGTTTTGCAAATTTACGTGAAGTTTAACGATTTTACGTGGGGAGTTTCACGAATTTATGTGGGCAGTTTTACGAATTTACTGGGACAGCTTTACGAATTTACGTAGGGAGTTTCACGAATTTATTTAGGCAATTTTACGAATTTACTTGGGCAGTTTTACGAATTTATGTGGGCAGTTTTATGAATTTATTTGGGCAATTTTACGAATTTACGTGGGCAGTTTTATAGATAATGTAAAATTTGGAGGCCTGAAAAAGTAAAAATCACATTTTAGGAAAATTGCGTAAAAAGAAAAAAACATAAAAAAGAGGTGAAGGGGTCAGTTAACCAATATATGCCTATACGTAGGGCCAGGCATACTATCGTTCTGTAGCCCCCGTAGACGCCTCTTTCTCACAGCTTCTATCGGCTATCATTCTAATCCCGGTATCAGATTTCCTTCCGACATTGCTCGGTGAGTATCCTGCGTCCCTGATGCTTCAGGCAGCTTTATTTTCCTTTCGTCTCTGCTGTCACACGCAATACTTGTTTAGATTTTATCATTTGACATTACCTGGAGAAGGCCACATCTGGTTTGCTGTTTTTCATACACCTGTTCTATACAGCTTTCATAATATTTGTTTTATATAGATATTTTATAAATGTTTAGCATAAATACTGTCTATGCTACGTTTAAAATATAAAATATTTGTTCATTCCGTATCCTCTCATGGCGTGGAGGTTTGGCTGCGGTTTCCCAATAATCCATATCAGCGAATTTTAGCTTTTTATGAGTTTCAGCTGTCATACTTCAGAACCATAAAGGAGTATATTTTTAAACATTGCAGAAGAGATTAAATATTTTTTGTGGATAGAGACCATTTTTTAACCAGAGAACTGGGTTCATTTACTGTTTTGACTTTTCTAATAACTAAATTTTCTATTTATAATAGAAAATAATAATTATTTTCGATGGTTATTTTAAATTATTATTAAAATAATAATATTATTTAATAATGCCTCCACTTAGTTTCCCGATCTTCCGTTGTGTTCGATATATTCACGTCCTTCCAAACGGATATATAAATATAAACTAAGTTAGGCTATATAAGTTTGAAATTGTAATAAAACCGTTTACACCGAAATAAAGAGCTTTCGTTTTAAAATTAATACAGTTTTTATTCCGAATTTAGAAGGTGTAAAATTATTTTTATTTCATTTTATATGTTTTGTGCAAAGCTAAGCTAGCCGGACAATGGTATATACATTTAGCTATTTATTGTTTTACTTTTGTTTAAATAAAAATTAAAGTATATATTCATAACGCATTATCATTTAATGAAAATTATGTGTGTGTGCGTGTGCGTGTGTGGGGGGAGGGAGAGAGAGAGAGGAAGGCGAAATTGGTGGTTTATTTATTCTATACAACTATCAATAGTGTTTTACGCGGAATTACGAAACTCAAAACCCATTAGGTTTACTAGGCCCGTTATTTTGCCCTTGTAAGGAATAATGTTTGGTACTGGCTTTTTAAACCATTGCGATTTTTATCCAGTTTAGTTAGTTCTCTAACTACGTTTATCCAATTACGAACAATACTTCTTGTATTTAGTATTAATATTTCTTAACCTGTTAAATTAATGTAAAAAAATTGTAATTGTATGGATTTTTATTAATCAGGAAAAGGTAAAAAATATCCTCTGAATAAAATTATGCGTTTGGGCAGGAAAAATATTTAAGCATTCAACGATTAGGTCAAATTTACAATATGTTATAATATTTGGGGAATTTAAGTGTAATTATAAAAGCGAATTCAAAGGTAACTTTGTGCAGTCATGTTAAATCTTATTTGTAAGTTCTCATTGATGTTTAATTGGCTATGCTCAGGTTTGCATGAAAGTGCTCATATAAAATGCACAGTTTTTTCTGTTAAACTGTGGGATGAAGAAAAAGTAAATATTCTTGAAGAGTCAGACGAAACGGGATTACTGTAATGGATTTGTGCGCTTTCTCTCCCAGCAGTTTCGTAATCAGTTCGGTGCTTCGTTATTCATATCTATCTAAATAATTGTTCAGAGCTTTCCATATCAAGTATATATTATTAAAGTCTTTATTCAAAAGCTCTCTAAAGCCGATTAATTCCTAGCAAATCTAAACTTGATGAAAGCATTGTGCTTTGAGTTCTCTTGCCAGGAAAGTGAGCTTATATAATCTTGAGTAAAGCAGGATTTATTTTAATTTCTAAATAGAACCTGATGGACGGAGTCTATTTATTCAATTCCTTCAATTAGCTCACATTCTCCTGACATATATCTTCTACAAATTTACATTCGTTCAGAAAATACGATTTTATTCATCCAATCAAGTTCAAATACATTTTTAAATCCGTAGTAGATGCCAATTGATGTCATAGTTTTTTTTTAAAATATTTATTCAATAATTAAATTGTAAAAACTTATGAGGTTTAGGTAGGATTGGAACTGAGTATCTACGTGTTCGAAGTCTAGCACTTTGGCATCGAGCCAACTTTCCCATAGCTGGAAATGTATAAAAAGATGTAGGCTTTATGCATTTTTTTGCCCCACCTGGTTGTCGTCGAAGTCTTTATTGTACAACCTTAAATTGTTGCCATGGTTACCACAAAATATCATAAATAGTGCTCTAGGATCAAAACGAATGAAAAGAATAAAACAAATAAACTGGATTAACGGTATCGAACTTGCTTCACAAACGGACAAGGGGAAAGGAAAGCGATAAGAAACTACAGCGCAATGCAAGTTACGAAAAAAAAAGAAAGCACATAAATATAACAAACAGAAATAATAGCCCAACACCATACATAGAAAGTAAAATGGAAAATTGCAAAACAATTCTGTCTTTATTTGCCACTTAATATTGTTATTCGTATGTATATACACGTTTATAATTATTATAATTATAAAATAAATAAAACTAAAACAAAAATTTCTATTTGTTTACTTTAGTAGGAGTTGACTTTAAAAATTTGTTTCATAGGTATATTGTTTCATTTATTTAATTTGATTTTCATAATTTATTATGAAAATATTAATTATTATAATTAGTATTGTATTATTATAGCAACATGAATGTCATACATGTCAGTGCTATTAAACGTTCTAATAGGAAGGCTTTTAAAAAAATTCCCTTCTTTTTCAAGTTTTTCCTAGTGTTATGTTTTCACCGTGTAAAAAATGTAATCGGAAAAATCTGACTTCTTGATAAACATCTATAAACATCGGCCTCAGGCTTTATTCTTATGAAAGAATGAGTTAGCTGATGAAGTAAACCAAAGAAATTGCTCATCAAGTCACTGCTTGCAAAGCACGTTTTTTGCAAATGTACTGCAGAACGAAAATCAGTTCTTGGGAACTGATTGAGGTAATCGGTGATTGGTTTCAGCTTTTTGGGTAGGTCATAGAAATATTGTAGTTTTCGCATTTGCAATCCATTGTTGACGCATGATTTCTGACGCAACACTAAGATCAGAACAGAGTTTACGCTCTCTTGCGCCTGCGTGTTTTGGTTCATAAGGAGATACTAGACTCACTAATTCATGTCAGAAAGTCCATCACTATAAAGGTAAAACAGTGCAACACAAACCACCCCTTTGACCCAGATAGAGAGTGGGTAGGGATGGTTGATATTATCTGTCACGGTGACTTGTCACTGGTATTCTTTTACCGCTAGGGATACCTGTGACATAATACGGAAAATGCCAGCTACATTGACAATGGAGTTAACCTATCGTTAAGGTCGCTGGATCGTCCATCCCTAAATAGTGGGTTACCTCAGACTGTAGTCAGAAATAGTTGGTACACCTGTCCTAATCCTAATATTATTTGATACTAATAGTTTTAATCCTTTACAGACGATGGCATGCTGACAGTCTTACAAGTATATTTTATAAAATATATTCTACTGAGTTAGCGTCAGTAAAACGACTGGAACACTTACAGATACTTAGTAGCCTTATAAAGGCGCTGTTTATTCTAGCTGCAAGGAAGGTTTGCTTTACATTATGACGATGCATTCCTACCATCTGGTTACACAACGAGATCAAGCAAGCAATGAACTTTCAGTTCCAAGGACAAACATTACAAATTTATCGTTTTCTTTCTTTAGGTCATTCGAGAGTTACACCTGTTTTAATAAGATAATTTAATCCTGAAGCTTGACTAAAGATTCGTGTAAATTTCACCATCAAGGTTCAAGTTGATTGAGTTTGTTAAAATTATAATTTTGGATTATCAATAAAGCCAATTTTAACGACATCACACAAACATAATACAAAACTGTTTTCTTTTCTAAAATTAAAATCTTTATTATAAAAGGTTTTCATTTGATATTGTTACAGACGGGAAATGTTTTGAAATTTCTTGATTCACGTGATGTTACAATCTTCAATTTGAAAAAACAATCGAAATCTGAAAAAAATATTAATCTTCTCTCTTTCTTCTCGTTTCCACGGCATATAAATTATTCGTCTCATGCGAAACTCGGATCTGTTGTTATCTGCTTCCATAAAATTATTTATGGTAATGATTTTCACTAGAATTAAAATGCACATTACGGACGCGCGCACGAGTGAGTGAGTGAGTGAGTGTGTGTGTGTGTGTGTGTGTGTGTGTGTGTGTGTGTGTGTGTGTGTATGTGTGTGTGTGTGTATTATGTGTGTGGTGTATGTCTCTGTGTGGTGTGTGTGTGTGTGTGAGTGTGTGTGTATGTGTGTGTGTGGTGTATGTCTCTGTGGTGTGTTTGTGTGTATATATTATGTATGTGTGTGTGTGTGTGTGTGTGTGTGTGTGTGTGTGTGTGTGTGTGTGTGTGTGTGTGTGTGTGTGTGTGTGTGTGTGTGTGTGTGTGTGTGTGTGTGTGTGTGTGTAGTTGTGTGTGTGTGTGTGTGTGTGTGTGTGTGTGTGTGTGTGTAGTTGTGTGTGTGTGTGTGTGTGTGTGTGTGTGTGTGTGTAGTTGTGTGTGTGTGAGTGTGTGTGTGTGTGTGTGTGTGTGTGTGTGTGTGTGTGTGTGTGTGTGTGTGTGTGTGTGTGTGTGTGTGTGTGTGTGTGTGTGTGTGTGTGTGTGTGTGTGTGTGTGTGTGTGTGTGTGTGTGTGTGTGTGTGTGTGTGTGTGTGTGTGTGTGTGTGTGTGTGTGTGTGTGTGTGTGTGTGTGTGTGTGTGTGTGTGTGTGTGTGTGTGTGTGTGTGTGTGTGTGTGTGTGTGTGTGTGTGTGTGTGTGTGTGTGTGTGTGTGTGTGTGTGTGTGTGTGTGTGTGTGTGTGTGTGTGTGTGTGTGTGTGTGTGTGTGTGTGTGTGTGTGTGTGTGTGTGTGTGTGTGTGTGTGTGTGTGTGTGTGTGTGTGTGTGTGTGTGTGTGTGTGTGTGTGTGTGTGTGTGTGTGTGTGTGTGTGTGTGTGTGTGTGTGTGTGTGTGTGTGTGTGAGAGAGAGAGACATACGTCTCTCTGTGGTGTGTGTGTGTGTGTGTGTGTGTGTGTGTGTGTGTGTGTGACATATTTATTTAAAAAACGTTAAATACAAATCTTACGCTTACATGTTTTGGATTGGTTTTTTGAAAAGTCGGCTTTTGGAGATATAAGCAGTCATTTATACGATATTTTGAAGTATTATAGTGGTATGTTTGAAAATGGAGCCAGTACTAGGCCTAATACTTCTGAAAGCCGGCTAGCCTATATACCAAGAGAGATTATTGTTTAATGTTTCAAAATAGGTTTAAGTGGTTAGTGGATCCAAGAAATAGTGTTACTACAATTACTATCCGTTGCTAAAACGTTAATAAGAGCTCTTGCTCAAACCAAAAGTGCTTCACTTGATCTTTGAATGATTCCGGTCTCGGGCCGTACCATTATTATGTATGTAACGTCTAGAAATAAACGAGCAATGGATAAATAGTACAGAACTAAGCAAGAAAACACGACATATGCTAATCTCGACTTCATAGACCTGTAGAGTTTAATTGAAATCGAACAACAAAACTAGATAAGACATTTAAAAATGCAAGTAAAAGTATCCAGAAATTTCCAACAAATCTTGGCAAATACATTTATAGGAAATTGAAAACAACTAAAACAGAATAGGCCCCACTGTGAGAATAAAAGGTGAAATGAAAGGAGGTCAAAGGTAGGAACTAGGAAGCATAATGCTCCCGTGGGTACAGCTAGAAGGGACAAATTTACGACTTGAGAGGGCAGAGTATCTTGGCTCTTTTCTGGGATAATAAGGACGTTTGTACCCTTTACCCGTTGTGGAAAGCCTTAAATATACAGGTGTGTGTGTGTGTGTGTGTCTCCTAATTTTTTAAACTTTGAAATTTCCAATTAATTGTATACGCTAAAGAAATTTTTTAATAAAAACAGTTGAAGTCCGTGTTTGATTGAAAATTTTCGCTCGTTTCAACGATAGTTTCGCAGCTGTCCATTACATTCGTTACATTGAGATTATAGTAATATTTCTTGCAAAAGTTTTATCGGCATTTAACTTGTGTGGATTTTCTGTAAAAGAATGTCTTCAAATTGTACGTGGTATTCATTGCTTAAACCCTTTATACATTTTGCTAATTGTATTAGGTATGTATAGTGCGGACCACGTAACCGTGTACTTGCCCTTGAGAGAACGCAGTAGGCGAGACGGGAGGTAGAGCGTTAGTATGAATACTTACATCCTACAAACATGATAATCCTGTTGAAACACTGATTTGCATGAGACGGTCGACATTATATAAATTAGCTTCGGTATGAAATAACATTCTTGAAATATGTGTAGACATATCGGATGCAGAAGCTGTTAATGTATAGAACATTCTGAATATGTAACATGTTTACAAAAATGGTAGTATGACAAGGCCAAGTGCACGGTTGCGTGGTCCGCACTACATAATGCATGGATTTATGCCAAACGCCAAAAATAATCGTTTGTAATAGCAAAAAAAATAATAGTAAAATTATTACATCTTTAGCAGCTGACTTTGGACATTAATTCATATTTCAAAAGAACTTCACACAGTAACTCACTAGGTAATGTGTGGGCAAAAGTCTAATCGTATTAATTTAGAGAAGTTAGTATCACTGAAAACAAGAAAGTTGTATTGACAGTTCGTACCTTTTTTAAGTGTGCTTATTCTGTGAGGAGTAATATTTTTACTTTTATTAAATAAGTACGACCACAATAAGCATACATTTATAAATTGTATTCTATGTATTAAAAATAGGGTGTTTTTACACACAATGAGTCTAAACACAAATTATTCTGGTATTCACATCACTAGCCGCAATGTGGAGTTCCTCCTGGTGAGATATGATGAATCTCTCTTTCATTAGGCGCGTAGATCTGATCGACGCGTTAGAACGTGTAAATACTCTTGTATTCCTTACGAACAGAACGCGTAGCCGAATTTAACACGCAGGGGAAAAGATTGCCGTGCCATCAGTTGTTTATTTAGAAAACAATATCCCTACAAAGAAAACACCTGTCTAGACACCAAGTGTCTCAACTAAAAGCTTTTAGTTTTCCAATAACGTTACTTCGGCTACAAAAGCAAGCAGAAACAACATTCGGAACTGGCTTTACAGACGCATTTGGTTTTAACTCAGAAGCCATCACGGAAGCAAGATTTTTGGTTGGTATATTATACTCAAATCAAACTCTTTTGTTGCTTTAGAGGTTACGAAAACATTTGGGCTGGGAATCTATTCAGACCACAATGCAGCGCTCAGGTTCTAGCCGAGCAGTGCTGTCTAGTTTTGTTTGTGAAGAGAATCAGTATTAGAGTAGAAGATGCCACAGAAAATTAATTAACCATCAGATGAAAGTGCTGAAGCAATGGAGCGCTCCATAGCCAGCATCAAAGAGTTAATTTTTCGCTTTAAGATGCATTACGAGTGCATCTAAGTTGTAAATATATTATCTTTTCTGTAATTTGGGAATAGCTTTTACAAATTAATAATGATTTGGTCGATAAATAATAATATTATCCTGATTTCAGATCATTGAAATACGTTTGAGATAACGTATGAGTATAAAGTGGAAGCTTTTTTTTTCTCATGTGGAGGTTGTAGCAAAAGTTAAAAAAATCCCAGATCCTGATAACATTGTTGTGTACACCAACAAGGCTGGAGGTTTAGAAAAGCCACTTGTTCACATGAGTGGAAGCTTTCATCTACACAAGTTTTGACTAGAGTAAAAAAAATTTCTTTTATGATTAGGAAATAAAGATGTTTAACAGAAGCTACTAAAAATAAGAAAAGCTGTGCGACGATAATGCTTACTATTTTAGCAACCCCTGATAGTAACCATGTTTCTGGAATGTGCATTAAGTTGAAGTGATAGGTAATCTTTTGTTAAATAGGTTTGTTATTTTTAATAATCTCACCAAGATTTTCAAGAATTATCTGGTAAGATCATGTCGCAATTTTTTAAAATTTCTGATAGATTTGAGACATTGTAGCCTAAATAATCAATGCAGCTTTGATACAAAACATTTAATTACTAACCTAAAACTCGACATATATTTAACGTCACATGAAAGTTTAAGTTTGTCTTATAGCAAGGCTGTTTCAGTTATTCGCGATATATTCATGTTTTAGTTCTTACACAGTTATGAGATTTTTTCCGGCTGAATTAACCGTATAAAGTGGGTCTGTTTTAATATTTAAAGATTGAAATACAATGCTTTTTCGTTTTCCCATCAAATCGTGCCAGTATTATCTCTGACGAAAGCTATGTTCTGCTTTATTTAGCGTTCGTTTAAATTACTTCTTCATGCGTGTTTATCCAACAAGGAAAAACCATAATGCGAAGATTTATATAATTATATAGCTGGTGAAGACGGTCAGCTACGTTGGTTGTGCCATTTAACAACTCCTTGGTGAAATATTGTCGCATTCATCCTTTAGCACAGGCGTACTTGATTAAGTTTTTGCCATGAGTTTCTGTCTGTAGTCAGTATTATACAAGATATATAATCTGTAGGAAAGGATAGAATACAGATAGGATTGAGTTAGACACATAAAATCTCTTGGTAAATGACATTACGTGTATAGGATCGCGTTCGTGAAGTAAATCTCTTCTTTATCGGGTTCGTAAAGATGTTTACCTTATTATAAGAAGAACGATAAGAAGTGGTAGATAGAAGTAGGTATGTTTAAGTTTGGGACATAAAATACTTTGATAAATAACATCACGTGTATAGGATCGCGTTAGTGAAGTAAATCTCCTCTTGATCGGGTTCGTAAAGATGTTTACCCCGTTATAAGAATAACGATAAGAAATGGTAGATAGGAGTAGGTATGTTTAAGTTTGAGATATAAAATACTTTGGTAAATAACATCACGTGTATAGGATCGCGTTCGTGAAGTAAATCTCCTCTTGATCGGGTCCGTAAAGATGTTTACCCCGTTATAAGAACAACGATAAGAAGAGGTAGATAGAAGTAGGTATGTTTAAGTTTGGGGAAAAAATACTTTGGTAAATAACATCACGTGTATAGGATCGCGTTCGTGAAGTAAATCTCCTCTTGATCGGGTTCGTAAAGATGTTTACCTCATTATAAGAAGAACGATAAGAAGTGCTAGATAGAAGTAGGTATGTTTAAGTTTGGGACATAAAATACTTTGGTAAATAACATCACGTGTATAGGATCGCATTCGTGAAGTAAATCTCCTCTTGATCGGGTTCGTAAAGATGTTTACCCCGTTATAAGAAGAACGATAAATAATGGTAGAGATAGGAGTAGGTATGTTTAAGTTTCGGACATAAAATACTTTGGTAAATAACATCACGTGTATAGGATCGCGTTCGTGAAGTAAATCTCCTCTTGATCGGGTTCGTAAAGATGTTTACCCCGTTATAAGAATAACGATAAGAAGTGGTAGATAGGAGTAGGTATGTTTAAGTTTGGGACATAAAATACTTTGGTAAATAACATCACGTGTATAGGATCGCGTTCGTGAAGTAAATCTCCTCTTGATCGGGTTCGTAAAGATGTTTACCCCGTTATAAGAAGAACGATAAATAATGGTAGAGATAGGAGTAGGTATGTTTAAGTTTCGGACATAAAATACTTTGGTAAATAACATCACGTGTATAGGATCGCGTTCGTGAAGTAAATCTCCTCTTGATCGGGTTCGTAAAGATGTTTACCCCGTTATAAGAATAACGATAAGAAGTGGTAGATAGGAGTAGGTATGTTTAAGTTTGGGACATAAAATACTTTGGTAAATAACATCACGTGTATAGGATCGCGTTCGTGAAGTAAATCTCCTCTTGATCGGATTCGTAAAGATGTTTACCCCGTTATAAGAACAACGATAAGAAGAGGTAGATAGAAGTAGGTATGTTTAAGTTTGGGACATAAAATACTTTGGTAAATAACATCACGTGTTTAGATTCGCCTTCGTGAACTAAATCTCCTCTTTATCGGGATCGTAAAGATGTTTACCCCGTTATAAGAATAACGATAAGAAGAGGTAGATAGAAGTAGGTATGGTTAAGTTTGGGACATAAAATACTTTGGTAAATGACATAACGTGTATAGGATCGCGTTCGTGAAGTAAATCTCTTCTTTATCGGGTTCGTAAAGATGTTTACCTTATTATAAGAAGAACGATAAGAAGTGGTAGATAGAAGTAGGTATGTTTAAGTTTGGGACATAAAATACTTTGGTAAATAACATCACGTGTATAGGATCGCGTTCGTGAAGTAAATCTCCTCTTGATCGGGTTCGTAAAGATGTTTACCCCGTTATAAGAAGAACGATAAGAAATGGTAGAGATAGGAGTAGGTATGTTTAAGTTTCGGACATAAAATACTTTGGTAAATAACATCACGTGTATAGGATCGCGTTCGTGAAGTAAATCTCCTCTTGATCGGGTTCGTAAAGATGTTTACCCCGTTATAAGAATAACGATAAGAAGTGGTAGATAGGAGTAGGTATGTTTAAGTTTGGGACATAAAATACTTTGGTAAATAACATCACGTGTATAGGATCGCGTTCGTGAAGTAAATCTCCTCTTGATCGGATTCGTAAAGATGTTTACCCCGTTATAAGAACAACGATAAGAAGAGGTAGATAGAAGTAGGTATGTTTAAGTTTGGGACATAAAATACTTTGGTAAATAACATCACGTGTTTAGATTCGCCTTCGTGAACTAAATCTCCTCTTTATCGGGATCGTAAAGATGTTTACTCCGTTATAAGAACAACAATAAGAAGAGGTAGATAGAAGTAGGTATGGTTAAGTTTGAGACATAAAATACCTTGGTAAATAACATCACGTGTTTAGATTCGCCTTCGTGAAGTATATCTCCTCTTTATCGGGATCGTAAAGATGTTTACCCCGTTATAAGAAGAACGATAAGTAGTGGTAGATAGGAGTAGGTATGGTTGAGTTTGAGACATAAAATACTTTGGTAAATAACATCACGTGTTTAGATTCGCGTTCGTGAAGTAAATCTCTTCTTTATCGGGTTCGTAAAGATGTTTACCCCGTTATAAGAATAACGATAAGAAATGGTAGATAGAAGTAGGTATGGTTAAGTTTGGGACATAAAATACTTTGGTAAATAACATCACGTGTTTAGATTCGCGTTCGTGAAGTAAATCTCTTCTTTATCGGGTTCGTAAAGATGTTTACTCCGTTATAAGAATAACGATAAGAAATGGTAGATAGGAGTAGGTATGTTTAAGTTTTGGACATAAAATACTTTGGTAAATAACATCACGTGTATAGGATCGCGTTCGTGAAGTAAATCTCCTCTTGATCGGGATCGTAAAGATGTTTACCCCGTTATAAGACCAACGATAAGAAGAGGTAGATAGAAGTAGGTATGTTTAAGTTTTGGACATAAAATACTTTGGTAAATAACATCACGTGTTTAGATTCGCCTTCGTGAAGTAAATCTCCTCTTTATCGGGATCGTAAAGATGTTTACTCCGTTATAAGAAGAACGATAAGAAATGGTAGATAGAACTAGGTATGGTTAAGTTTGGGACATAAAATACTTTGGTAAATAACATCACGTGTATAGGATCGCCTTCGTGAAGTAAATCTCCTCTTTATCGGGTTCGTAAAGATGTTTACCCCGTTATAAGAAGAACGATAAGAAGTGGTAGATAGAAGTAGGTATGGTTACGAAATTATAATAATGATTCCCTAGTAGGGGAATGGCATCGCGTGGGAGCGGTTGTAGGCCTACTCTCATCCTTCGTGAACAGAGTTTCTACTCGTTGGTCAAGGGTAGAGCCGCTTTATCTTTAAGTTTATCTATAGTATTAAACTCTTCATTGCATATTACAGAACTACAACTAGCTGCCATGTTGGATCCGGTGTAAATAAACCGGAGTAATCGATGAACTAACAAATGAACGATGCGATAAAGTCGCACGTGTGCGTGAGTTTGGACTCTTGATAGTTTTGTTGCGGCAGTGTTTGAAATGAGAACAGTGATAGTGACTATGAGGTAAACAACGGATCGCTCTGGTGGTCATGGTGGTAAGCAGGTCATGGTGGTAGTGCGTTCCTGGTGTTATGCGTGTCAGGTGCTCTTCTTGCAACAAAATGGATCCGAACTGGACAGTCACTCCGCGCCGAAGTTCCCGTACAAGCCTTGGAAGCATCCACGACCCAGGTCTTACAACAAGGTAAACGTATTACACTAAAGTAAATCCTTTGCATTACTTAATCCAATCTAAACTGATTTTTGTGTATATTTACGTCTAGTGCAATTAATTAATTATTCTCTTGAACAACTGTGGGATATGAATTAACTAAACACAATAAATAAAAATGCAATACATAAATATAATTACTTTATTTATTTTACTAATCGACACTTATTTAGCATTTCAGTTACAAGTACTTTGAAGATGTCTTTTAGAGTACAGTAAAACCTCTATTATCCGGCCCTCTCATATCCGGATCCTCCGATATCCGGACATAATATGAAATTAAAGTAAGCGTCTATATTCCGCGAATTATTACATTACAGACTTAGCTAACACTTAGCCAGCGCCTGACGAAGGTGACGAAAGGAAACAAACCATGGCCCATAACGAACCTTTCTACGCATTTGACCAACTGATCGATTACTTCGAACAACAAGACGAAGCAACAGCAGCTGATGTCAAGTCTCTCGAAAGTAGATCCCATTTCATCAAAGAAACGTGTTCAACAAAATAGGCACACCGCCATTTCATCTTTTTCATTACCAAAACGGATAGTTACATATGTATGTAGAGTACAGTATAAGAAATTGTACTCACAGGCTAGTAACTAAATTGTAAGTACAGTTCTATATTGCTATTAAAATATAATTACAATCTTCAATAAGTGTAACTTATTTACTTAAAACAATCATACATCTACTTCCAATCGGAATATTTGTGATAACGTAGTACAAACGCACATCGTTACATAATCCCTCTCACATCCGGATTTTTGGTTATCCGGGTCGGTGTGTCACTACATCGATCCGGATATGAGAGGTTTTACTGTATTTCTGAAGATGGCTACCTTGTAACTGAAATGCAAATCAAAGATTGATTTATAAAGTGAATAAATTATTTGTTTTGTACTATTGGGTTGTTATTTATTGTGTTTAGTTGCTCATCAGTGGACAACTAGTAGGCCTAATATATTGAGTCGGTTTGTTTATCTTCCGTCTGTTTCATTTTCTTTTTACAGTTATGAAGTTACAAGTGCTGAACTAACTTTCCATAGCTTGAAATGAACTCCTCAAAGATCTATATGAACAACCTTCATTCTCTAACTTTAAATTGTTTTTATGGTCACCACACAATATTATAAATAATGCTCTAGGATTAAAAATGAATGGATAAAATAAAACAAACAGACAATGAGGTAGGAAAGCGAAAAGAAACTACAATACAATAGACTGTTCTACAATGAAAAAAGGCGTATAAATAGTAACAAACAAAAATAATAGCCCAACACCATACAAAAATAGGAAAATTGCAAAGAAATTCGCTTTCTTTTTTGCCACTTAGTATTGTTATTCTAACATATGTATATACATATTTATATTAATTGTAATTCTGAAATAGAAAGAAATTCGAATAACATTTTTCTTTGTTGATTTCAGTAGGTATTGACTTTAAAATTTTGTTTATATTGCTTGTTTAGAAATGACTTTTAGTTAAGGCTTAACTGCGTTTGTTTTCCACGGAAACAATCTCACTCAGGAGACGGTCTTTATATTTTAATTCAAATTAAGTGATAGCATATGATTTCATACAACAGCTGATTATATGTTGTAGGTTATCTTGAAGAACAGCTGTTTCAACACGTAGGTTGTTGCTTTGTTTATTTTACATTAATAAGTTAAAATGTTATGCTACTATTAAAGGATTTTATCAGTATTAAATATATAAACGTTTTTACATTTCGCTAAAACACTATAAACAACTCAATATAATGATAAAAATTATTTATTTATTTCTATTCTAAGTAAAATTAAAAAAACACTCTAGGCGCGTCTGACACTTTTTAATAACAGATTGTTATTAAATTCGCTATATAACATATTTATTCTTTAAATATAAAGGTTTTTTATTACCTACATTTTTTTATTACCTGCATCAAATAGGTTCTATTGAAATTTCTATTAAGTACATTTTGCAAATGAAGTGTTTACTTCTCTAGGCCAGTTCCACTGAATATATTTTTTTCGGTATGGTTTGTTGTTCATGACGTTTATGAAATTTTCATGTTAACATTTCATGGAGTCGTATTGTTTAAGCAATTTTAAAAACTTTTTGAGACTAACAGTTTCCCCTGTACTAAGCAAAAGTAGACACTAATGGTGATTACCCAGTTCGGTCAGAAACGTAAGAAATATTCATTTCTGTCTCAAAACACGACCGTAAAAGCTATATCGTCCTTGTTAAAAGGACCACTCATCGTTTGACAAAGGCACAATCCTCTTGAAAGTCTGGCAAAAATTTGTTTGTCTCTCGAAAATTCATGAACTTCTAAAGAAAAAAAAATCTAAATACTAGATTTAGATTTTTTGCCTGATCAGCTTGAAGAGACTTTAAAAAATTAAAATATAAATAAATAACATTAGAAAGAAATGGAAAATGAAATAAAAGTTTTGTAAAATTATTACACAAGTCATATCTTGAGATAGTTATTAGGATACTAAATTTAATAAAATTAACTCCTTCCTCCAATGCTGATGACGCAACTAGTTCCATGCAATTTCCGACTTGGCACCACAGCCGCTGATGTGTCGCTTTTTAGTATAGGAATCATAACAAGTTAGAGGGAGGGAGGATGACAGCGCACACAAACAAGTATGTCACAAAGGAATACAAACAACCGTTCAGACTATACAGTTTATCTCTTGCGTCGCTGACATCAGAAGTCTGTCATAGTAACGGAACTTGAGCTTGCATGAAGCTTGTTTCTCCAAGTGGTTAAGCTCATGCAGTAGATATAGTTAATAAAGATATGACCCACTGCACCAAAATAAAGTGTTTTTGTAGCATATTACGCTGTGTAAAACTGATCAAGATTCAGTGCTGCTTAATCAGTCTACGAGCGAGTTTAGACATTTAGAGGTGTAGACGGTAACAGTATAAACGTATAGAGGTCGTTCCAACGAATGACTATTTATTAAGGAAAGAGAATTCAAAGTACTTCTTCCTTAATTAATAGTGGCCGGTAAGAGTAGCGTTTTATAGAGTAGTATAGCTTATTGAAACTGATGAAAAAAACTACCTCTTCTAATCGTCGATAGTTTTTATTTGTTCATAGAAGCTTTACCTGGTGATAGGTTAGAGTGACATTTTCTCTCATGCGAAGCAGACGTAAAACAAACCAAACTAAATTACATTACTATATTTTAGATTAAATTACTATAAAAATAGTTATGAAATTAATAATTATATCTACGATAAAAAAAGTTAAATGTGTTATATTGACAAATATTTAACTCGAAGTTAAATCCCTCCCGACAAATAACGTGGCGTCACCTTGAACGCCTACGAAAGTGGGAAAGGAGAGGAATTATTTATTAACACTTCATACACTGATATAACATTCCAAATAGAAAAAAGAATATATATATATATATATATATATATATATATAATATATTTGAAAAAATCATCCTTTTTATATGGAATGCTATCATTGTGTATGAAGTATTAATAATTCTTCCTAAAAAGAAACATCTATGTAGGTGTTTACATTGACGCCACGTTTTTGTCAAGATAACACTTATATTTAATTTTTTTTATCATTTGTTTATTTTTAGTAATTTAATCTAAAACATAGTAATGTAATTTGGTTTGGTTTGTTTTGTGTCTTCTTCTTCTTCTTCGTATTACAGAAAATGTCACTCTCACCTATCACCAGGTACAGACAGCTTCTACGAACCAATAAAAACTGTCGACCATATGAAGAGCTAGTTTTTTATCAGTTATAGTTAAAAGGTTATATAACTTTCCGATTGTCTGCAAAACGCTACTCTTACCGACCACTGTTAATTAAGGAAGAAGTATTTTTGAATTCATTTTATTTGATAAATACTCATTAATTCGAAATCTGAACGGCAAGGGTTGAACCATCAAATACGGGAAAGTTTCTTCCACCACTTACATTCCACCACTTCGTTGGAAATCTGAACGCTATCGGGTGGAACATCCAATACAGGAATGTTTCTTTCACTACTTCGTTGGAAATCTGAACAATAATGAGTGGAATATCCAATACTGGAATGTTTCTTCCACTACGTCGTTGGAAATCTTAATGCTAATGAGTGGAACATCCAATACAGGAATGTTTCTTCCACCACATCGTTGGAAATCTGAACAATAATGAGTGGAATATCCAATACTGGAATGTTTCTTCCACCACATCATTGGAAATATGAACGCTAATGAGTGGATTATCCAATACAGGAACGTTTCTTCCACCACTTCGTTTGAAATCTTAACGCTAAGGGGTGGAACATCCAATACAGGAATGTTTCTTCCACCACATCATTGGAAATCTGAACGCTAATGAGTGGATCATCCAATACAGGAACGTTTCTTCCACCACTTCGTTTGAAATCTTAACGCTAAGGGGTGGATCATCCAACAGGAATATTTATTGCAGCAATTCCTTTTATACCCGTAATAAAATTAGACTAGAGTAAAACGTTCCTAAACACTAGATTTCTTCGTAAAATCTGTTAGCCGTTCACTAATTGTTCTTGCAGCAATAATATTATTTTAAATTTTTATGAAAACCAGTTCCCGTAACAAAACCCAGAGTCACGCAATCACAGATGTATAATTTCAGAATATTTTAGCTTAATAATTCTTATTCTGGAGTAGAGCCGAGGCTCGTGCCCTGCACGCTTTCGGAATCAAGCCGCCGTGACATCTGCTAGTGGAAGGTCTGATGACGGGTCGAGACAGATGGCAGCCTTCTAAGAATAAATAAAAACTATTAACGATTCGAAGAGATAAATTTGTTTTAATTTTTTAAAATCACCTTCACTAATGATTTCGTCGGGATACTTTGCAAAACGTTCTTAGCCTTCATCCGTAAACAATGTCCATTCAGGAAAACAATATTGGCCATCGATTTTGGTTAAAGTGCTGTTAAGTTTTTTGTAAACTAATTACGCAGCCTATTATCGTGAGGAAAATGTTTTTGGAGAGATATATTTACTGCGTGAACAAAAATATTTACTTTAAAGTGATTTTGTTGTCCAGAGCCGTTGAGGTTTTTTCAACCACAGTTTTCGTCACTGTTTTACCATCTCTAATGCTCATAGTAAGTAGGCCTCCTCGTACGTGTAAGATGTGATTTACTCCTTATGGAGCTTCATTACGACAAAAGTTTCTAATATAGCGCACTCAATTTGTTTTTTATTATTTCTCTATCTTTATATAACCACTTGTAAACAATCTTATTTTCTTATCTTGTCAAGCCAGCCTAAAGCAGCCATTCATCTGTATGAATAAATTTTAAAAGTTATCCGTTTGTAGTACGGCCTCTTTTAAGGTCCGTGCTACTACTACAGGATACAAAATAAATACTTAGAAATCCGACTCGGAGTTTTATGCCGGCATCATGAATACTCGGAATGTTTCTAATGTGAGTAAATGTTAATATGGCTCTATACATACATTTCGCCGTCCACGGAGGGATCTTGTCACACATTTAGGTTACCTTATTTATTCTCCACTTTAATGTCAGCGCCTCTGATATCTGCATATGCCTGCTTATTATCCTCATGTACATCATCATGTTTATGGTAACTTTCGGTATATTCCACAAACCTCCGTTGTTTTATTGAAACAACTTTATAGTAATATGAACATGAACATATATATATATATATATATATATATATATATATATATATATATATTTATATATATATATATATATATACACACACTCACATAGGTTAGTTTTAACTGAAACATAAATCATTTATATAATACAAATAAAATACGTACACAAAACTCACAAATTAATCATTTATTAACGCAGACGCGTTTCATTGACAAAGTCATCATCACCAGTGAGTGTTGCTATTTAGAGGTGTAACCTTACTTTCACCTTTGTTGTAAGTTAGAGTTTGTAGTAGAAACACTAAGTCTGAGTTAATAAATTATTAATTTGTTAGTTTTGTGTACGTCTTTTATTTGTATTAACATAACCTCACAGGCTAGGCTCAAAGAATGTTAAATAAAATACTTTGTTTGGGATCGTTATTTTGCAATTATGGAATTTAGGCTAGATACATTATTTTTTAAAAAAATTAAGTATTTTACCATGTTTTTAGTTCGGTTTCCGTCATATCTGTCTGTCTGTCTGTTCGAGTGGAATTTTGCAATGAGTTTAAAGTAACCTCCCGATAAGCTAGAGATCTGAAAATTTAAACATAGGTCAGAATTATATGACAATGCAATATTCGCTGGGTTTCTTGGCTCTACGTTTGTTTAAAAAATAGCTGTTTAAACAAATTTAATTTTGATGATTAGCTAAGGACTTAAAAATGTTTCAAATATATATCAGAACTGAATAATAATCTGATATTCCTTCTGTTCTTTGTGCGCGAATTATTTAAACAATTTATGTTAAAACAAATTAAATTTGATTGACGTGCTACAGACTGGAAGTTATACGTAGGCCTACAGGTTAGTACTGGATGACAAAGCAACATTCACTCGCTTCAAGTCTGTTTAATCAAATTAGATTCGCTTGTATACAGGTGTGTATATTGTTCATCAACATATACAAAATCGAATAAAGTTTTTCACCCGGTCATAAGCTTAAAAAACAGGAAATAATAAATTTAATATATATATATGTAGAATATCAAATATGTTTTCCTGTTAGAATTATTTTTAAGATTCAATAAATACACAATTACAGGAATAATTTATTGAACAATGCATTCAAAGCTTTTCATTGGTTGACATTACCAACATTCTCAGGAATTACAATACTAAGAATGACACTAATTCATTCTTAGTATTGTAATTCCTGAGGATGCTGGTAATGTCAACCAACGAGAAGCTTTGAATGCATTGTTCAATAAATTATTCCTGTAATTGTGAATTTATTTAATCTTAAATATATATATATATATATATATATATATATATATATATATATATATTAATTGTGTATTTATTTAATCTTAAATATATATATATATATATATATATGCGCCTGATTTATAAACGGACTAAAAAGTATAAAATAATTTTTCATCCCCCTTCTACAATTTTGATCGAGAATTGTTTGTGGCTATGGATATATTTGTAATACTTGTAATGAAAAACGTGGAGTGCTGGCAATTCATGATAGTTAAGGAGTAAATGAATTAAATTACAGTGAATCGCCTTTCTAATTCACTGAAATCATCTGTTGATTCATCCGGATTTTCTAGTTTTATTATTTACTGGCTGCGCTTCTGATTTTCTCTGCTGCAAGTATGACAAATATATCCAAAGCCACTAACAATTCTCCCTCAAATTGTAGGAGATCCATGAAAAATTATATTATGCTTAAATTATTAAGTTTAAATATCCATGAAATTGTGTTATTTTTAAAATTACGGTAAATATAAATGGTTTTGCTTCTAGCGCAAATCGGCTGTTAAAATGCCTCCTAATAGGTGGGTATATGATGTTTCATTTTAGGGTGTCTGATGTTTTTTATGTTTACAACTTTGAAAAACGCTACCTCTATTGTTACTGTCTTCAACCTTTGCTGTATATGCAAGCTTCTATAATCTTATTTTAATTTAGAGTTAGTTTAAATCTTGACAATTGTTAAAGATGTAATGACTTTCTTTGGGAAAAATTGTCATATTTTTAAAACAGCATTTACTTAACTAGACAACTTAGTTAATCACTTTGCCCCATTAACTCGGTTGTTACATTTAACCTTGAGTCGAATTTTGAAATATCTCTGTATGTTTGTTTGTGTTTGTTTTCCAGCCAAACCTAAATCGAGTAAGTGTACATTCCAGCCACATACCTGCCTGTAATGGCCCACATACATAAACAAGTTTGTTCCGCGACTTTCATTTTCCATTGGAATTTAAATTATTTCCTAACTCGGTCTGCGTTATGCAATTAATTATTTTAATTTAGTTTATCCTATTTAAGGATGTGTTTACAGTCGTAAATGTATAAATCTACTCCTGTTCTGGCCTAACGTAATTGCCGCAAAGGGACTTGGCGAAGTGCAGTTTTTCAAAGCCACATTCCCAGTGGTCCATAATGATCAAGGTTTTATCAAACATCCATAAATGGTTATTAACTATGGGGCTTTAAAATTGACCAAGGTTGTACGTCCAGTAACGTTTCAACTTTAATTGAACTTACATCATTCTTGACTTTTCGACACTTTCAATTTTGGATTAAAGAGTAGAATAAAATAAAGATTGCTGCTGTACCAAGTGCGGAGATAAGGGGGGGAGGCGAGGAGATGTATTGCCTCCAACTATTGTTTTATATTCAAAAGGTTACAATGAACTCATTAAAATACTACAATAATAATAATAAAGATGACGAAATATACTCGGCAGTGTCAGTTGTTATTTTGATCATATGAGAGTTATTTTCTAAATATGACTGTAACTTCAAAGAGAAATAATAACTATATTTTAGTCTTACAAGTCATGATGTTCTAAATAAAATTTTCGGATTTCTTTAAGACGAAGTTTGCTATTCATCGTCATGTTTCTTGTAGAAACAAAATCAAGTTTATTTTTAGACTTAACGATTTTGCAAATTAAAAAAAAAAATAATAATTTTGCAAAGCTATAAATCTAAAAGCCTCCAATTTGAGTTCTTTGAGAAAAATATCGTTGAAAACAATACTTTAAGTTACAAAAAAATGTAGTTTAAAACATAATGTAAGTTTTTGGCTCAATGTTGACAAACTTTTAAATGTTCTTTATTTTGGAGGGGGTGTGTACTCCGGACCCCATTTGATAACAAAATTTCCAGGGTATGAACACAAAATTCACTAAATTATGTCAACCTGTATTTATTTCAATATCCTTGAAAAATATTTATTTTACGTATTTTTATAATTTTAAACTAATACTGCTTAGTTCCCCTTCTGTTGAAAATACAATTATCAAAGGTGACATTTTTTTAGATTGTTATGTTTTCTTAGAAATTTATTCACTGTTCATATTTAAATGTTCTGTGTATATATTTCTACATTCTCGTTTGAAATATTCTGTTTCAGTTCCCTTAGAAAGATAATAATATTAACCTCGAGTTTTGGTTTAGTGTTGTGTTAATGCTTAACTTGGTTGCCAATATACCTCTTGTATTTTATAGCGATGTACCTACTCTGTGTTTTACAAAAAAATAATGTACTCCGTAAGCTTGAAGCATTTAAAAAAAATTTCATTTAAATATTTACATAAAACACTCTCATCTAGTTTCTTGAGGCTTTAGAAATATCAATATTTGTGAGTCTAAGTAGTTTGAAGCCCTGCCTGTTTATTCCTGTCTTTATGGGAACAAGTATCTATATTTTTTCAAACGACTGAAAACCTTTATTACGATGATTTAATGACAGTTTACACTTTAATGGGCTAAAATACCTTAGCTAAGAAATATTTTTTGGAATTGGTAATGGATGACCTTCATAATTAGCAGTAATATTTTTTAGATTTTGATTGTTATCATAATATGGAACTGAAAACTGTTTGTTTGAAAATTAATGAACATATCGCTCTACAAGTGTAATTACTTGATACTGCAGCTGTTATCTTTCAATTTACCAACTTACACCAAAACCAATTAATCAGTTATCTTGGCAGCCTAAATGGTAGGAGTGGCATTGTATATAGATTGCGTATACCTAAAAACATTACAGTTAAGCTCTCAATAGTATAGCACTAATGTATAATATTTGCAAAAACATATGTTTATACAATTTCCAAAGTAAAGATATCGTGTGTATAGCACTTTAAAAAAGCTATTACGTTTGTAGGACCTACAATAAACAAAAATTACTATAACGCTAAAGGTAGCTGTGGAATAATTGTATAGAATTTTAATTTGGAGAACTGAACCTTGGATCCATAGAGGAGCATTTTGGTCACACAAACATCCTTAACTCTGAGTGTGATCTGCAGTCCAATGCCGGGTCTCTGAAACCCATGCAATTTTTGAATTATCAGAGATTAAGGCTAAATTCTGGAAATTATGAATTCATTATTGGAAAGTGAAAACTACAAGTACAGTTGGAAAAGTAAAAATTATCATTTAAAATATAACAATGACATTATCTTCTAGAATAATTTGTTTCCTGACTAACTGCAGAATTATCACATTAATTTTGTTTGAAAATGATTTGAAAGAAGAAGTAAATAAATATAATTCTAGAACTCTTGGTAACCGATTGGTGTTAATGAAATTAGGAGGCACTGGTTTCCAAGGTAAATTAACAAACCATAGTAAATCAATGCACAAGAACTATACTGTATTATAAGCTATGGTAGGCTCTCTTATGCTGTGTAGGTTTTATGATTTAGGGCAATTACCACAGTCTTGAACCCTTTATTATCCTTTTCAAGAATAAAAAAAAAATAAAATATATATATATATATATATATATATATATATATATATATATATATATCTTACACCATTTAATAAACTCTTGAAAGTTTTATATTTAATAAAAATTTTAACTACATTGCAAAACCTTAATATTATTTTACATATATGGACTATAAATTGGCCTTTATCACTGGGATCTTACTCCAAGTTAAAATAAAACACAAAGAAAATATTAAAATGCATTAAACTTTGTCCTTCATTTGGTTAACAACTTCAGTTTGAGGTTTTTTAGATGGTAAAGATAATATGACTTTATTCAGAAAATGTTAATTCTGAATAAGAAAAGTAAGGAATTAGAGGTTACCAAATGAATTAAATGAAATGTAGAATATATATATATAAACCATTAAAACTTAATTCTTGCAACAAAAAGATGTTTAATGTTGTTAAACTTGTTTCACCATCTATATTACCATCATCAGTTGTTGATGTGTTTCCATCATTGTGTTTATGTTGACCATTGATGGCCACTAGTTGCTGAAACACGTCTGATGATATTAAAGACTTTGTTGTTGTGAGAACTGAATTTTAGTGGGTTTTATGTATACGGTGTAGATACCATGGTCCAAAGTCAAAACTGAATTAAATAGGTGGCAATTGTAAGTATATATATTGCAATAAGCTTTAGAAATATTTATTAATGTCCACCGCACAAAATCAGGTGCTTCTTTAGTGCTGTTGCCACATATGGCATCGGCCTCGCAAGGTATGGTCAAAAGATGCTTACCCCTGAACACTAATTGGCAATCCTGAGTGAACAATGTTGTCTAGTTCGAGCATTAGCTGTCAGTTAATCGTATGTATGCCTTGTCTCTCGCCCATGGGGTAACGCTGCATTTCTAGCCACCTGCCCGATTTCGTGCAGTGAACTTTAATGAGTAATGAAAACTTTTAAAAACAAAGTATTACTTTTAAAGACTAGACTTTTCATTTTTTTATAAATTATTATTATTTTTAATGAAACAAAATAACACTATTTCCTCTCTACGCTGCACAGCATTATTTCACAACTGATTTGTATGTAGGTTTGTAACCAGAAACTGTTAAACATAAATCAACATTGGCGATTGTGTAATTCTGTTTTAGTAAAAACTATAACTTATATTACATTTTTAAAATTACTTTCACCAGTTTCTCTATTGTAATTTTTTGTTTTTCCATAGTGTTTCTCTCCACAGTTATATAGAAGTAACCTTTTCTTACCTTGTGTAACTAAACTTCACTGTAAGGTGAACTTACATAAGTTTATTCATAAACTTATACAGTAAGGTTTAATATGTATACCCCTCACATCTTATTTCTTTATTTTATTTCTGAATAGTTCTTTCTAAACTCACAGTAATTTTAAACTCACAGAAGCTTCCTTGACAGTACTCTCAATTTGCTGTTCAGTTGACGTTTCATTTCCATTTTATAGAGGTTTGATTGACAGACAACCACCTCCATATTCCTAATAAAATCTTGTGACTGTAAAATTTGTGATTGTAAAACTTATGATGTAAAATTTGGAACAACCACTTTCATATTTCAGGAAAATGCATTTTTCTTATTTTCTAAGCCTTCAAAGGGAATTTCAGTCTTATATCCCAGATCTACCACCAGTACAGATTATTGCTCTTTACTTTAAATTATATAGTTAGTGTTTGAATTTTTGACTGCGTAATTTCAAATTCTAGTAACTCAGTATCCTTATTAATTTATTATTTAATTTTAAAATGGGGTTAGGGTTATTTCCATTAACCTTTGAGAGGGTGCATGGATTTTCAAACGTGAGAGGGGGCTTGCAAAGGTTTAGTCAGCACAAAAACCGTTTAAATTTGGGTGACTTTATAATTAAATACTATATAAATACGTCATTTTTCTAAAAATATCTTGAATTGTTAAAATGTGAAAGCAATGTATACTAAACCATTGTATTCATTACGGGAGAGGCGTTTGCAGGTTATTTTTCTGTAATAAAGTAATTAAACGTCTAAACATAAAATTTTCCAGTCATGATAGTACATATCTAAATATGAAATATTGTAATATTTAGTGACAATAAGGAATGTTTTACTTCAAATATATAACTCTAAAAACTTGTGGCCTTTACATTACAATAGGTTCTACAGTTAAATAAAATTAGCAGAAACTTAATCTTTGTTGAAAAACAACTCACAATTTTCATTTTCAAGTTACCACTAGTGTTGGGTGAACATGACCCACTCTCATGAGAATTATGTTTCTTCTTGCTGTCCTCCATTGTCTTACTGGTTCGGTATACCACAGCATTTTTAGGTTTTTACTAAAAATTGTTTTTTTTCTCATAGTCAAACAGCACTGTAATCACTTGCTGCTGGATATTTAGCGGAATTTTCTCTACAATGTCAAAATATTCAGATTTTTAACAAATTGGCACCTTTTGTCATTTTCAGATTCACCTAATTAGTCTTCATTTCTTTATTTTCAATTTCATTGGCTTCTTCGTCAGGTTCATCATTTGGTAGAGACTAGTTTTCATAAGAATTATCTGGAAACTGTCTAACAAAATTTCTGGTGAGCCATATTTCTTGAATTTCCTCTTTTTTGACACTACCCAGCATTTTACAAATTCTCTCCTCTTCATATGGAACAACAATAAAATGTAAAACTCAGATACTAAAAAGACATACAACACTAAAATAATAATAAGAACAAAACAAGTAATGATTGAACTCCAAAAAAAACTTTTTGTAAATAGCCGTGCACAAGAAACTCCGCACAAATAAGTTACACAAAAGGGCGCTTGCAGACGAAACCTCAGCAATTTGACCGTAATTGATAAATATTTAATTCTCACTAATGCTACTTGGAAAAAACTAACGAAAATAGGTTGGGCCGTTTCCTAGAATGCAGGTTGTGGAGTAACGAGCTGGAGAAAAACATCTGACAACTGGATAGACGTTTTCTTAACAAATAATGATACGTGGGGAGAAAACCTCCGCATGCGCCCTCTCAAGGGTTAAGCAAATGGGATGATTTGTTTTTTAATTTGACATGGTAGATATGAACCTTGAGTTCGTTTTAATACCTTGTAATCTTAGTAAAAAAATGATACACTTATATATTTTTAAGAAGGTAGCTAGTTTTATAATATTTTCATCTAGAGTAAATTGAGAATGGAAAACAATAAAATGGGTATTTAGCATAAAAAAACTTTTTTTAATGTTACAGTTATATAATATTTATATACGTTTTTTGTATGTACTGCCTAGTCATACATTGTATTCAATAAAATGAATAATGCTCCATAATTTAAATTTGTGAATGATTAAAAAGACAATAATCATTATGATTGTCTTTGAGAGTAATATTTCAGCAATTTACAATGATTTTGTTTTGTTCCAGAATTATTCGAGGGAATCATTGTCAAGCCAGAAATCAACAGGCCCTCCCCCACACACCACATTACAACGACATACCAAAGCTAACCGCAGTCTCCTCATACCAAGGTAAAACCACACCTTAGACGCTATTATGTTCTATTGTTTTTATTTTATTACTTTCAATTCAATTGAACAGACCTTCAAGTCATCATGATTTATTTATAAGTTATGCTAGTCAATATTATTTCAGATAAGATAAAAGCATATGTTTTAAAAATAAACTGTAATTAATTGATATTTTTATCTGCATCTTTTATATTGTCATCTTCATCTTCATTCGGTTTACAGTATATTGAAGTATCAGAAAATGTAATCAATAATTAGAAACAAACTGTTTAAACAAAATGGCTCTTAGACTTTAAGAAAATGAGCCATATATTATGAGATATTTTTAATTGTTTCTGTGATCTAATGCACAGAAACCCATTAATGGGTTCTAATGGGTAGTAACCTATTAACAATTTTTTGTTGGAGAATGAGAAGTATTCAACACCTTATTTAGTTACTTCTTAATTATGTCTTTATTAAATTCCAGCTCACACTCTCCTGATATATATCTTATATATTTTCAATCGTTAATAAAATACATTTTTAGTCTTCCAATCAAGTTCAAATAAATCTTTTTTAACCTATATTGGACACAATTGATGTCAATACAGTTTTTTAAAGTATTTATTCAATAACTAAATTTTTAAAATATGTGGGTCTAAGTCGGATTCAAACTGAGTCTTCATGTTCGAAGTCTAGTGCTTTTTGGCACTGAGTCAACTTTCCATTGCGAGAAATGAACTTCCCAAAGGTCTATATGAAAAACATCCATTGTATAACCTTAAATTGTTATACTTGTTCGTATTATCTTGGCAAAAAACCACTACTTACCGATTTATTCAGCAGATGTGTTTTGTGCTAGGTCAGCGCATTTTTCAATGCTGTGAATTACTGACAAGGCTGTTGCTCAGGTGTGTTGTGTTGGTGTGAGTCTATGGTGTATTTTTGCTTTGTGGTGTGTTATTGTTCATAGAGTAGTTGTTAATTATGAGCTCAAATATAGTGTTTGATTGGGAGTGAGTTTTGTCATTTAGAATGTGTTGTGGATAGTATTGATGGTGTTTATATATCTCATAGTTTTCTACTGTGTTGAGTTTTTTGCTTTTATTGATGTAATGTAGGATTTTCAGACTGGTGTCTATGTCAGTCTGTGAGTGTAGTGTGTTTTGTATGTGTATGGCAAAATTTGATGTAGGTTGTGTCTTTCTTATCTGTTTTACGTGTTCTTTGTATCTTGTGGTAAATGTTCTCTCTGTTTGTCTTATGTAAAAGCTGGGACAGTTGTTGCATGCAATCTTGTATACGCCTGCCCTGTCGTGTTTGTCCTGATGTGTTTTTGAACTGTGTAGGTGTTTTTCAATTGTGTTGGGTGTGTTGCATTTGTGAATGCTACTTTGTAATTAAGTTTGCAGAACGTGGAAGCTATTTTTGGTGATGTGTTGTCATGATATGTAAGTGTTATATATTTTTGTGTTTGTGTGTTATTGTTTTTTGTTGTGTTATGTGTACGTTGTTTGTTGCGCATTATGTTATCTATCGAGGTGTGTTTGTATCCATTTTTATGGGTTATGTGTTTTATTTTGTTTAGTTCGTTTATTTTGTCTTCATTGCTCATGGGTATGTTGATTAATCTGTGTATCATGGAGTGGAAGGCATGTTAGTGTGGGGTGATTGGATGAGTTTTCAAAAAAACTCAAGATGTACAACACAAAAACTGCAAATTTTAAATTGTTGCCTTCATTACCACAAAATATCATAAAATAATGCTCTAAGATTAAAAGTGAATGAAAAGAATAAAATAAACAAACTGGAATAACATTATCGACCTTGCTTCACAAACCAGTAATGTAAAAAGAAAGCAAAAAGAAGCTACAACACAATGCAAGCAATGAAAAAAAAGAAAGGGCATAAATAGTAATAAGTAGAAATAATAGTCCAACACCATACATGAGAAAGGAAAATGGAAAATTGCAAAGAAATTCGCTTTCTATTTTGCCACTTAATATTGTTAATGTCTGTTAAGAGCTATTTAATGTGTTTAAGATTAATGACAGATCACAGACCAATTCATGCTGTTACAAATGCACTCTACATTTCGATTTTCTATTTGAAAATCCTCTTCAAGAGCTAAAAGTGTATAATCTAATATTAAACCATAATTTACAGTTTATAACATTGATAAACAATACTTTTAACATCATTAAAATCAAACATTTCATTATTCTTAATAAATTAATATTAACATTAACAAATCAAACTGCACTACTAGACAAATTAAATTGTGATCAAAATATAATGGATGACAATTGATGTTAGTACAGTTTTTTCAAATATTTATTCAATAGTTAAATTATAAAATTTTGCTTATTCTAGGTCGAATTCGAACTGAGTATCTTTATGTTCAAAAGCTAGTACATTAGCACTGAGCCAACTTTCCCATAGCTAGAAATCTACTTCTCAAAGATGTATATGAATTTTTCTTTTGCCCCCATCTGGTTGTTGTTGAAACCTCCATTGTACAACCTTTAATTGTTGCCATGGTTACCACATAATATTGTAAATAATGCTCTAGGATTAAAAATGAATGAAAAGAATAACATGAACAAACAAACTTAATTAACAGTATCTAACCTTGCTTCACAAAACAGACAAGGCAAAAGGAAATATTAAACAAAAATGCAACAAAATGCGACAAAGAAAAATAAAGGATGTAAATAGTATTAAAAAAGAGTAATAGCCCAACACCGTACATAGAAAAGAAATTGGACAATTGCAAGGAAATTTGTTTTCTATTTTGCCACTTAATATTGTTATTCTGTCATGTGTATATACATATTTATATTTGTATATAAAATTTAAAAAAACTAAAATAAAATTTTTCTTTGTTGATTTAAGCAGACATTTACTTTAAAAAAATTTATTTTAATTTTATTTGTAAGGAAAACATGTCTATCCATGTGAAAGTCATTTCCAGTCTTTTAAGATGGTAGCCAAAACAGGTTTGGACTGTTTTGTACCATTTTCATAAGCTGAAGTTGTTCATAAAGAGTTATTTTTTTAGAGAGAAAGTTGCCATAAATCTTACTAATATCCTTTTTTTAAAAAGGTAAATCAATAAAAAACAGAGGCTTTGAATCTGTTATTGAAATTCGTTGTAACTATGGTAGCATTACAAAATAAAATTTTACTCCTTTTGGCGAACTTGGGGATAGAAAATCTTGAGAAGTTTGTCTAAGAGAAGTTCACCAAAAAACTTATATCTTCTTCCTGGTTTCAATTATTGACAGTGAGAAGTCTGTCATGGGAAAATCTATTTCAATTTAAACCTGGTTTTGCTTTCTTGCTTTATCTTTTAATATAGGGAAGTTGAGAAAGAGTTACATTATGTCCACTTTCCATGACATAATCAAAGCCTTTCAGAGCTTACTTATTTTGGAATAAAAGTTGACAAAGTTTTAAAGTGAATTATTGTACTAGTTGGGTAAATTTTACTTGATGGTAAACTGAACAAATACTGGAATTTCAAAACATTAGATATCTTAACATTATGGATAACTAAAGGGTTAAATAAACAAAATTCCTCTAAAGGATTACCATCAAACTACTTGAGAACAATTTTAGCTACTTAAAATTAGTTAAGGGCAATGGTGTCTCTTCATAGACCCATCTACATTCTCCACTGTGGTTATTCTGATTCAAATTCAATGCTATGTGTATAAATAAGACCTATCTGCATAAGGCAGTAGTTTTAAATACTGTATACCAAAATAACATGTTAATAATAGGGCACTAACATAAACAGGTGTAATGTAAGGCCTAAGCACCAAGTATGTGATTTGTTTCAGGTTTCATTACCCTCAGGGCAAGCCTAGTAACCAAACCCAACTTGAGGTGACGTTGGAGGCAGTTCGCCAAGTCTTCCAAACCTTTCCCAGCCAACAAGTCACCAGGGACAAGTTTGGTTCTGTCACTAAGGTAAATAGTAAATTATTGAATGTTTTAACTTGAATATATAGAGGAATATTTGTATTTATTACAGTGGAACCTGTCTAATTTCTTCACGTTCGGGACTGAGGGGTGACGAATTTGAAAAAAAGACAAATTATGGAAGTCGTCAAATTAATGTAATTGTACGTAAACATAGCATATGTATATGTAAATAGGTATGTAATGAAATTAATTTTGTAATTACATGATTTATGACGGCCAAAAAAACTCAACAACACTATTACAAAACACTATGAAAACACTAGCAGCCTGCAGTAGAGATCGTAATTACAAATACAGTATGTTACTATATTTTCATAAAAGGCATAAAAAACATATTACAGTTAAGGAACTGCGAGAACAATAACATTAGCAAGAAAAAATAAAGTATTTTAAATCTACCTACGTTTTAGTTTTTAAAAAATCTGTAATTTTTTTTGTACTAAAGAATTCTTTTCTGATGGCGCCTATACTATGTGAAGGTGCAGATGTGTAGATGATATTTGTTATTTCTGTGACGAATTAAAGAAGGTGGTGAATTAAAGAGTGACGAATTAGAGAGGTTCTTCTGTATATCCGAGAAGATATTTCTGAGATTATTTTTCTGCGCTTTCAAAAGTATAATATTTCTAGTTAGATGGTAACCATTTAATTAAACAATAGCTAGTTATAATTTTATAATTAATTTTAGTATTGTACATCAAAAAGACAGAAAGACAAAAATAGAGAAATACAAAGATATTGTACAAGGTTTTTCCAAGCACAATGAGAGCGTTGTTTTTAATAAGAAATTTAGAATGTCAGTACTAATGCTAGGCTTGATGGTGGAGCTTGGGTTAATTTAAAGGGCTTAACCCTATTGTGAAATGTACTGAGTTTTCTCCAAAATTATAAATATTGGTGCTAAAACATAACCTGATAAAATGTTGACACTAATATACAAAAAATAAGTGCAACACATATTTGAGAATTGCAATGTAGTTTGTCTTGATATGAAATATTCCCATAATATTGTTATTAATTAGGCCTTGACTGTATTTTAAGTGTCTTAAAGTAAAGGTCCTTTTTTTTAAAAAGTGAATTTCTATTGTTTATCACTTTCAATAAATACAGTATATTTATAAAATTATTTTTTATGCCTTAAAGAGATTGTTTTATTTGAAAAATATTCATTACTTCTACAGTGTTTTATTGTATTTTTTAAAATATTGCCTACATTTTGTAAGTATTATGTTCATAAACTGAAATTTAAACATAGTTTGCAAAATATATTATACAAATTAATTACATAATGATTTAAATGTGAAATTTTGTGGCTAAAGTTTAAAATTTATCTTAAAAATAGACTTACGAGTTATTTCGATAAAATTTGAAGGTAAAATTATTTAAATAACAGAAAGGAAAAGTTATTTAACATTATTAAAGATTTAATTTTTTATAGTGGGGTTTCTGATATTAATATGTTATAAAATTAATTAATACATCTCAGAAACATGTCTTTAAAATAAATTTCCAGATTTATAGCTGTCATTTTGTTTCTCGACACACTAAGTATATTCTTTTTTTCATATTGGAAAATTATCATTATTGTTCAAAACAAATATAAAAAAATATATTTTTTCATTCTGAATAAAAAGAGTTAATCTTTCAACACACACACACACACACCACACATCAATTGTCAAACTTGACAAATAATTAATGAAAATATACTACCTAATATTTTGTTTAAAAAATTGCCCAGCCAAAAAGATGTTTTAAAGTTTTCCTTGTAACAATGTTTTCAACAAAATAGAAATATTAACTATAGGAAGACGCAGAAAATAGAAACCTTATGTTAATTTTGTAATAAATTGTGGTTTAATGATAATATTTATCAAAATAATTTATCAAGATAAATCACAATAAAACAATTGAACATTTAATGAACTTAATTTATAGTATTTTATAAGCAAACAATTACATGCAGAATTAATACATTATTTTCAATCTCTGGCTGCAGTATTATTTTTTTTGTTTGAATGCCATTTGAAATCAGATTTTATAGGGTTTGATTAATTATTATGTACATCAGGAAATACTTGTGATTTGAAGATATTAGAATTATTAAGATGTTCTAAATTACATAAGATGGTTTTAAATTAGGTCAAACAGCAGAATGTGTACGAGAGATGATCAGATAGGAGATATAATGATAACGTAGATATGTTTCAAAATAAATAAATAGCTATTAATAGTTATACTATAGAAGTAGGCATTCAAATAAATACTGATAATTTTTTTTATCAGGGCTGTGAAAAAACCGATTATAGAGAATTAGATAATGACATAGGTATTCAATAAGGCTGTTTTGCAGTATAATGGTTTTAGAAAAATACGAGTATGTGTTTATGCATTGTAGTACTTACTTCTAGACAAAGGATATATGTTAAAGAGAACCAAAGTACGGTTTATTGGTCTTAAATTAATATTTAAAAGTATATTAGGTGGTTTAAATTAAAAGATCTTTTTGACCTATTTATATTTTTAAAGAATTTTTCAAAAAGTCTGTTAAATAATACACTTTTAAAAGGTTTTTTTTATCAAGGTGTTTTATTTGGTGTCATAAATCTCTTTTAAGTCATGAATTCGGAAAACCATTTTTAAATCTTATTTTTTGTTTAGGTCATGAGTGGTAGAATAAAGTAATTTTAGAATAAACACTCATTCCATGAGTGTTTTCATTAAGAAAGCTGTGATGTCTCCAATGTTTCATAACAAAATAACCTGGGTCAAGGCTATGTATTCATGTTGTATTATTAACATTGTCAACATTTGTCTATGGTTTTATTGTCATCTGAATATCTGTGATGTCAGAGTGTAACAATACCTCATTCATTCTAACTTTGGCCTTTATTTCAAGTATATTGGTGAACCTCATGTACAGACTAATTCTGTGTGTTCTTCTAGAGAGAATACCGAATATAATTCTATTAAATTTTAAAATATCAAAATCTTTTTAATGAAAGGTTCAGGATGTAATTTATTTATTTATTTTCTTAGAAGGGACCCTGTGCAGGCCATGCCTTAATTTACCCTTATTCTTAGCATGTTATGTCCTTAGTTTTTTGATCATAATGGCATTTCTTTAGTCCTATCTTATTTTATCTTTTTTGCCTTACACTTCTTCTTACAAGGGGACATAATGGGTATGCACCTCTTTATGGATTAGGTCTACTACAGGTATACAACCATGTAGATGTGATACTGTGACATTTCCCCTATCCTTTACTAGAGTGTATTACCTACATAACAGGTATATAAGGCTTTATCTATTCAGTGTTGTCTATCCTTTGAGGTGATTAAGCAGTTAATGCTCTATTAAACTTTAATTTTTTTAAAATTCTTTTATCTTTTTGTAGCAAGTGTTTTTAATCTTGAATCACAATTTATTCAGTCTTTCTCTACTTTTTATTTCTTTTCTGTCACATAAGACCATGAATTTTAATAACACAGCGTTTAGGTACAACATAAGTTTCTCTAATATCTTTTTTGCATGTTTAGAGTAAGTGGGGTCCATATCTAAAGTTTTATTCAGTCATTCTCTTATATGATTTTGGATTAATAGACAATACAGTTGCTTAAAACATCATCTGAACCTTCATTAACACAAAGTATTCAGTACAAAATATTGTGCATAAATGTTCACTTGCTTAAGATGTAATATGGAATGAAAATTTATTTGTTTATTATAGATTCTGCTAACATTTGAAATTATATTTTGTATATACAGTATTATAATCTCTTCATATTTAACAATTTTTATTGAAAATACATTTTTATGTCGTATTTAAGAGTGGAATTTAAGTAATAATTTATTTATTGCTATAAAATTAGCAAAAAAAGTTACTTGCATAAAAAATTTTATTTATCCATAATGAAAACTAAAGTTTCAAAACAAGAAAAATCTTTATAAATTAAAATTGGGTAAAGAATCACTCTTTTAATGATGAAAATAATTATATTTCCAATAATCACAATAATTATGTAAGATCCAACGTCATTCCAAAGTGTATACAAATGCTTTAAAGTGTATTTAAGCCTGTTATGTTTAATACTTTTGTAAATGGATTTTCGAGTTGACAATTAATTAATAAAGTTTTAAATATACATTTACCTTAACCTTGTACTTGTTTTGTTATTGTATACAAAATAGCTCTTTTGGGGATGTGTGTTATTTCCAACATACAATGTAACTAAAAGTGGGTTTAAAATGAAAATATGTCAACAGTTATGGTCATAGTTAAAATGAGGCTACACATCCAGAGACAACTACTGCCATAAAATACCAAAGTACTACAATTAAGTAGTGTATATTTGTAAAACATTATAAGTTGTAGCTCCTGTTCGAATTTGAAACAAATAATTCAATTAAGTTTATTACTTTACTATCCCATATTAGCTATAACAGTAAACTAGTAGATATTTCAAGATACATTAATAGTAAGCAAGATATGACCTTATATATTTTTTTTTTCACTATTTTATTTAACCTGACATCATTCCTTCATTAGACATGTACAAATTTTCAGGCCCCTTACACTTTTCACCCCCACTAGCGTTGGACTTTAGATTTCCTGTGCTTTTCAGTCAGGTTGTTTAGTCACACAACATTTGTCAAGTTGGTCAGTTTGGTCAAGGTCACACAACATTTTCCTCACATTTTGTTACTTTTTACATTTCTTAATTCCATATAGTGTTAAGTGATGCTATATTGGCAACTGTTGTGATATAACTTTTCTATTACATAAACGTTGTGTTGCTTTTTAATCGCTATTCAATGCAGTTACTATTTATGAAGGTATCTGGGTCAGATCCAGGAAGGCAGTAACAAAAAGAATATTTCGAATAAAAAATAGAATTTATCTCATTAGTAAGGAAGTATTTATCCCAAATTAATAAAAGCCCAAACATCAAGGTGCATTAGAAAAGATCTCTTGAAGGATTAAAAAGAAATCTTGAAAAGAGATAAGACAAAAATATTTCTAATAAAAAAAGAGCAGCTTATTCATTAACAATGAAGTATTTATCCCATACTGTTAAGAGCATAGAAATTAAGTTTTATTAAAAATGATTGTAATGTATTAATAATTATTCTAATATATCTGTTTTATATTTGGTAAAATTACAAACCTGTCTTTTTTGTCGCAGGCTGCAGGATGTCCTCTTTATTGGAAGGCACCTTTATTCATTGCATGTGGTGGAGAAAAGCTAGGTTATGTAGAAATGAACACGTTCCTTGATTATTGGAGCAGGTAAAACATCATTTCTGTAGAATTCAAATGCAGTAGAACTCCAATTATTTGAATTCCGACTAACCGAATTGCTGATTATCTGAATCATTTTAAGATTTTTAGGAAACAAATTTTAAGACAAAAACATACTGCGATTTCCAAAATAATGGTTTTATCCACATGTGCTATTATCCTTTACTCCACTAAGCTAGTGTAGGTCAGGCCCAAATATTATTTTGATGCTGAGTAATTGTCTCGGTGCAGTTCTGTATACAGTAGAGTCTCGATAATTTGAGATAGATGGGACCGAGGCCGCTCGCATTAACGAAAACTCGCATTACATGGAAATACATTAGGAGTTCTAATGAACAGTAATACTATAATAAGGAATGCACAAAATACGTTTATAGGACTGTATGGATTACAGCCCTTACATAAATTAATGTTGCTTTGGAATACATTGTAAATTACGGTTGTTACCCTTTTTTGAAAAAATTGTTGTGTATCTTCTGCTTTTGCTTAATAGCTGTTTTCGTGCGATGATGTCTCGTAGACACCTTAGCAGAAGCACATCTTTTGGTGTGTTACCTGTTTTTAAATATAGCGTAGTGCAGTTTTCAAGACAGCCGTTCCTTCACCATCTTGTACTGTCTCGGCCTTCATCTTTATTTTCATCATCACTGCCTTCAGTAGTTTATTGTACCATTTCAATAGTCCTAACATGTGTTATTGTTATTATAACTTACATTCGTCCGTAACTTACTCATCCATTGCCGTTTGTCCGTATGAACGATATTTTCACGTGAAAGTTTCTTGATAAGAAATGTAAAATCTCCTTCTTCTTGTGGATAAATGATGCAGTCAACAGTTTTATTATGACTCAGGATTTTATTCCAGAGCCGAATCATGGAATGAAATTAAAGAAGAAACATACACAACTTCTTTAACTGTATTGTTTTTTAGAAAGCCTACAATGCTTTCTTTCATTTTAGTCGCTTCCAAGAGAGATAGTAAAGGTAAGGTCTGTATTTTTTTCCATACATTCCAGAACACCCTGATACATCAGCTGGATTAAGCTCGTAACATTTGCGAGTAGAAACAAAGTACGGATATCTTCAGAGCACAGTTGATCTTCATCAAGATGCGACAGTCCATTATCTAACAGCAAATAGTTTGAATTTCATTTCAAATAGATAATATAGCCTGAAGTATAAATAGGCTCAAATTTAATAGAAGCTTCGAAAATCGGGACTCGGATTTTCGATATTCTACTGTAGTTGACTGTCGACTGTCTCCAGTTGCTTGTTCAGGCCCGACTGTCACTATTAGTTTTGTTTAGTCAAGCAGTGTGTTTTTGATGGTACTCTTTCGCATTACTTCATTATTTGCGATGATGATGATGCAATTTATCTGTGATAAAACCAGTGGTCCTATGGTTAGTGGATAAATTAATTATGGATCGATCCGATAAATGATTTACTGGTGAACAGATGGCTGAGATGTACCCTGTTGGACAATAAACGATTTCAAACATTAAAAGGAGCAAACTGATACTTTTAAACTTTGAGTCAATGAAAAGGTGAAAGTTGTCTAAGAAAATCAATGAAGGCAGCAAAAAACAAAGAATTGGATGCAGTTATAAAGTGGTTTTGGAACAACGTTCTATTGGAAACTCAATCTCAGGTCTGGTTCTTTATGGAAAGCTAAGATCCTAACTCAAAAGCTTAGAAACAATATAAAATTATAAAAAAATAAAGTTTTTTTCTCCCATTTGTGACACACACAATAATTAATTAAAATTTACTTTTTTTTCAAATCCAACTATCCGAAGGTTTGTTCATTCCGATAAAGCCTGGTCCCAATTGATTCGGATCATGGGAGTTCTGCTGTAATTAATTAATATAATAACATATAGATATTAGTTGTAATGATGTATACGAGGTACAAAAATATTTTTATGAAATGTCAGTAGTGTTATAAGTCTGATCATGTAAATTTACGATGCAACTTCCTACAATTAGTTGTTGGTTTATTGAATATATTCAAGTCCAGAAGATGTATCAATCAGTAAATTTAAGATGCAACTTCCTACAATTAGTTGTAGGTTTATTGAATATATTCAAGTCCAGAAGATGTATCAATCAGTAAATTTACGATGCAACTTCCTACAATTAGTTGTAGGTTTATTGAATATATTCAAGTCCAGAAGATGTATCAATCAGTAAATTTACGATGCAACTTCCTACAATTAGTTGTAGGTTTATTGAATATATTCAAGTCCAGAAGATGTATCAATCAGTAAATTTACGATGCAACTTCCTACAATTAGTTGTAGGTTTATTGAATATATTCAAGTCCAGAAGATGTATCAATCAGTAAATTTACGATGCAACTTCCTACAATTAGTTGTAGGTTTATTGAATATATTCAAGTCCAGTAGATGTATCAATCAGTAAATTTACGATGCTACTTTCTACAATTAGTTGTAGGTTTATTGAATATATTCAAGTCCAGAAGATGTATCAATCAGTAAATTTACGATGCAACTTCCTACAATTAGTTGTAGGTTTATTGAATATATTCAAGTCCAGAAGATGTATCAATCAGTAAATTCTATACAAATATTAAACACATTACTAAACATATGTAAATGAGGAATGGATGCTTTAAGCTTTAAACCAACCATTTCCTCTTTGTAAAAGTTTGAAATTATACTGGTTTTTAATGAAAAAAATGTAAATCTTAGATGACATGCATGCACTCAGCTGCAATTCGTATACTGTATTATGTCGAAAATTTATGTGAACATGTTAATATTATCTTGTTATAATTGTATTGGTACTCTGATTTGAAAATAACATTTACTTCTAGAGTGTATTTTTTAAATTAAAAAATTGGTAGAAAAAATTCCTTTCCCCCCTAAGTTTAAAATAAAAACTAATCTTTAAATAACATATATCACTAATGTTGTTTTACGTTTAATAAAAGGTGTCTAATCACAATATAATACTTATTATAGTTTTCTTGTGTATTATCTTTGGCCAAGGAAGGTTACAGACAAAGATGAATAGGTTAAATAATTTGATTTGTTCATGGTTTTATTTCATATTCTTTAATGTTGCAAAATAAAAGTTATAGTAAGAGAAAGAAGGTTTAAGTTAAAATGTCTTTATTACTTGTATTGTTTTCCTGTTTATTCTTTATTATTGAAAGACAAAAGTTAATCGGCAAAGATATATTGTTAGTTTATATTTGCTTTTACCTTCTGTTTTGATTTATTTTGTGTTCCCTGATGTGAGTAAAAAGCAAGTGACTCAGGGAAAGATTTTTGTGTTATAGTTACCTTTATTTTCTGTATTGTTCCTGTGTGTGTTCTCTATTCTATAGAGTCAAAAAGATTGGTGATATGTATTGTTGTGAAGAAAGTTTATATTTTTAATAAGTACAAATATTACCAGGTGCTGAGTGAGATTCTTTTCTTGATGAGTTTTTTGTTACTGGCTGTTTACCATATCAAATTAGCTATTACATTAAGTTTTTGTACCATATTGCATGTCTCCTACAATAATTAATTTAACATTCAAGCTCAGGCTTACCTTATTATGCTCTTTAAAGTTGTTCTCAAGCCTCTACAGTAAAAAAAATGTGTATGTAGGTTAGTAATTTTTAGCCATTATTCCAGAACGCAACTGTCTTCTTACAATTCATACGAACATAGGTTACGTAAAATAGGGTTTTCACATTTCAGCAACAAGTTAAAAAATAAAAACTGATTTTTTTATAATTAATTAAAATTGTATTATAATTTATAGTGATGTGAATAGTTTTAGTTGATTCAGTAACACAACTTTTGATTTTATTATTGAATTTGTTTATGTTTTAGCTTATGTACAATGTGCCATGATAATGCATCAAGGTTTATGCACATATTGACTCGAAGTACGACACGCAACTATTTATTACCAGAGGACCTAATGTCTTTAGTTCAAGATGTTGTAGATACTCACCCAGGTCTCACATTCCTAAAAGAGGCTGCAGAATTCCATTCAAGATATGTTCACACTGTAAGTGTTAAATTATTAATGTTAAAGATTATATTTTGAGACTGTAACACTCATGATTCTACTAAGATTTTCATCTGAAACAGGAACAAGAATCTACTATGACTTTACATTGTAATGGATCTTGTAATAGAGTGTGTTTACCAAGAATCGCATGGTTTTCAGAAAGCCCGAAATTTTTAAATTTTGAACCAAAATTAATTTTTATAGTTAATGCTATACAAACTTGAAATTTTAAGAAAGTTTTACAAAACATTAAGTAGCAAAACTAACATCACGTAGATAACACCTTTCTGACGCAATATATTTTTTCAGACGTTCCATGAAGTTACCCATTAAATCTTCTAAAATTTCTCATAGAATGGTTTAGATTTTTCTTCAAATCACTTCCTTTATCTTTGATAATGTGCATCGTTTTTCAGTGTAACACTGATCTCAAGAAACGTTCTCCCCAAACTTTCGATATCATCAGATCGAAGGACCAAGGGGGGTTTCCAAGGAACATCTCCAAAATGAAATGATCCTGGAAAGCTTTTCAGAGACGTTCCATCAAAATTCGAGAAATATAGTCTTACTGAAATCATATGTGATTTGGATTACTATATGATGGTAGCAGAGTGCAAGCAAATAAAAATGTGTCAATATTTCCAAATATCAGTCTATCTACCTGTAACAGTATCTACCTGATCTTTATTGTTCTTAAAAATAAACAGCTAGATGACCCCCACTTCACCTCTCACGCACCATACTGTCACTGGAGCACTGTGTAATAGACTCTCATGCAATATTTGCCAATTTTCTGAACACCAAAATCTAAAATTCTGCTTCTTTACCAGGCCGATTGAAATGTGCCTTGTCATTTCCGCTTTCATCCAAGATTGCTATAATTTATTCACTTGACAAAATTCTAAACAATGTCTGTAATCACCAGGATTGAGTTGTTGACATAGTGCAAGCTTATATGGATGGCACTTAAGGTCTTTAATCAAATTGTCTCTTACCATAGAGGCAGAAACGTCAAGTTTGAGGGTCTCTTCTTTAGCTGTCCAACATTGTGAAGAGCGCTCGTTCAACATACTCAAACATACAAACGGTTTTTGCTGGTCCCCATTTTTCATCAACGATACCATTGTGTTCACATTATGCATCCACCTCAAAATTGTGTTACAATCCAGAATTTGCCTGCACTGCGGGACATTGAAGTGCCGGTGAAAGTCTCATAGGGTTTTGGACACGAACTCACCATTAGTTTAAAACCATCTCATAACTATGTGGTACTCTGGGTCCCACATATTGAGTGTAACTGAAACTTCCAACTTCTCTCTAGACAATAGGACTTTCTTACCGCCATTCTTCCTCTACTTGCTGTGTACTACCCAATACAAAAACATGCAGTTCCTGGTAAACACCTGGTACATATAAGGTTTTTTTTGTGGGAAGTTGATATGAAACATTTACAAGAATACCAAGGTAAAAGAGCGATCAGAAGGAGGGGGGGGGGGCAAGCGCAGTCATTTGTCACAACAAAACATTTTTTACTTTCCAAACAACCCATGTATTATTTAGTTGAATTTAAGTCATTTTTTTGTAATTCATCATTAAAAAGTAAAAAAAAATTTCATCTGATATTTTACAGTATTACATAAACTCTACAACAAATAATTGGTTGATTTTTTTAAACATTTAGATTTTAATATTTGTTGTAACATTTTCTTCCTTTGAGTGGATAAATTCTTATAATGAACTTTATCATGTTAATGACAAAAAAAATCTCATTATAATATAAACAAAGGATCTACCAATTAAATATGTTACTTTGCAAACAGAAACAAATAGAAATTCTCTGAATGGAAATTGGTTAACAGATGCTAAGAATAGGGTTTTTGATTTGACCTACATTATTGCAAAGTTACTAGAGTAAATTTTATGTCGTTATAATTATTATTATTATAGTAATTTAGTTTTTTTTGTTATTAAAGATGTTATAAAACTTCAACTGAACTGTCTATATACAAAATACAAAATTATATAAAATAATAAGTTTTAGTTACAATTAATTACTCAGAAAGTTTTATTTGAGAGTAAAGCATTTTTCAGATTACAAAAACTAAATTCTGTAATGAATAAAAAGTAAAATCTGTTTTGTACTAAGAATTTGATTTTTAGTAAATAAATGCAATTTTTTTTACTTATTTCATAAATTTTTTTACACATGTAGTTTCTTGTATGTTTTACATGGTGAATATTTTAAATCTGATATATTTTGAAAGTTTAGTTAATTTAGTATAGTACTAGAATATTTAAATAAATAATTATAATTTTTCATTTTAATAAGAGTTGTACTTACTTTGATGATTCCTTCATGTTTCGCTTCACAAGCTTGGGATTTTGATGATAATGTTTTTATCATTATTAACTTTCATAATCTACTTATATATAATATTTTAGGGTAATAATTGTGCCTTGCTTTCTTACAATATATCAATGCTTAACATTTTCTAATTCCCAAAAAGATTTTGTGAAATCTCTTCAGTCTGATCATTCTCAGAAGGTGCTTTAAAATTAACTTTTTGAAAACACTACAATGTTGTGTCTTTGCAATAAGCACCTATGCTTTTGACAACTGCTTAATGCATTCTTATACTGATGTAGAATGTCTAATGCTTTTAACGTTACTGAACTAGTGTCCCGCACTGAAGAATATCACTGAAATAATTTTGTCTCAATAATTTTAGAAAAAAATCTTTCAAGTTATGAGCTCAACAGGTTGTTTATTAATTTAATACTAATGTTAAGTTTTGCTGATAGTCATAGAAAATAATATCCATATGTTTTTTTTTAAATTGCTGAATATTTCATTAAATACTTGTGAATATGTACGAGGGTTATTCATAAAATTAGGTTGCCATAATTTTTAAACATAGACAGCTTTAGTTTTATTTAATGTAATACATCATTTTAAAGCTTAAAACTTGCGCTATTTCTCCACATAATCACCGTTTCTCTCCAAACACTTTTGAAAACGATGCTCCAACTTTTCTATCCTCATGTTATAGAATTCTGCCGCCAAACGTTTGAGGAATCGAGTTACCTCTTCCTTGACTCCATATTCAGTACTGAAGCCTAAGCCACTCAAGTGTTCCTTTAATTTTGGGAACAAATGATAATCACTTGGGGCTAGGTTTGGACTGTATGGGGGGGGGGGCACAGCAGTCCAGCCAAAATCTGTCAGCAGTTCTGCAGTTTGATGTGATAGATTAGGTCGAGCGTTGTCAAGGATAACTCTCACACCACTGGTCAATCTTCTTCTTCGGCGATTCTGGATCGCAAGTCTCAGTTTTCTTAATGTGTCATAATATCTGCCGGAGTTAACTGTTGTTCCATGAGGTAAAATGTTAATTAAAAGCAGGCACTTCCTGTCCCGAAAGACAGTTGCAATGACTTTCCCAGCAGACTGTGTTTGTTTAAACTTCTTTGGCTTCGGTGTGGATTTGAGTGCCGTCATTCACGTGCTTGCTGCTTGGTTTCGGCGGTAAAATGAAACGCCAATGTTTCATCGTCTGTAGCAATGGAATCCAAAAATTCATCTTTGTTGTCTTCACATTGTTTCAAAAACTGATGGGCACACTCGACATGTTGCTGTTTGTGGTTTACTGTAAACATTTGCGATACTCTCTGTGCACACACTTTGTGATAGCCTAATTTTTTGGTTAAAGTGTTATGAATTGTGGTGTTGGAAGTCTCAGGAATTCGTTCCTTAATATCAATCCTCTTATCTTCAAGCAATGTTCTTTCAACTTTAGCAACAATTCCATCTGAAACTGAAGGCCTTCCGCTCCAGTCTTTATCATAAATTTTCGTGCGGCCTTCACCGAATTCTCTACTCTATTTGCGAACATGTTGAACAGATATACACTTTTCCCCATAGCCTTTGATTAACTGACGATAAATGTCAATAAGCAAAATCTGTTTTGCATTTTAAAAAACATATCACAGCATGAATTTCATAATTCGTGGTAAAAGCAATTTGGAGCTCCAACTTCGAAGGTTGCTAGCTGGCACAGAGCAATGTAGCGAGGCGGGAGTGGTGTGGATAGAGAGAGGGGGAGTTGATAAGTAAATCAGTGTTACCACATTTTTCCTAGCACATCGCATTCTTTCTTAGCAGCATAGGGAACCTTATTTTATAAAGAACCCTAGTATCTACATTTTTTATTTTTAAGTGATTTTTTTATACTTTTAAATGCAAGTTTTTGAACTAACTTAGTTTTGAATGTACTAATGTATTTGTTTTCTATATAGAATTCACATTTATTAATTTAAAATAAATATATTTTTTCAGGTAATTTCTCGTATTTATTACTGTGTGAACCAGTCTTGGAGTGGACAGATAACACTGCCAGAATTAAGGAAATCTGATTTCTTGAGGGTAGTACTACTATTAGAAACTGAAGATGATATCAACCAAGTGACACAATATTTTAGTTATGAACATTTTTATGTTATTTATTGCAAGTTTTGGGAACTTGATAGAGACCACGATTTGTTTATCGATAAGAATGATCTTGCTCGCCATAGTGATCATGGTAAGATTGTTTATCCTTCAGTGATGTGTTTAGATTATTTTACTACTGATAGGTTATGTCTAATAGGAGATTTATTATCATTCCCTTCATATACAGCCTAGCTATAGTTTTGTTAAATAATTAATGTTTATATATATATATATACATACATATATGAAGTTAATATATTACTATTGTAAGTAATTTTATCCACCATTAAGTGCAATGATTTTACCTTGTGTGATGAGGCGCCTTTCGGTCACTTCACCATTGTCGAATCACTCAACAAGTATCAACTCGAGTGATTCGACAATGGTCAAGTGACCAAAAGGCGCCTCATCACGCAAGGTAAAATCATTGCACTTAATGGTGGATAAAATTACTACTAGTTAATATATTACTATTGTAAGTAATTTTATCCACCATTAGGTAAAATTATTGCACTTAATGTTGGATAAAATTACTTACAATAGTAATATATTAACTTCATATATATATATATATATATATATATATATATATATATATATATATATATATATATATATATATATATATATTAAAACAACATAGGTTATTCAAATACAAGAATATTTGTTATTTTATATCCAAAGCTTTTCGTTGGCAAACAGTACCAACATCATCAGGAATGAAAATTACAATAATTTTGTAATAAGACATTATTGTAATTTTCATTCCTGATGATGTTGGTACTGTTTGCCAACGAAAAGCTTTGGATATAAAATAATAAATATTCTTGTATTTGAATAACCTATGTTGTTTTAAATTATTAAACAAGAAAACGTATTTTATTTATATATATATATATATATATATATATATATATATATATATATATATATATATACATACATACATACATTCGGGCATTGCTTTAATAAGCTGAATTCTTATTTGGTGCATAACGGTTACAACATGATAAATTTTAGACACAAACACAATAGATACTTTTACAATTTACTTTATTTCAAGGTAATATAGAATTATATGAGACTTATAGGCCAGGTCGAAACATTTATCTCATTAAAATTAATACTTTTAAGGGATAGGACTAATGTTAAAAACAATACTACATACAAATATCTTGTTTATGGTAGTAGCTGTGAGATGAAATTGAGACTAATATAATTAAAAAAGAGAGATAATTATAGGGAGGATTGAAGGTTGGAATGATCGAGGTATTTGCTGTCGGAGTTTGCATTAGTTTTATAATTGTCTGTTACTGGTATTATATAAAAAATGTAACAAAAAATTTCCTTTTAGAGGTATGAACTAATGAGTTAACTCTTTTAAGACCATAAGTCGAAATATTTGCTCCCTGATTAGCAACTGAAAAATATCGTGAGCTTATATATCAGCTTGAAGTTTTAAACTATTGAAGTTCTCTTAAAACTCAACAGATCATGTTATTATTACTACCATAGAATGCTTGTTTCTGGACACCATGGTTCTTTTTTCACACGTATATACCGATAAATGAGGATGATATTTAGATGGCTGTAAGCATCCTAATAATAGTTTTTCCTCTTGTATGTTTTTCTTGTTGAAGTCATCTGTTATGTTGTGTATTACGGTGATCACATGGACATTTTCTTATGGATTTCTATTTATTTATTATAAGAATATCTTTTAACTTATTTAGTATTATTTCTGCCAAATTCTAATTTGTTTTCTAATTTTGTTTTTCAATATTAAATTATTTTTGCAGTTACTAGAAAACAGTCACTGACTGTATGTGTATGGTGTGGTAAGGACTTTACGGACAATGGACTCAAAACTTACTTGTTAAAATTTTATTTCTCATGTATTATAGGATACTTGTACATTTTGCAAAATAATATTGGTAGATAGATAGACTATAAATAGGGTTATAGTGTAAGAATTTAACAATGTTGGCATAGCGAAATTCAGACTAATAATAATGGTAGGGATTATAGTCTAAAATTTTAAAAAGTAAGATTTTCATTGGTGTAGGCAGTTGACATTCACAACATATCCAGAGAACCTTGTATTGATGAATGTTTGCAAGTTAGTGGTATCAAAAAGGTCATAGATTTTACCTATCATGGCTTTTGGATATGCTGCTCCAATTCCAAAATACCAGTAGGAGCAAAAATCAAACATTTTTTAACGGTAAAGTTATGAATTGCTCTAGTATTTTACGCATAGATGTTTCTTCTAATAATACACTGCCCAATTCTCTTAATGCATTGCAATACTGTGTCTCAGACCTTGTTTAGTGGGATACCTTGTTTAGGTTTTGGCCTTTGGAACGTATTGGAGCAATCAGTATCCCTAAGGTGAAAATGTTTACGTAAGCCTGTTCTGGCACATGATCCCCATTCTTCGGAGGACTGTACCGTGTTTTAAAATGTAAAATATGCATTAAAGTAATCGGGTCTCAATTCAAATAATAGAGATTGAAAATTTTGAGTATAGAGATATCATTATTATTGTAATATTTATAGTTAAATGTTTGTAATATCAGAGATAAGAATTACATATTTACTTAAAGCTAGAAAACATTAAGATCAACATGAAATAACTGACTTATTCTCTTTTCATGTTTACCTTTTCATTGCTTTAGGCAAAGGAAGTGGTTTGATTGATGAACTAATGTTGTAAATACTTACAGTATTTACAATGTTAGACTAAGAAAGAAGCCATTTTAATTCTTAAACGTTTATATGATCTTGAATATTGATTATTTGTTCTTGGGTGGACCAAAAATAAGTGAAGGTTTAAAATGCTGGTTCCATGTAGAGTCATGTACTTTCAGTTCAAATAATTAATTACTGAAAATTAACTTTTTAATCGAGCTTTGAATAAACTTGAAATGATAATACTTGTGCGCATTTTAGTGTTTATGAAAGATTATTTAGTGTTCATTGTAGTGCTAATAGTTTAGATTATCATTTTATTTGTTGAATCATATGGTGTTCATTATATCAGTAGTTTCTATGGATTACACCAGAGGTTCAGAAACTGTGGTACGGGTACCCCTTAGGAATACATGAAACTTTTCTGGGGCTAAACAGGGCAGGTTAATAAGAAATTAAACAATTTTTATTTCTTTCCGTTTTGTAATCACACAAGGTTATAATTTAATAATGGAATCTAATTGAATACTTGTGTGGTTGAGTTACTTGAAACCAACATTGAAGACCAATATAAGAGAATAATTTCCACCTGCAGACAAAACGTTGTACTGGATGCGTGACCACTTTTTGTTTGATGCTATTGAAACTTTGAGCAACCTGATGACATTCCAGAAGAAACAACTGATTAAACTATCATGCGATCCAACGTAAAAAAAAATTCAGTGCTACATTGTTAGATTGTTGGATCAGTGTTGTAAAGGAGTACCAAGAACTTGCAAATACTCATGCAAAGATTCTTATTGGGTGTTCAATTACATAACTATGTGAAAGAGGGGTTTTGAGCCTAACAAATCTAAAAATTAGCACAGAAACAATTCTTGAATTTTATAGTCCATTACAACCACTTAAAGATACAGGACATAAATACACAGGCATTTACCATAACCTAGAAATCCAACACATCAACAAAAAATGACCACATCTTAACAACTCACTAGAACAATATGGAATTTACAGACACACAAAAACACAAAGTACTAACATATTAAACGAACAAACACAATGCAAATCACACATACTCTTTAATACTATCGAAAACCTACCTTTAAAACCATCACCACTTGACCCAACATCTCTAAGCAGAAGACACTGATGAAGATCGGCACATAGCGATCAAAAACGTTTTGTTTCAGTAATGTGTAACAAATTTACTAAATTCAAAGTTTGGATAGATACAGAAACAAACCCAATGTTGAGGATATTAATACAAAACTACTGTATTACAAAACACTGAATGTGGCTTTATTTTAATTTTTGTTACTTTCAACTGGAAGTAATTTTACTTTTTCATCCATGATTTTGGCTTTAGATTGAAATTAACCAGTAGTATAAGAATTCCTAGACCCAAGTCATGGGCTTGAATAACAACAAATGTTTTTACATATCATGTCAACAAGTCAAATTTGCATAGCAGATTATATTGCATTTACAAATTTTGACATCTGTATTCTACTGAAGTTTAAACAAAATCAGAGTGTTGAATAATGTTGTTATAGTAGCAATTGACATTTAAACTGCATTTATAACATTTGGGCACTTGTATATCCGTCAGCAATTCCTTATACAGTGCAATCTCAGCAATCCAAACTTCAATACTCTGAAGACTCCAGTAATCCAAACTGAACAGGTGGTAAAAAGGCTGTTTTGTTTAGTTGTTTGCCTTAGTGCTTGATGTTGGTGGTAAGACAGAGGGAGAAAGGAGCTCTATGAAAAACATGCAGCTGTGCAATTGGACTTCTCGGAATTGTTTTCTGTTGTTCTTTCATAGTTTTCAGAAGAATCCCCCTCCATTCAATAAGTGGGGTGGGATAACCAACAGTAAATTTATTCAGTCTTATTTTTGCTTTTCAAGTGTTGAGTGGTGTGTTAAAATGAGTGAAAAAGAAAACATGAAACACTGTTTTTGAATGATGAGTGCACCATTTCATTACATTTCAACAATGGACATACTTCTTCCAATCTGGCCCGTGAGTTTAATGTTGGTAAGTCGACAATCACTGATTTGAAAAAAAATTGTAGAAAATTCTTTCATATGTATCAGATTCTAAAGAAGGTAAAAAGCCAGACAATGCACACAAGTAGTTATCACTCCTTTATGACTTTATTTATGAGTGGTTTTACAAGAACATTCAGGTTACTGTTGAATCCTTTTTTCATTATTTTTCCCTAATACATTCGTTGGTACTTTCTGTAATATGAATAACCCCTTCAGCAATTAGTTCCTATTTCTGAGATTGCACTGTAATACTTATGGTCAGCATTAATGTGATATGTTATCTGTTGAATTTAGATATTTGTTACACTGTTGTTATGATTGTAAAACTTGTGCATCTAACAATACAATACACTTATATATTCTGCATCTCATAATATATATATATATATATATATATATATATATATATATAATAAATTAAAATATTTCAAAAACAAGAATACTTTTAATGAATATATTAAAAGTATTCAATGAATAATGTTTTTGAAATATTTTAATTTATTAACTATATTACAAGAAAACATATCACCATATTTAATATATAACTGTATCCAACACTGTTTTCTTGTATTCACTTATTACTTAAACTTAATTTACTTAATGAAATGATTCAATAACTCGCTTTTTTGGAATGCTCATTTTATTTAAAAATAAACTTCTATGAAATTAGGAGTGAGAAATAGCGTCTACTGTACACAACACTGTCTCTATCTTGATACGTGACACAAATTAACCACTCACACACGACGTAAATTAGTAGAACCAGTGACAGCGACAATTCAGTCAATGACAGCCGTGGCAAAATATCAGTAACTTATCAGTCGTGACAGCGACATTTTCCCATCCAATCACAACACAGACAACCCACCCTTTCCTCTTCAGTCAACGATACTCCACGATAATCTCAACAGAGGAAATTTCCAATCGATTCATTGTCACTGGAACTGGCATTTCCCATATTTTGTCACTAGTACCACCAGCGAGAAAATAATATCAGTGACAAGTCACCAGGACAGAAAATATCAATCATCCCTAACTTAAACAAGAACCACTTTATATATATATATATATATATATATATATATATATATATATATATATATATATATATATATATATACGAGGGTTGTCCAGAAAGTAAAGAACGTTTTGGTGTAGGTCAATGAAAACAAAAGATACGAGGATGAACATTTATTTACAACTATTTATAACCTTACTCTATTTTTCAATAAAATCACCGGAACCGTCAAGGCACTTGTTGTAGCGTGACACCAATTTTTGAATACCGACGTTATACTCTTCTGCCGCCAAGGAATGAAGCCACGTTTTTACTCCTTCTTTGAGATCATCGTCGTCCAAAAAGTTTTTCCCGCCTAAAAACACTTTCAACTTTGGAAACAAGTGATAGTCACTCGGAGCCAGATCCGGACAATACAGAGGATGTCCAAAGATTTGCCATTTGAAAGATTGAAGTTCTGCTTGGGTTTGTGCACTGCAATGAGGCCGAGCATTGTCGTGGATCAGCACCACCTTCGACGACAGTATTCCGCGTCGTTTGTTTTGAATAGCGCGGCGAAGCCGATGCAAGGTCTCGATGTAGGCCGCTGAGTTGATTGTTTCTCCTCTCGGCATGAACTCCACATGGATTAGGCCTTTCCTGTCCCAAAAAACTGTTGCCATCACTTTCCTGGTGTTCAAATTTGCCTTCATTAAATTTAATGCACCATTTTCTCACCAATGACTCGTTCATCGCATTGTCACCGTACACTGCCTTAATTTGCCTATAAATTTCTATGGGTCGAACATGCTGCACATTCAGAAACCGAATCACACTACGGACTTCACACTTGGCGGGATTTTCAATTGGCGCCGCCATTTTGAACTTCCACAAGAGACGCAAACGTGACCTCACGGCACCGCTGCTACATTGCTCAAACTGAAGCGGTAGGTTTGGACTAAAGAATAAGCCCACTCCCGCGGTGGTGGGGGAACTGCCCCGTCCGTGATGCGCAATCGTTCTTTACTTTCTGGACGACCCTCGTATATGTGGGTATGTTTTAAAACAAAAAGAAATTGAAAAGGGACAGTTTTCACTAACAGGAACTCAGAACTATTTATACTAGGGAATTCTAGAATGTTAGGGATCAGCAAGTCTTTGTTTCAAAGACAACTTTCTCTTACTAATTTTGTTTAGGTAGTGAGTAAATCAGTTAATATATATAATTGAACTCGATATTAAACATGTAATATATGGTTTATTATTGTGATTAAAGTCTATTACAATTAATGTATGTACTGTATATTTATTGAAATAGATAATGACCATTTGATGTAATTCACTACATGTGACTATTGTCAAGTTTTGTAATCTTGTAAATGTAATCAGTGTGATTAAATAATATTTGTATCAAAACTGATCCAGATAATCTAGAGATCCAGATGTATACGGATAAACTAGATTGTAATGTAACTAAAGTTTACTTTAGACTTGAGTCCAATCAAACCTTGATGAGACATACATGGTAAGATAGATGATTTTTCTCTATAAACTGAAACTTAAATACTAACCTCGCAACAACAGTTTACTTTAAAATTTTTTATAGCTTGAATTGCTTTGCTGTTACAAATCTAATTCAGGAGAATGGAAGGAAAACAACTATTTAATAAAAAGTAAAACAACTATATATTTATTTTGAAAAAATATAGAATTTGTTTTAAATATCTTGAAGGCACTTTTAATATAAAATTCAGTAACTGCCCTTAAAATTCATTATAGTAATTCACACACATAACTGATTAGTAATATATGGTTATCTGATGGAATTAGCTGAAGTTGGCAAATATAAATTTCTACTTAATTCTATTTCTTCACTATAATATTCACATCTTGAAATCAGCTGTAGAGGAAGACATATACTTAATATGAATAGAAAGATTACCCAACTAAACAAAAATAATTTTAGTTATACTAAAGTTGTATAAATTGAACACATGTATATTATCATATGGTTAAGTGAAATAGTTTTGTAAACTATATATGTATCATGGATACCTTTGAATGATGGTCTTTTTAACAAGACTATGTTTTTTTTATTTGATAATTAACATAATTTCTTTCCATTTATATTACTCAAATAAATGTTAAATATATAGACACAGGAAAATTAAAATGTATTAATTGAAAATTATGTACACATATTTATTTATCTTATAGGTCAAAATTAGACATTATATTAAATACAAAATGGAAGTGAGATTTAAAGTTAAAGACATTTCAAGTTCTATTTTAGAATTAATGAATTTCTGTCATTCATTTCCATCATAAAAATATTGTGATTTAAATTAAATTAGTTTGTTTTCACTCAACTCCAAATTGTTTTAAAAATTGCTGACCATTTTATTTGAGCAGTGTAGTAAGAGAAACACAGCTAGTAACATAACAAATTAATAAAGCCAGAGCTTAATGCAATCCTTAGTAAATTGTTTAACAGAAATAATATGGTGTAATAATCTAGAGTAGCCTAACTATAGTTTTTTTTATTTTACTAAAGAGCTTATAAATACCACTGTTAATAGAATCACTGGTAACATTACTATTATGTTAAGTTGTATCCTTTGTTGGTGAAGTTGCTGATTTTACTTTGTGTAGAATAAACCTATATCTGGTGTGTGTGTGTGTGTGTGTGTGTGTGTGTGTGTGTGTGTGTGTGTGTGTGTTGCAACGTCCCACCCTACTTTTATTTGATATCCCTTCTCGCAGAATACCAACATTTTGTTGTTTAAAAAACTTATTTATAAACAAACTAAACATCTGCCAATCACCCCGCTTGTTAAACCGTGCTAAACTCCCTGAGTTACGTGTATATTTCCCGCTCGTAGGGCCAGGCCCAAAACAAGCCTATTCCCGCTGACTACTATTTAAAATAAGTATAAACTCTCCAAAATTGGTTTATCAATTATGTATGGTCTGGATATAGTCACACATGTCATTTCAATAGTCAGCTGGAAAGACACACATTTAAAATAATACACAAAATATTCACAGAGTCTTACCACCTGATGATGATCTGCAGAGACAGCAAGGGAACGTGCAAAATATGATCGTGTTTAAATTACCTACTTTAAAAGGCTCCTGTGTCCTTTTAAACACAATCTGCCAGTAGATAAATCTCTGGACTTTTATACAAAAAACCAACTAATCTTTAGGCTAGCTCAAGAAGTTAGTTGAGAGAAACTCTTTAAAAACATTAGGCTTTAACTATTATCATTTAATGAAATTTAATTAAACTTGTTTACTGATTTAATAATCATTTTCCTATTAGTTGGAAAAAGATAAACAGTTTTTATTGATTATTCGACACAGGATGAAATGCAAATACTGTTGATTTTTATAACATATTTAATTCTACAGTACAGTCCCGCTAATCCGGTCTCCGATGATCCGGACGTCCGGCTAATCCGGACGGCCTAAATTTTTGTTTAGTTATAGTATTTTACAGTGCACAATCAGTCTGCCGTCCACAAAAATATTTATTTATACTTCTATATTTGTTATTTTTCAAAGGGGTTTCCTACTCTAATAGACAAATAATATAATTTATTCATTAAAATATGAATTTACCATATTATTTGTTTCTTTTGCCTATTAAAGTAGGAAAAACGTCTTTGAAAAAACATATTCACATTAGATCTCCCAACAATAAAACGCACGTGACATCAGAGACATCTTGCGATAAACGAAAGATAAAGGACTGCTGACTAAACGGATAGACAGTCTATCCGTCTGGCGTCAGGTCAGTTGTGTTGTCGGACGGAAAAAACTCCAAGCTTTATTTCGTATTGATGGAGGTGAATCGCTTACTAAAATTGCAAAAGAGTTAGGCGTGGGAAAACAAACCGTTTCCGATTACAGAAAAAGCGACAGGAAATTGAAGATTTTTTTGCAAAAATGGTTAGTAAAGACAGTTTAGGCGGCAGAAGCACTTAAAAAAAACCAAAAAATGAAACCTTAGATGATGCTTTGTATGTTTGGTTTTGTCAACAACGGGAACAGGGTGTTCCATTATCGGGTGTAAATTTGCAAACGATCGCGCTGAAACTGAATGAAAAGTTAATTTTACTGCCAGTCTGGGTTGGCTGTCACGGTGGAAGGAACGACGCGGCATCCGTCAACTCGGAATAAGTGGTGAAATTTTGTCAGGTGACAGTGATGCCAGTGAAAAATTCAAAGACAAATTTGGCAAGTTTCTCAGAGATGAAAACTTACAACCTTGTCAGGTGTTCAACGCTGACGAAACCGGATTAAATTATAAAATGTTCCCAAAAAAAACTTTAGCTTCCAAATTAGATTCAGTAGCAAAAGGCCATGAAGTTAAGAAAGAACGTATGACTTTGCTGTCCTGCAGTAATGCTTCTGGCTATCTAAAATTTCCATTTTTGGTGATAGGGAAATCCGCAAGCCTAGGGTTTTTAAAAATGTAAATTTAAGTGTTATACCGGCCCAATACAAGTTCCAAAAATCGGCGTGGATGAACAGTCAAATTTTTAAGGACTGAAGTTTTTTGAAAACTTTGTTCCAACAACAGAAAAGTTTTTAAAAGAGAAAAAACTCCCTCGAAAATAATTGATAATGCCCCATGGCACCCAAATGAAGAATTGCGTCATGGTAACATTTTTGTTAAATTTCTTCCTCCTAACGTCCCGGCTCTCATTCAGCCGATGGACCAGGGCGTGATAGATGCGATAAAACGGCGATATAGGAAAAAGTTAATTTTATCGCTTTTGTAACAACAAGAAGCAGATCCAGCTACACAATTTATTGAAATTCTTAAAGAAGTGACTATAAAGGATGTCATTTATATGGCAGCAGAATCGTGGGAGGAAATTCAACCGTCTACAGTCCAAAAGAGCTGAAAAAAATTGTGACCTGAAATGTCACAGGAAAGTGAAAAAACCGACAGTCAACCTACTAATGACGACGCTGAATTTGTTCAGATTTGTCAACAATTGAAGGGTTGTGCCGTATTTGAAAGACACTGATATTTCCGAGTGGGGTTGATTATCAGTGATAATGACATTGGTTATCAAGTGCTCAATCGTCGCGGTGTGCACTGCAAACGCAGAAAATGACAGCTCGGTAGAGGAAGACTACACAGACGAACCGGTCAGCCCAACTCATGATGGGGCGACTGCAATGCTGGAGGGGTTGATAACCTGCTTTGAGAAACAAACTGATACGTCAACCGCGGAGCTACTGACCTTGAAACGCCTACGAGATCGTACTGTGAAACGACGTTATTCGTCATTAAAACAAAAGAACATTACGGACTTTTTTCACTACGTTTTTTTAAGTTTATTTTTGTTTAATTTTAATTTTTGTTTGAGTTTTTTGTGCGTTTTTACAGTATAGTATAAATAACTTTATGTGAATACATTTATTCAACGAGAAAGATGCTTTCATATTTATTCATGTCATACCTTTTCTGTTACAATTACAGGATTTTTTTGCTAAATATGCTATGAAATACTGTATTGTATAGCTATATTTAGGCCTCAATTTCTCTAAAACTACAATTTCAATATGTTTCCCCGCCTAAAACACATATTGTATTCATTTGTTTTGCTTTTTCCGTCTAATCCGGACTTTCGTTGATCCGGACAGGGTCCGGTCCCATCAAGTCCGGATTAGTGAGACTGTACTGTATTTATTTAAATAAAAAAGAAAATTTATCCTTTCAAATACAACACAATTATATTAACAAAACAACTCACTAAATAACTTGTTTCTCATGCTTTAAAAACTTATAATTTCCATATAGATCAATTACATTTACTTAAACATAAAATTATTTTCCAAATTACACATAATAAAAATTTATCTTCTATATTGAATTGGTAAATTCGTATCTATGACACTTAATTTTTAAATTTATAATATTCGAAAAATTCTCATTTCCTTTAAAATAAATGGCTTATGGCCAAAAACCCTTTGTAAGTTTAATATTTATCATTTGAAATATTCTGATCACATAAATTCATTTTATTTAGCATACAATTTATTAAAATTTTATAAAGAGTGAAGTCATTGTTTAAGCTTGAATATTTGTTTGAATTTAATAAAATTAACTAACTAAATTTGACGTAATTGGTATCGAATAGAGAAAATGACTTGCCAAAGATGTTCCTGCCGGTCCTGGAGTCCCTCGTCTGGATTCCCTGGTCCTTGGACATCGGAAGTCGCCATCCCTGGTTCGTCGGTGGTGGTTTTCCTCTATTCCCGCATCCTGGAGGCTGAGTCTAGAGCCTTCATCCCTTGGTAGTCCTGGACGTGGAAAGCGTTGAGGTTTGGTCCATCTGGCCTGTTGACGGTCCTACTCGCGGTCCAGCATAGCGTTCCGCGGCACCTCGTATTAAAATTTATTTCAGACTGTCTCTAAAGTCTTAGAGACCTAGTTTATATAGCGGTGAATTTAACCTACCTCACCCCGCCTGCAATACTTGCTATCTTTGGATTTATTCCTTGTACAGGCAAGTCGGGCAACGAATCGGTTTTAGCTTGCAGAGTTTGATTATCATTTTTGGAACACTGAAAAATGTCTATTTTATTAAAACTGCTGTAACTTTTTTGTTTTTTAAGTTTTTCAAATTTTGCTTTCTCTAATGTTTATTCTGGCTTATTCTGGTTCTTTTAAAATGTCGATGAAATTTCTACGTGGTTTGGTTCTTAAGATAGCTTTTTTAAGCACTTAGAAAATTTTCGCCTCACTCCCGATGGTCAAATTTAGCTAGTTATTACAAATTTATTCTTTAATATTTTTTAATTTAGCTTAATTATTCTATTTAAGGTTTTATTTAATTTTTCACTCTTTATTATTTGTATAACTCCCAACTTGATTAATTTAAAAATCAACTTTATTACTTAAAAACAGGAAATTATTTATTTCTTATTTGCCACGGTATATCAGACCGTTGCAGTGTGTGTGAGTGTGTGCGTGTGTGCGTGTGTATTTTGAATATTTTCTGTGCCATATGCTACCAGCTATTGCATTTAAATTTAATTACAAAGTTAACTTTTAATTAACTTGAGTTACATTTAGTTATTGAGGAACTCTGATTTTGCTACTTTACTCCTTATTATAAGTTTCTAGAAGTTGAGTTTTTGTTAGGCATCCCAAACAGACAGGTAGTTCATTATTTATTACAGACTCTAACTAATAATTAATTTTGCTTTTAGAGTACATAATATACATTTAGAGCTTTGAGCTATAGACAGTCTCTTCTTAAAACAAATCTAATGTTAAAAGTCTCCAATAAATATTGCCATGCCACTAGAGTAATTATTGTTATTAGTTTTAAACTTCAAAGAGAAGTTGTTTGGAAAGCATACAAATATTTAAGGTAATCTGTTACTGCCACAAATCGTAATAAAAAGAAAAGTCTATATAGAATCAAAAGGGAGAGAAAACAATGATTAAATTATTTTTAATAGAACTTAAATAATATGAATTTGTCCCTTTTGTGAAATCAGCACACTAATGACATTTGTTACCAATACTTTTACATAAATTTTAATTGAAATTAATTTAACAAGTTTATTTTAAGCACACTGATGGCCGCTTAATCATAACGCTTATATTTCACAGTATTTATTTATTTGTTTGGCAGAATTCAAAGAGTTTATACGCCGAGCGACTGTCTCTACATGTAAACGTCTGTTGACATGTACGTACTTAATAATTGCTGTGCTTCTGGGAAGGCACTTACCTGCTTTGCTTTGCTTTCAGATATGCTATATATATTCATACAAAAATGGAAATACCTTAAATTTTATAAAAGTTGGTGGTTGAGGAATTTTTAAACTTTAAGTACATTATTGAAATATACTATTGGTAATTTTTGGGTTTCAAATAAGATAAGCATGAAATGTTTTAATCCAATATTTGTCAGTTGTGACAAAAATATGTACTTAATTTATATTCAAATTTAGTTATAAGTGTTTACAAATAAGCCTGTGTAATTAATTAAGGATATTTAATTTATTTAGTTTCTTGCAATTTCAAAACCGACTATTTTACTTGGTTGCAATAATTGTATATTTTGTTCATAGAGGTGGGTGTTTAATTTATATATGTACTTGATTTTCAAGTGAATTCTTGTAACTACATTTGAACTATGTATCTCACCTCAGAACATTTAACTATGTTCAACAGAACAATATGCATCTTACTAAAAAATATATAGAACATTCACAGAAGAAGTAAGTACATCACAACATCACCACATTCAAGTATTACTATAAGTCCCCCTCTGGCTCGGCTGCTACTAGCCAATCTCCATACTACGACTCTCGCACTCCTCCCGTCGTATCTTAAAAAACTGTGCTGACTCTATACCCAACATTAGCAAAACATGTACAGCTGTATAAGTTTGAAATTCCGGTTCATTAGTTTATCAAAATCGTTTAATGCTGTCACTGAATTTTTTTTAGACGTGTTTAATCTGGAGTTGTAACACTACACATCTGACATTACATTCCCATATATTTGACAATGTCCAGTGTCACTCCAGTCTCCCGACTACACCGCTTCTGACTCTGTTTTACTGGAATCAAGAGATTTTCATCATTACACATTCGAGCTTCATAACAAAACTCTAATACACAAAAAACTATCTCACAGGCCTGACTATGAAGTTTTTATGTTTTATTTTACTGACTACAGGAGGCATGATAATGGCACACGACTGTAACAACAATTATACGTAAATATATATATATATATATATATATATATATATATGCTGATACGTATTCCTTCACGGACGGAAAAATATGATGAATAGTTATTATCTGGAGTACATCCGTTTATTCTGCAGTCCATAAATTCGCAGTTCCGACGTTTCGCTAGAATCTCATCCAGCATTGACGAGGTGAATCCAACAACACACAACTCGCTCTTCTACTGTTGTTGGGTTCACCTCGTCAATGATGGGTGAGATTCTAGCGAAACGTCGGAACTGCAAATTTATGGACTGCAGAATGAACGGATGTACTCCAGACAATAACTATTCATCGTATATATATATATATATATATATATATATATATATATATATATATACACATAATTACATACATACATACATACATACATAGATAGATACACATATACTTAACAACAGTAACTACACCAATAACTTGACAATTGGCAGTGAGAGTCTGACTAGAATAGCCTAGCCATAGGACAAGTGCCACTAGAATGCTTAGAATTACAAGAAAACCAATGTTTGCAGAAACCCATTGATTCTCCCCCCTCACCCTGCGTGCCTTCACTCGCCGCCTGAAGGTCAGAGTGAAATTTATAGTGCTCCAGTTATACACTATCCTAGGAACAATTATTTTCCTTGACATTGTAGCAGATATTGTACTAGTTTTGACTCTGGTAGAGAGCATGTTATCTTGACCATGCTATCATTCTGATTTTCCACTACTTCCACTATCAAAGTTTCATTATCTCCCTTACTCAGTTGGGCCTTATTCCAACTACATCCTTGTAATAACAGATAAATGTCTTAGTATACTCCTGATAAAGAGTAAACAAAGTCCACTGCACGAAATTGGGCAGGTTGCTTGTTCTAGCGCTGTTGCCACATATGGAACCTGCCTCTCGAGGTATGTTTAAAAGTCACCCCTGAGCAATAATTGCCAACTCTGAGCAAACAGTGTTGCCTAGTATGAGTGTCAGGCTTTAGTCTATTACGTTACCGTGACTCTTCTCTCGCCCACATGGCAATGCTGCATTTTAGGCCACCCGCCCAATTTTGTGCAGTGGACTTTTGTGTACTATGTGATAGATTCAAAATGTTACCCTTGTATGTAATCCTGATCATGTTACCATCTGTAGGAATTGTGTTTAAACTACTTGGATCTGACTTCTTTTCTAGATCATTCTAACCCAGTATTAATACTATTCATACCTAGTTGGGACTCCATACGTCATTCTATCATTCTATCACTGTAGTGATGGTTAATTTTTGGTAACTGTTCTTATCCAATTACCCAGTCCTTACCTCTAGGGTGGTCTCAATTGCATTTAATATATATTTATATCCATATATATAATTATTAATTCTCATTAGTTTGATTGTATGTCTTTATTTAATAGTAGTCAATGGCCTCTTATTATGTGTTCTATGTGTAATTTTCAAATGAGTACCTTTTGGGAACCAATCGCTTAAAATTTAATAGATTATAGACTCTCTTACTCTTTACCAACTAAATAACCCTTTATAAAAAGTTTCCTTTAATATTTGTGACTATACCTTAATTTATCTCTTATGTTTATTTACATGGTTTAAAATTTTGAGATACAGGGTCCATAAAGAGATCTCCCATATTTCGAATGGCAGAACAAAACTTATTTATAAACAAATTACATCGTACCATTTTAAACTATCAGATTTTAAAAGTTATATCTGGCAAATAATATCTTGCATTGACAGTCTTTTCCAGAGTTTTTATTGTCATTTCCGAAGAGATGTTGGCCACTCCCGTAATGATTACCTACTTAAGTATTTTCAGGGTTTTAGGGTGATGTTTATACACTTCTGTTCTCTCTTTAAGTGTTGTAAAAGATAAAACCGCAAGGTGATAGGTGACAGTGGGGTCAGGCAACATCTCCATAGAAAGTATGAAAACATTGAGGCAAAGAAAAAAACTTATAATGAATGTGAACTTTTCTTCTATGGAAATAATGACTAATCTCAAGGAAGCAGAGACTTGACCTACTAAATGAACTATCTTTAAAAACAATTTTTAAAATTTGTTTGATCATTCAGTAGCATATTGTACTAGGAACACATTATTTTATGTAATAAAGTCTACAGGTAGCTGATTCAAAGATGAACAAAAGTTAGTTTAAGTTAACATTACAATAGCAACTACTGTCATTATAAAACACGAGAAATTATTAAGAGATGCCCTGCCGAATTTCTTATTAAAACTTTTTTATTACATACATAACAAGACTGCTTATAAAAAAATATTTTAAACATCAATCTACATAAAATGTTCTTATTCAATGAACTGCCCTCCTTTTATTACACACCATTCCATTCGATTTCACTGGTTAAAGTAACGCTGGAAATCTTTTGTAACAACATTTAAGAGCTCCGCTGATTTTCGCTTCGCCTCCTCCGTCACCTCGAATTGCGTTCCTTTCAAGGCAGACTTGATTTTCAGAAATAATTAAATGTCAAAGAGTGCTAAATGAGGCAAGTACAGCGCATATGCAAGCACTGGAGTGCCTCTAGCAGCTAAATAATGCTTCAGAGAAAGCATGTTATGGGCAGGGGCAAGATCTAAGACTTGTTTATCCGCACATTAGCCAGTTTCTTATGAACTCGCTCTCACAGTGTTGCCAAAACTTTCAAATAATAGGTTTTGTTTGAAGTTTGATCTTATGCAACCCATTCGGTCATCACAATGATGTTGATATAAAAAAAGTCATTTAGCATGGTTTTTAATTTTGATTTCAACATCCTGGTTTTTTTCATTCTTGGTGATGCAGGAGTTTTCCATTACATGGTTTGCCACTTAGTTTCAACATCATATTGGCATATCCAGGTTCATCGCAAGTGATTACGTTTTACATTAATTCAGGCTCTTTATCTATCCTTTCAAGAAAATCTGCACAGGTATTTTGGATAGGGATCAAAGATTTTGGAATTAATTTCATATAGACTTTTTTCATGTTCAATTCATCATTTAAAATTTTTCTGACAGTTTCTTTATTGGTATTCACAGTTTCAACAATCATCCAAATTATATGATAGTTTTTGTGTACAACTCTTTAATTTTAGTCACAGTTTGCCAGGTTCAAACAGAGACAGGTCGACCTGGAGGTTGGCCATCTTTAGTACTTTCTTGGCTTTCAGAAAATTTCTACTATTCAAAAACATAAGCACAAGATATAGAACTCTCATTTTTATAACACTCAACATTGATTTGTTGTTTTGTTTTTCGTCACACATTGTTATCGGCATGAGAAAAAACACGTTTATTTCTAACCTCTATAGAAAAATACTACTACAGCGACAAAAACGTGTTTTCGCATGGGAATAGATTATAATTCCAGCTATCCAATGCTACAACAGTTTCCCCATACTACTCTAGAACGTCTTCATTGTACAGTCTTGTTGTATAATAGGCAGACCTCGTATAACTACCTATATTTATTTTTTCACATAAAGAATGTCATTTATCAATTCACTTTAAAAATATAAATTTGTCATTTTGTGGAACAACACATTTGAATTTTACAAAATGAATTCTCTAAACAAAAATAGAGTATGGTGTGTTTAAAAATTGTATCAAATATAACAATAATGTAAATCTTAGCTGTATTAGCAACTTACTTTGAAGTTAAATTGAGTTAAATCATTTGGAAGAAGAATCGCTTTAACAACTAGATCTGGAAATGAAATTTCAGTTGATATGGACAAGGCTGGGGTGTGAAAAAATATATTAAGCATTTCTTTAAAATTTTAAATCTAAGGATGTAACAATATTATAATTGTTGGGTGTTTGGGATGATTGTAATTGGTGTTGGTTTTTCATTCTCATTTAGTTTATAGAAAATTTGTAGCTTTGTTGATATGTTTATACGGCTTTGATTTGTAGAGTAGTTAAGCAAGGTTAGGTTTTTGGTTAAAATTTGGCATTGCTTTTATGAGGTTTTGGTATCATGTATGAACAAAATATTTTTCCTGTTTAGCATATGTGGGGCTGGGGCTTGAACTACAAGGTAGTATATATGCTTGGCATCCACTCAACAGTGGGTAGAGAAAAGTGCCCGAAACTGGACCCCACTTTGTTCTTGATGTTTAATAATAGTAAAAAACTTATTCTTTATTAGAAAATAGTAAGAATATCATTATTAGAGCACATAATATTTACTTTATAATGTTATACACAATTTACTTTTAAAAAAAATAGTTAAAAATTAGTATAAAGAAAAATTATATTAAAAAAACTTACCATTTGATGATTTTGAAAACAGTTACCAAAACTCAATTCCTTGAGACAGTGAAGTTAACGGTTAAAGCAATCAGAAAAACTATTTAGTCAGAGAAAACGTAGTCTAGTTTTAATATACAATGAAGTTGCAATTAAAAAGTGTATAGTTTGTTAAAGATACACACACCTGATAAAAGGTACTTTTCAGCCCCAGCAACAATCAACATTAACTGTCAGAGTGGACATATTGCACCAGAGTTATCCAGAGTTTTTGTTTTTGAGACTTCTCTGAAAAGTTTCTAATCACAAATATACTTTTTCATCTGAGATGGAAATTGTTGATGGATTGGAGAGAAAACACTTTTTTTCAAGCTATTTTCCTTTTATTGAAGGCTTTATGACTGAACAAAGTTCAGGTTTTGTTTTTGTTGCTTCATCAGGCATATTATAGTTTCCTGATTGGCATCCTCGTAAGTGTTGTTTGCAAAAACAATATACTGGGTATTGAGCTCTTTCCAAAACAATATACTGAATATTAAGCTCTTTCCAAAACAATATACTGGATATTGAGCTCTTTCCAAAACAATATACTGGATATTGAGCTCTTTCCAAAACAATATACTGGATATTGAGCTCTTTCCAAAACAAAATACTGGATATTGAGCTCTTTCCAAAACAATATACTGGATATTAAGCTCTTTCCAAAACAATATACTGGGTATTGAGCTCTTTCCAAAACAATGTACTGAATATTAAGCTCTTTCCAAAACAATATACTGGATATTGAGCTCTTTCCAAAACAATATACTGGATATTGAGCTCTTTCCAAAACAAAATACTGGATATTGAGCTCTTTCCAAAACAATATACTGGATATTAAGCTCTTTCCAAAACAATATACTGGGTATAGAGCTCTTTCCAAAACAATATACTGGATATTAAGCTCTTTCCAAAACAATATACTGGGTATTGAGCTCTTTCCAAAACAATGTACTGAATATTAAGCTCTTTCCAAAACAATATACTGGATATTGAGCTCTTTCCAAAACAATATACTGGATATTGAGCTCTTTCCAAAACAAAATACTGGATATTGAGCTCTTTCCAAAACAATATACTGGATATTAAGCTCTTTCCAAAACAATATACTGGGTATTGAGCTCTTTCCAAAACAATGTACTGAATATTAAGCTCTTTCCAAAACAATATACTGGATATTAAGCTCTTTCCAAAACAATATACTGGGTATTGAGCTCTTTCCAAAACAGTATACTGGATATTGAGCTCTTTCCAAAACAATGTACTGAATATTAAGCTCTTTCCAAAACAATATACTGGATATTGAGCTCTTTCCAAAACAATATACTGGATATTGAGCTCTTTCCAAAACAATATACTGGATATTGAGCTCTTTCCAAAACAATATACTGGATATTGATCTCTTTCCAAAACAATATACTGGTTATTGAGCTCTTTCCAAAACAATATACTGGATATTGAGCTTTTTCCAAAACAATAACTGGGTATTAAGCTCTTTCCAAAACAATATACTGGATATTGAGTTCTTTCCAAAACTTTTTTCCCCAAATTATGTCACTAGCCCTAATTATTTAAGACAGGCTCAACTTTTTTTATCAACATTTTCTTTATTTTGTTAAAATCAGTCTAAATTTCAAGAGAATAAGAATGTGCTCAAATACAGACACTTTTAACACACAAAAATAAAGGGCCGGTTTAGGGGTCTGATTTGAGTGACTAAAACACACATTTTGTGCACCCAATAAATTATCAACCTTACATGTAAATGAATCAGTTTAGTGATAAATTAACCTCACCCTTTAATTACACTTTAGGGGTTCACTTTAGGTAGAAGGTTCCAGATTTTGGCACTTCCCTCTATTATTTATTGGTGTAAGGGTAAATTACACTGTTTGATATAATGATAATTTGTTAGTTGCATTGTTGTATGCCATTCTAGGCAAGGTTTTGTGACAAGGGAAGTTTTCCCTTTCATTTCAATCTTTTTTATCTGTAATTTTTAAAACGTAACCTTTTATTTGTATAGAAAAAATTGAATGATAATTACTTAACTATTGTTTCATTGTAGTATATTTTAAAATTTTAATAAGTTATACATTTTTGTAACTATTTCAAAAGTTGAACAAAATATCGGTAAACCACTAAAAATTAGCAATTTCAAAAAAGCTTTATTTCTGAAATTCAACTACGGTACATTATAGATTTTTCTGATTATAATGTTATTAAACTATCTGGTGTCACTAAATTAAGACAGTAACCTGTCAGTAAGTTACCCTCTAACTACAAACACTTTTTGTTTACCTTATGTATATTTGGTTGCAAAGCAATGATCCTCAGAGGCAAGCAAAAATAAACATTTCAAATTGTAGTGATAGGATTTGACACTGCATGGGGTATGAAGATTTTGTTATACAGTAGAGTCTCAAAAATCCGAGTCCCGATTTTCTGAGGTTCCATTAAATTCGAGCCAATTTATATTTCAGACTATTTTATCTATATGTAAAAAAATTAATAACTGTTAGACAATTCACCGTCGCATCCTGATGAAGATCAACTGTGGTTCCTCGATGAAGATCTACTATGGTTCGATGATATCCTTTCTTTATTTCTTCTGCAAATGTTACGTGCCTAATACAGCCAGTGGATCATGGTGTTCTGGAATGTCTGGAAAAATACAGACGTTACCTTTTTCATACTCTCTATATGTGACTGAAAGGGGAGAAAGTATTGTAGGCTTTCCAAATAAAATGTACTATATAGCCGAATCATGGAATGTAATAAAAGAAGAAATATTAAGTAAGTCGTGGAAAAAAGTACTGAGTCATAATGAAACTGTTGACTGTGCCATTGATCCACAAGAAGGAACAGATTTAACATTTCTTATCAAGAAATTTCCAGGTTGTGAAAATGTCGATGATATAGTTGTATGTCAATGGATGAGTTAGGACGAACGTAAGTAACGATAGCACTTGTTCCGACTATTGAAATGGTACAAGAAACTACTGATGGCAGTGAAGACGAGAATAAAGATGAGGGTTCGACAGAGATAGTACAAGAAGGGAAAATTAGTCACGTTTAAGGAACGGCCGCCTTGGAAACTGCACTATGTATTTATGAATAAAAGGCAACACCAACAGATTTGCTTCTGCAAAGACGTCTATACGACACTGCAGCTCGAAAAGAATCCGATAAGCAGACGCAGAAGACAGTTTATAACTTTTTCCAAAAAATCTAGCAACTGTAACGAAAATGTATTCCAAAGCAACATTCGTTTATATAAGTACTGTGGCCAATACAGTTCTATAAACGTATTCTGTGCCTTCTTAAACATAGTATTAGGATTCATTAGAATCCCTATTTCTAATACACAGGGGCATATTTCCATGTAATCCAAGTTTTTGTTAATCTGAGGGGTTCAGTCCCATCTACCTAGAATTATCGAAACTATACTGTACTTAGTTGTATATCTGTTCTTATAACTTTGCTACATATATAGTACAGACACAAAAATAACAAATTATACCATCTTACTTGAATAAGTATATACAGCCTATTACGTTTTCCATATGATTTTTTAATATTTGGTTCATCATATCATCTAGCTACCAGTTTCAGACTGAAAAAAGATATTATCAAAGATAAAAACTCCTGAAATACTTGTTTTTTTAAACAACAAATGAATGTTAATATGTGTAATTTTGTGTTTTCAAGGTAAAATTACAGGTGATCTGTGGTATCTGTGAGATACACAGGTGATCTGTGAGATCATTTTTGTGACAAAATCAGAAATATTGTTAACCCTCCTGAGTAGAGTTGCTAGTGAAGCTAGATACTACCAGTTGCTGACCCATTTCTTTGCTCACTATGCCTTGTTCTTTTGTTATTTTGTAATTTTTCACTAAATGTAAAACAAAATTGATTTTTTGATAAACAATTAACAAATGTTAACAAAAGTACTGGGTAATATCATAGGAAAACTTCTAGATATTTCAACAAAATTGACCAATAAATTTACATTTGAAGGAAATCTTAGTTAAAGGAAAAGCATTTTAATTTACCTCTACAAATCGAGAGGTAATGGAGTCCATTTTACTGAAGTGTGGCTAATATCTCACTGAAAAATGTGTTTACATTAAATTATCTAAAACAGTTCAATATTTCAATTTCTTTCGTTTGTAAGAGCTGGATAAAATAATTTTAAACCAACAACACATGTTCAATGGAAATATAGTGATATGAAATAGAAAATCACATGGAATATATAAAAGTAATAACATGTCTCTAGTGTTTATTAAATTCCTTCTATTAGCTCAACTCTCCTGATTTATATCTTGTACAAATTTTCAATCGTTTTATGGGACAAATATGTTCAAACAATAAGTTCAACAATATAACAACAATAATGTAATAACATATAATATATAACAACAATTAATGTAACAATAATAACAATATCCAATCAAGTTCAAATACATTTTTTCAAATATTTATTCAATAATTAAATTATAATAATTTGCGGTGTTTAGGTCAGATTCGAACTGAGTATTTTCTTGTTCGAAGTCTGGTGCTTTTGGAATGGAGCCAACCTTCCCATATCTAGAAGTGTATTTCTCAAAGATGTATATGAATTTTTTTTGACCCCATATTTGTCATGGTAACCTCCATTGAACAACTATAAATTGTTGCCATGGTAATCAAACAATATATCCTAAATAATGCTCTAGGAATAAAAATAAATGAAGAGAATACAATAAACAAACAAACCGGATTAACAGTATCGAACCTTGCTTCACAAACAATCCGAAAGGAAAGCGAAAAGAATCTATAACACAATACAAGTGATGAAAAAAAAGAAAGTGTGTAAATAGTAACAAAGAAAAATAATAGTCCAACACCATACATAGAAAGGAAAATAGAAAATTGCAAGCAAATTAGCTTTCTATTTTGCCATTTATTCATTCATAATTCTGACATATGTATATACATATTTATATTAATTGTAATTATAAAATAAAAAGAAACTAAAATTAAAATTGTTTTGTTAATTTCAGTAGCAATTGACTTTAAAAAAAATTTGATATTACTTGTTTGTATGTGAGAGACCCATCTTCAAGAAAACAATTGAAATAAATTCACCCAAGACATTAACTATCTGGCTCCTGTTAATGAGATAATTATGTAAAAACTGCTTTAAATGCTAAAGAAATTATAATTCTAAAAACATCACATCTATGATATGTTCCTTGCTGGAAATACAATGAAATCCTTTATTTGAAGTTAAACCCTCAAGGACGCGCGCTGTTGTAAAAAGTACAACAGTTTTAATATTTTGATTCTTGTTGAAACCTGTTGGTATTTATCTGTTCAAATCACCTTTCTATTCTTCTATTGGTCCCCCCACTACTCTTATCAGTTGTCATCAATGTCTTTATTCTATCAACATAGCCTCAGTGTGCGATTAGTTCTGGTCAGTCATCACTGTTGTACAAAATACAACAAGGCGCCTTCTGACGTTTTTATTTTTTCGGTGCAGTTTTTTTTCTCCACGATAGAATGTAATCTTTTTATATACATTTTTTTAAAGAATTATGTAATTATTTGTTTTGTTCAACATGTTTATAAATTTTCATGTTTTTAGGAGTGAATTTGGAAGACATTCCAAAAATTTTACAGGATCTGATGAACAAATTGATAATGCTGATTTTATTGAAAGTGACGATGATCTGAGCGACGGTGAAGCTGAAAAAAGCTATCATAACTCAGAAAGTGAATTGGAAGGTGATTGGCACTCTATGTAAGAACAAACGGGAAATTCCACCAGAATTGCTGCCTAATAAAACCAATCAGCCAGGTATTTCCTTGTTTGGGTTCCAGAATGATCGAACCATGGTCTCATATATGACAAAAAAAAAAGCTGTAATATTGATTTCGACTATGCACGACTCAGATGATGTTGACGAACAAACAAATAAACCAGAAATTATATTGCAGTACAACAGAACAAAAGGTGGAGTTGATAGTAATGACCAGCTTTGTGCTACATATAGCATTGCCCGGAGGACAATAAGATGGCCAGTTGCATTATTTTTTGCTCTGGTAAACATTGCTGGGGTCAACTCACAAGTAATTTTTTCATTGGTAACACCAAACTTTTAATAACTCGATTGAAAGTTAAGGAAAATGTAGAAAACCGAGATGTTGTATAAAATACAAAAACGCGCCTACTTACGTTAGATAAAAAGGCGCACGTGCATGAGGGTTAAAGCATTAAACGAACTGCTCTAAAAAGGGCTAAGAAGGTGAAACTTTCAGCAATTAAAATTTTCCATTTTACACCATAAAGGATGTCTAGATGGAGTATAAGATACTCATGTCCACAACACATGTTGTACGTACAATGACAAGAAGGACTCTAACATCTTCTGAATAAAAATTTAAAATTTGTTATTCCATTCAGTTGCAAATAACAGTAAACAGATAAACTGATGGATATTAGAGTACAAACTGACAAAATTTTAATGTTTCAGTATTTCTGTTACTCATTACTATGTTTCTCATTTACTAACTTCTCATTTATTGCTTCTTATTGCAATGACTTTCAACTGTAGAAAACTAGGTACTTGAACCATTACGTATCTGAAAATATAACATAAACCAACATATTATGATACAAAAAGTCATTAATATCAAGAATACAGAGTAACATCTTTTACATTACAAAGTATAAGTTAAATATTTTACTGTACTATTTTAACCGTTTTAAGACTATCCATTTTTGTCAGAAGCACATGAAAAAAACACAATTTTTCCAGTTTTTGTAGTCCTTTTTTTAATAGACTTTTTGTTGTATAGATTCCATTTAAATACAGATAGAAATCTGATTTTGGTGTTATTTGCTCCATAACTACCTAGGTTAATAAATATTTTTGTTATAAATCATTCGTTATCCAAAATTTTCATGCATAGAGTCAATAAGTCTTACTTACCATCATCAGTTTTCTTGATTTTCCAGGTTTCCAAGCATATAAAATCTTTATAAAAACTCTTATCACTTTGAAACTCTCACTCATTAATTACTAAGAGGTTTTCTACATGGATTGTGAATTTCAATTGTCTACACAGATAAAAACCTTACTTTTAAAAATTTTAATCTATATTCACTACTGTTTTTTATGAGCCTGAGTTTAGCTATGCCTACATTGTTCTATAATTACACTATAACCTTATTTACAGTCTATCTATTTATCTATGTTAAAATAAGATAAATATTTTAGACAGTGAAATTCCCTTTTACGAGTTTACTTTTACTATCCCTCTTTTAAGAGTTGTAGAATTATATTGTATTAAAAAATGTTTACCGATAAAAATTTAATTTTCCATTTAGTAGAAGGCTCATTTTTATTCTTTGTCTTTTAGCTATATGTGTAGACGAAGTCTTATAGTAGCTTGATCTATTGAGACTGGCAGCAACAAGTTTCAACACGCTGAAGCTTGTCAGTCGACTGCCAGAGCCGCTAGTGTGAGGTCGCGTTTATTGTGTCTGTTGCATACATTGATTTCGAACAATGCATTAAGATTAAGTTTTGTCTTAAGTTGCAAAAGAATGCCAAAGAAGCTCACAAAATGTTAAAATCTGTGTATCGTTAAAATAATGTGGTATCTCTGAAGACTGTTTACAAGTGGTATAACCGATTTAAAAGCAGAAATGAGTCAGTTGAAGACGAGCAGCGTTCGGGACATCCAATAACGTCAAAAAACAGACAACAATTTGCAAAAAGTAGAAACAATTGTTTATTGAAACAAGAAATGACTATTCGAGAGCTATTGGAAGATCTTAACATCTTCTACTGTTCCGTTCAAAGCATTTCAACCAATAATTTGCAAATGAGACAAATGAGTGCAAAATTTGTTCCTAGACTTTTGAGTGATTAGCCGAAGGAAAATCGTGTTTCAGTCAGCACAGAGTTAATTGATCGTCTTCAAGCAGACCCGGACTTCATGGCCAAAATTGTAACTGGAGATGAAAGTTCAATCTATAGATATGACCTGGAGACCAAAATACAGTGTTCCCAATAGAAAACCAGTGCATCTCCTTGCCCTAAAAATTCATATCAGTCAAAATCGAACATCGAGGTCAAGTTCATTGTTTGTTCCAATAGTGAGGGCGTAGTGCTATCAGAGTTTGCTCCAAGGAGAACAACGTGAACTCTGAATTTTATAAGGGCATACTGCAATATTTGTAAAATGACATACAAAGAAAAAGACCAGAAAAATGGGAGAGTGGGGCTTTCTTTTTCGTCACAATAGTGCGCTGTCACGCCTTGCTTCTCATTCGTGAGTTTTTGGTTGAAAAAAGTGTTTCTGTCTGTTTACATACGCAATACTAACACGATTTAGCACTATGCAACTTCTGGCTCTTCCCGAAAATTAAAACTGTGCCTAAAGGAAAACATTTTGACATTGAGAGGGCCACTTCCGAAAGAAACCTTCCTGTAATGTTTCCCGTAATGGATTCAATGTTGGGATAAGTGCATTGCAAGCCAAGGACAGTACGTTGAAGGAGATTAAATCGAATTCAATAGTACGTTTATTACTTTGAAAATTGTTCACCGTATTTTTTGATCAGAGTGGTGTATATGTGAACATATATATATATATATATATATATATATATATATATATATATATATATATATATATATTTTTTTTTTTTTTTTTTTTTTTTTTTTTTTTGTGGTAATGGTACATTTTTAAGATACTGATTTTTATACATTAAATTGACTTGGACAAACCATTTTATTTATTTAGTTTTATAAAAATATCAATTTATTATTTTATTCCTTCTAATCTTCAAAATCGATCACATTTTTTTAACAGTTATTGATCTTATTTATTATAAAAGGACTACTTTGCTGTTGTATAAGGTGTAACACAAAAAAATATTCTTATTTCAAAAATCTTTTTATTCAGTTTAATGCTTAATTAAAAAAGTTTGAATCAGGCAAAAACCTTTTGGGCAATATTACAACCCCCTCTGTCCCTACTACAAGTTTTGACTCAACCAGTTGTGCCAATCGAGAGTATTGCTTTAACGAGTGAGTAATTATAATTGGTGGTATGACAGAAATGTGCTTAGTGTGTAAAATGAAGAAAGAATTAACATAAAATTTCTTGTGAAAGGAAGTGGCCTCAGAAACCTTTCTAATGTGAACAAAGGCTAGGGGAGGGTGGGGTCATAGCACATGTGATAAAAGGTAATCAGTGATCTGTAGTTAGTTTAGTGGCTGAAGTATTCATCTTGAATATGGTTCAGGGCAATTCACATATAGTTGAGGAAGTAAGCCTTATTTTAGGGAATTAAGTCTCGCATTAACGAAATCCATTTTCTTCAGTTCAAGATTTTAGTTGAAACCACAGATGCTAATGGTGTTAAAAAAATGACTGAGGAATATTACTTCATATTGCAGCATCGAATGCTCCAAAGAGAGGAGTACTTTAATGATTATATCCATTTTCATTTATTGTGAGTCACACTTCTTGTGATTCTATTTTATGTAACACTATATATTAATCAGATTCTATTCTTTTTTTAAGCATAAGCATATTATTAAATGTTATTACCTCCCAGAAATGCTATCAATTTAAGGGTAGAAATTGAAAGTCAAAACTTTACCTGTTTCAATACTCATGAAGCAGATAATCTACAGGGATCTGTATTTAGTTGCCAGATATTATATCCAGTATTAATTAGCTCAGTAATAATTTATCCGGTATTAAAAACAAAAGCTTTATTTCTCATTAGTTAAAGTTTTCTGTAAAATCATTATTTTTAAAAAATTTATAAACTGAATTGACATGTGATTTTTAATAAATTCCTTCTATTAGTTCAGATTCTCCTAATATATATATATAATATTATATAATATATCTTGTACAAATTTTCAATCGGTAATAAAATATGTTTTTTTTCATCTAATCAAGTTCAAATACATTTTGTTTAAAACCTATAGTAGATGACCATTGATATTAATAATTTTTTTTTCAAATATTTATTCAATAATTAAATTATAAAAATTTGATGATATATGTCAGATTTGAACTGAGTATCTTCAAGTTCGAAGTCTAGAACTGTTTGGCAATGAGCCAGCTTTCCATAGTTAGAAATAAACTTCTCAAAGATCTATATGAAAAGACGTCGCCCGTCCGCCTCTTAAAAAAAAATTGCATAACCTTAGATTGTTGCTATGGTTACTACACAATATCATAAATTATGCTCTAGGATTAAAAATGAATGAAAAGAATAAAATAAACAAACAAACTGGACTAAAGTTATCGTACCTTGTTTTACAAACGAACATTGCAAAAGGAAACTGAAAAGAAACTATAACACAATGCAAGCGATGAGAAAAAAGCGTATAAATAGTAACAAATATACATAATAGTTCAACACCAAACATGGAAAGGAATATGGAAAATCAAGGATATTTGCTTTCTATTTGGCCACTTAAAATGATGATGAATATAATTTTTCTTTGTTGATTCAAGTTGGAATTGACTTTTTTTTTAAATTATAATACTTGTTATGTAGGAGATGATGATAATAAGATGTAAGAAAAATGACCACAAAGAACTGTAATGCAATTTGATTACAAGATTATTATATACTACATTAATGAAATTAGCAGTCAGAATACAATGACAAATTAGGAACTAATAGAGGATAAATGAGTTTTGTATAACCATTTAACAACAGTGTAGACATTATGTTTGATACTCTGTGGTTTGATCCTGCAACTTAATGGGTGATCAAGAACTTTCTTACAGGGGCAAAGGAAATTTTTTGGAGATTGTTTTTAAAAAAATCAGAGAATTTTTGCTGCCTAATCTGTACCTGGCTAGAGTCACTGATTACGTATTAATTGATATAAAGTCAACAGTAGAGTTGTTGAAAATAAAGAGGTGTTGGTGGGGGGCCTTAATAAAACTACAAATGCTTTGAATTATGAATTGAAGTACTTATACAAAATTTACTTTTATCAGACTTGTATGTGTTGATAGAAATTAATGGTATAAAAATTGACCAGTATTGGAAAGTAACATGTATTCTGTAGTTCATGAGTAAACAATTCTCATTACCAAAGTGTATCTTATTAGTTCTCACAGTTATTTATTTATTTTATAAAACTTGAATGTACAAATATTATTTTTTCTCGTTATTCTGTAAAATAATTTATATAGTAAACTAAGTAAATCTCACATAGAAGTATGTTTATGTTTTCAAAGAATTTAAATTTCAAAAAATATCTTTTTTTGTTAGTTTCAAGTAAAACTTTGAACAAAAGTGTTATTTAAAAATACCATTCTCATCACTAAGATTAATAGTGAAACAGCTTATTCATCAGTATTTTTATTAGTTTCTTCATTCTTGAGCATAAGCAAAGAATTATTTGTCCAGTGTATTTCTTGCTTGCAATCTTACAAAAGTACTGCACTTCGTAAATGTAGAATTTTTTTTCCTGCATAACCAATAATATCATTTTTTTGGTCAACTCCCCTTTAACTTCACATTCTTCCAGAGCTTGATGTCTATACTTTCCTAAAAACAAAATAGATGAAGAGAAAGGTAGTTAAGGTTTATTTTAATATTTAAGTGATTTTTCATCTCAACTTGAAAGTTTTTTGAAATATATCGTTCAGGAGCTTTACACAATTCACACTTTTGGTCTTTTACACAATTAGAAGTTTCTTTTGTTAAAGTATCAAAGCGACCAAAACACATTTTCTAAGCACCAAAACGAAATTAATCAGAGAACAGAAATATACTACTCTCTTATTTTTTTATATTAATATTTCCTACTGAAGGTTAGGACTGATTTTCTTGTACCTTAAAAGAAACTGCTTCAAAAATGTAATTTCATCAGACATGAGGTCGTGATCAGGCTGAATGTAAGTATACTCCTGATGTATCTATTGCTGGTGCTATCATATGAATAACTGTGACATTTGATAAAATAATACGTACAATTAACATATTCACTAGCTTAGCAGGATTAAATATGGAGGGCGATCCCTGTTGTAGAAGTGTTTGAGGTCAATTATTTTATTAAGGTTCATCTGTATAGAGTTATACAAAGTTTGTAATTATTGAAAAGAATAATATTTCAATTTAATGCACACATTCATTCTCTGTATCTATTTACCTCGTAAAGCAGACTCAGATATAAACTTTGTAAAGAAATTAGTGTGTATGTGTTTGGAACTGTAGTCTAGTAAATAAAACACAAAATTTTCCATACAAAACATTTAAAAATTCATAGATAGGTTATTAAAAATTTAAATAATTTTGAGCCACTATCATTTCAAACAGTGTCTACAGGATAAGGTAGTAAAAAGAATTATGCAACAATTATTGTACAAACTAAACCATAATACCTCAAAATTTGTAAAATAATGAAAGTTTATTTCTTTTATGACCGGAGAAGTAGCATTAAAATTAGTCATATGAGTGGTCATGCAAATTACTATTGTAATCCATTTTGAAAAGTTTTCTTCATGTAAATTATTTTTTTAAGTTTCTTGATGTAATCATCTTGAATTCACTGATTAAACTAATTTTAAAAATACTTAACTAAGGGAATACGTAATTGTATTCACACTGGCCGATGCCGCCAGTAGAGGGTTAGCTTCGTAAAAGGAACGAATGTTTTGACGGCAGGTCATTCTATGCATGCTTCGAAGAACACATTACCCCAAAAAAACAAACCCTAAATCCAGCCATGCAAAACACCTAAAAAACACCCAACACACACACACTAATTTAAATGTTCTAAACACATTAAAAGAAAGTAAAAAAACTAACAATCTTAGAAAAATATGAAATCTACAAACACTACGCAACAAATAAAGAAAACGTGTTAAATGATCACACACATTTTGAAGCCAACAGCCTTTTCTATTATATGACATACAACCAAAACAACCCACCCTATTCTAGTCATATATCCATTCCCGTTAGAGCCTTTACACCTAAGCGATGTCGCAAGTAGAGGGTTAGCTTTATAAAAGGAGCGAATGTTTTGAAACGTGTCAGCAAGTAAGCAATTACGTATTCACTTAGTTAAGTATTTTTAAAATTTTTAATATTTTTTAAAATTTCTTTAAACATATTTGGGTTAAGGAAGCATAATAGGAATAATTTTGGGGGAAATGTTTTAAATTACAATGTAATATAAATATACAAGAATGCAAAGAGTTATACTTGTTTTTGCAACAATGGTTTGCTATGTAGTTGACAGTTGCCAAAACAATTATAATAGTATAAGTTGAAAAAGATGCAAGCTAAAGGATTTTATTTATTTGGTGTAAGAATAAGATATAATGAATAAATATAAACATCCCCCTCTTTTAGAGGAACTAGGTTCCAACAGCTCAAGGTAATGTCTCAGATTATTGTCTTTCTCCACTATAAAGTCAGCTAACAAGTACCATATTCTTCAACTTATTTTAAAACATTTGTGATAACTTTGTCGCAAGTCTATGGCCTGACAAAATCTCTTAAAGTATTTGTATTATCATCTATTATATATAAAAATTTATTAACATTAGATATAAAATTAGTTTTTATTTTAAGAAAATTATTATCAGTTATTCATATCACCAACTTTTGAATTGTTTATTATGTTCAAAACAAAATGAATTTTTTATATTAATTTCACTTTATTCTTTAATTAACAAAGGTTTACTTTCAATATCTTGTATTCATTTTCTTCATTTTTAATTTACATATATTTTCTCATAATAAATATGTACTATATATTTAAACAATAAAATAAATAACAGAATGAAGCATTTTAGTAACATGATTTTACATTCAACTAAAAAAATCTAATTTTTTAACTATACTTTTTCTGATTTTATCAAAATTTAGCGACTTCCTTCTGGGATTAATTTTTTCCGTAATGTGTCTTATGAGGATTTTAGTGCACCTTTATTTTAGTGGAGGTAGAATCAGAACAAAATAATTCATAAGCTGTAACCTGCTACCAAAACATTTTTAGACCCATGTATATAGTAACTTTTTTCTAATTTTTGGCTATAGAATCACCATACAAAATATTAACACTTATTTTTTCAAACAGTCAGTAAGTGTCTTTGTTTAATCAGAATAAAAATAGATGTAGTAATAAGAACTAAAAATTATTGTACTGCTTTAATCCTCATATTTCATCATATTTTCTGTTGGGCATTAGAATAATACAGACCCGTCATTGCCAAAACATGTTAAATTTTTACACTAACTAGATTATCTGATAACAATTTAATTAATCTTAAAAGGTCGCCTTATTCGAAGCTTCATAAGTATCTATAAGGGCCACAAAAGTCGATTTCTAACATAGTTAGATATTTAAAAGCAGCAACAAACCACTTAATATTGGAGATAGATTAGCTGTCTCTAATATTCTACTTCCAGTTGGATTATTGATTGCTGATAGGTTTTTTATGTCAACATAACCTTTTTTACTCCTCATTGTAAAATTTAAAAAAAAAGGTTTAATTTTTAAAAAAATTTCTTGTGCTGTACTTTATGGGATATAGTTTTTCAGTAATACAATTTTGTTAAAATCTACTTGTGTTGGTTTTTCTAGTAAATAATTTCCATGGTGTGCAAATCTCAAATTTAATAATTGTGAGATTTATCATTCACTTTTACTTCATGTTTGCATTCAAGTAGAGAAAAAAATAACTTTTTCTACTGATCATGGTCAGATTTACATTTACCCTAGATTCATAATCTATGTTTCTTAGTTACACTAATCATAATCATTTGCCTGTGAGACTACCTGGTAAAAAAATAAATAAATAAATAAATAAATAAATAAATATATATATATATATATATATATATATATATATATATATATATATATATATGTAGCTTTGCAACACTGTTTTCTTGTATTCACTTTCACTATATGTACTTAAACAAAAAACTTACTTGGCCAACAACAACAATACTTACCGAGTAAGATTCTTGTTTAAGTACATATAGTGAAAGTGATATATATACACACACACACATATTTTTCAAAATTATTTAATTCAATGTAGTATTACCTTAATTATAAGAGTATCAGAGTTGAACATTTTTGTCATCTATGAACAGTCTGTACAAATTTTCCTTGATATTCAAGACAGTAAAACTTTTTGCAGCTGAAGCAGGAGAATCTAGTCATCCTCTTTTTTCTAGGTCAGGGGTTCCCGAACTTTTTGGTACCACACCTCCTCTTCTTGAAATCAAAGCTCCTACGCCCCCCTTCACTTTACACTATAAATAAATGGTTTGGGTATATTAAAAAGAAACTAATATGATATATATAAAATTTATTTATTTATACATCACAAGAAACATGATATAACATTTCAAGTTTTAATTCGCAAGTTAAATTTCAACTGCTAAGAGAAAAATCTGTTAGTGAGTTGGATGAGCTTGAATTTATTTCACTAGCATACCTGTTTGAGGTTGTATTTTAGTAATGACACAACATAAGTCATTAGCAACATCAAGTTTACTCTTATATTTTATTTTTATTTCAACAAATGGTGAAAATGTTATTTTCGCACAAGTAGGTGCTTGAAAAAATCAAGTATAATCAAATAGCTGCCTGTGATAGACCTCTAAGTGTTTTAACCAAAGTAAAGATATTTTATTGTTGCGCATTTGCCACATTGAAAGGTAAAGATTCATTTCGCAAAAAGTTTGTACTATTATTCCTTTCAAGCTGCCATGTTGATTTAATTTCAAGTTCACAAAATTTGTCCAAACTTTACATATATTTCTTTTATAAATGCATACATTTCATTTAAATTTTTCGAACAACATGTTCAATAAAATTACCTGTAAAAAAAATCTGCTGTGTTAATTTAGTTTTAAATTTTGATAAATTGTGTACTTAAATTTTAACTGAATGAGAATTATCTTACTATTTTCCAACTGGTCTCACACCCCTTCCCCTCTCCAGTTTGGGAACTTATGTTCTAGATGGACAAAATGTACATATTTTCCTTTCAGCATGTTCTTGAGGTTCAGGGTCATTGGGTAATATCTCTTCTCCAAGTATCATTTGTACTTTAACCTTTAGATTCTTCGTAGCGTTGGTATTTGTATACTCTTCTGTAGGTGGGGTTTCGGTAGCTGTTTGCACATCTGTTTGGCAGATAATTTTTTTCCTTTCCCTAACCATATTGTGAACAAATATCACATAGGAATTCACTAATGTACTGTTTATTATACCGCAAAGTAATGCAGAGAAGCCTTCGCTCTGTCTCTCAGCTACATGACATATTGGAAGACATCTCGTCAAAAGCATGAACTGCCCCTCTAGTTGAGTTATAGATAATTTCTGCTTTCCCTGTAGGTTATGCTATTGTGCCGTATTCATGACTAATGGAGATCAGGTATACCATCTTAGCCTTTTTGGTTTATTATGACACTAATGTAAGTTAATTGCCATAGGCAATTACTGAATCAATCTTCCTTGTTTTCAGTTCCTTCATTTTTGGAGGGATAATTTTTATCAATTCGTGGTCTACCTACATCTGTTAATTGATGGTTTCTCAACAAGCCCTTTGTCAGTAGGATGGATGTAAACCAATTTATCCATGGTTACATTCTATTTGTTCCACAGAATTCCCTGTAAATTCCCTTCAGCAGATAGACTTTTTCCCTACTCTAACCTAACATATATAACATAGGAATTCACTAATATACTGTTCATCATACTTTCTCAACAAGTCCAGTGTCAATGGGATGGATGTAAACCAATTATACATGGTTACATTTCTGTTTGTGGCATTGATAGATTTTGTCAGTTCTATTATAAAATAGCACCCTATGGCAGGCCAGATGTGTTCAAATACTTATCCAAGTGTTGCATACCTTCAATTAGATACTCTTTTTTACGTCACAAAACATAACTATATTTACTTGGTTTGGAAGGTAAATACATCCTAAATGGGCCTCCGGGAAAACACACTCCTGCCCATAAGCACTCGTCTCTCAGACGACTTCGCAAAGAAAACATAACGTAGCCTCTAAACAAATGACACTTGCACATCAAATGCCTCTGTGGGATGACAGTGAGACCAGAAGGTTGAAGAGAGGAGAAGACAGCCCTCCTGATCTACTCTATTATACCAAAGTACGAATTCCTAGAATCTTGCGTCATCTGACAGACGAATGTCTATGAATATGTCTAGGGTTAAACACAATACCATTTATGTCACCTGGATTGGGATTTGGATTTATGTTAAATTTTTCTTTCTAAAATTTGTCCTCTTCATCAAACTTCAAATCTTGTGAAACTTATTAATTCTCGGTTTGTAAAAGGAATTAATTGTAATAATCTTTACAAGTTATGAAACAAACTTATGAAGAATTTTGTAAGCAAGAAAGCTAATGAAAATATAATGGGCCATAATATATGGGTTTTTTAAAATTGTTCTAAATTTGTTAGGATATAGTGGTTTCTAACTAATTATCTTTAATGATGTAAATATTAATGATTTTTTTAAAATAACTACAGCAATTATAATAAAAATAAATACATCTATAAGTTATTATTTAAAATTTAAACAATATGCTGTTTTGACAAAATTTTTAAAGTTTAAGTAATTTTTTAGTTTTTTTCTCAAATGAAAATTAAAATATTTTCATTGAAATGAAATATTTTTCGTTGGAAAAATTAAATAATCTGATGAATATTTTAAACTCTAGATTGTCATAATATAAAAAAAATTAAGACTTATTCAACAAGGTATTACTGACTATACACTGCCACACATCCATGTCCATAAGCTTCAGTAGTTAGAATAAAGATGTTATCGATATTTTCTTTAAAACGTCAAGTTCATGCATTCCTCAATATGCTAACCCTGTTTCTGTTTGTTTCAGCTCTTTCAACAAGATTAATAGATCGAATCTTTTCTGGAACGGTTACTCGTGGAAAGACTAGTAGCGGTCAGCAGTCACAACTGAATGGTACTCCAGATGCTAAGATGAGTTATACTGAATTTGTTTGGTTCCTTTTGGCAGAAGAAGATAAACAACATCCACGTGCTATTGAATATTGGTTTAGGTAAAAATTATAGCATTTTACATTGATTAGTTTAGATTAAAATTTTTTCTAATACATCTTTCAGGTTATAGTTATTTTTATATTTACATATGGTGCTGTAAAAATGGTTGTAAACTTAAGAATCACCAACATTTTAATCTTTTTTGTTTCTGGGGTATCTTTATCTTTGTTAACTAAAAGAAGCATGAACAGGGCCCGTGTTTTCTGTTTAATCTTGTTCTATAACTCGCACAACTGAACTATTATATAACAGTCAACTAAGAAATAACAAGTCAGTGAAAATATCAAAAATATTTTTAGTAAAATATTTAAATTAATAAATCAAATCATCTCATATGTGAATAATCTTAAGATAAAAAAGCTTTTTGGTTAAATTCTTGCTGTAATTCTTATAGTTTAATCTCGTAATGGTTTCCCCCCATGGTTTTAGCTCCCCCTATAAATTGGAAACATTTAAAAAAATGTCATTCACATCAATAACAATGCTACAAGCACTATTATGTTTACAAGTTGTTTGGTAACTGAATTACAGAATTTAGCTTCATATAGTATTTGTAAAATTTGCAAGCATCTCTGAAGCGCAGCCAGAAAATAATTTTTACAGGGACTAACCCTCCAGCAAAGGAGGCTCTTAAAACTCTCCTGCAAAATTTTATAAATGAAATACTTATACTTAAAACACTATTGGCGAAATTTGGCACTTTTAAGCTAAATCTACTTTTATTTAGTTCAAATAATAATCTTGAAACACGTTTCATAAGGGTTAGAATTTACAAAGATACTTCAAATACAGATATTGTTTTTCTTATAATTGATAAATACTAATATAAAACATGAAAAGTAATAAAGTTTTAATTTATTTGAGCTACACAAAATCAATTTCTATGATTTAAACGTGCATTTTTGTAGGATTTGTAATCCAAAAGTTGATCAAGCTTAAGCACTGAAAAGTCATGACCCAACTAGGTTGTGATATAATAAACTGTAAATCAACAGCTTTTACATAATGTTCCTAGTGTGTGGCTTGTGTCAGCCAAGAATTAAATTGTGATGTGTCTCACTATTTAATTTTTTTAAAATTATGTTTCATGTGAAAAAGATACTTGCTCTTAATTAATTTGTAGTGCAAATTTTTGGTATTTTATTTAATCTATATTTACATATCATTATTTATCTTTATTTTTGAAAAATGTAATACCAACGGACTCCAATTCTTTTCAGGTTCAAATTCATCACCCATTCTGTCTCCTGATTACGAAAGTTATTTTTTCATTTCTTTTCATGCTTACTTTAAAATTGCATTTATTTGTTTATTACAAATAATAAATACATCCTGTTATTTTCATGACAGCCTTTATTATGTTGATTAAAAAATAAGGTTTACTTTTTTGCATCTTTTTGAACAGCATCTGGTTTTAGTAGTTTCTTATAACTTAATATTTTTTTTAAATGTTTAGTATACAAAAGCTTTAACAAAAAAATGTAATTAAACACAACAATTAAAATTTTAAAAACCCTTAGATTTTGTTATGAATATTGACAAGACAATTTTACTCAGAAAAATAATGTTTATAGTTTATCTTGGTAAAGCCTAATTACTTCTTTTTCATTCAAGGTGCCTAAGTTTATCTTTTTGATTTATTTTTAAATAACCAAACTCCATACTTCATCTTCAAAATAAAGTAATCTCTTTCTCTATTTCCAATTTCATATAAATTTTCCTTGAATACAAATTTAAAAGTCTGTAAAAATACTCAAGTTATGAGAACATTTTCTGTAAATCAACTAGCTTATTACACATATAAATATGAGAAAAATTCTATCATTTGATTCTTCTACTAAAGCAAGTACTAAAAGTTTTAAATGTAGTTTGAAAAGAACGGAAATAGTTGGAAATATAAATTATAAATAAAGAAACTTCCTCCACCAAGTTCATTTTTTTACTAATTTTAAAAATACTTAACTAAGTGTTTTATCCAAGGAGTAGAGGGTTAGCTTCGTAAAAGGAACGAATGTTTTGAAATGCGTCAGCATGTAAGCAACTACGTATTCACTTAGTTAAGTATTTTTAAAATTAGTTTAATCAGTGAATTCAAGATGATTACATCAAGCAGCTTCATTTTTTTGTTTCAACAAACTTCATTTACTATCACTAAACTTTTATGAAATTAATAAGAGTTTAATTTTTGTTTTCAAAAACTCAAAATTGATTGATCTGCTAAATTATTTCCTTTTGTAAGAAAATGAACGGAAATGTGTATGAACATATTTTGTGTTTTCTAATCAAATAAAATTAGGCATAAAAACTGAATTATTTACTTTATAGTCATATTTTTTCTATGTATGACTGTTTATTCTAAGCTGTTATGTATATAATGTTATGTATATAATACAAAAACTTGCTTCTGACTACAATTCAATTAGGCAAGATAATATTTTTGAACTAAAAGAAGGCTCTTTTCATTTCCTTACCTCCTTTAACATTAAGCCTCTTCTGGATTCCATTTCCAACTTTTCTGGAGTGAAACGCCTCACAGTAAAAGAGTATGTGTTCTAATGACTTGGCAACATTAAACAGCAAATATTATGGTTACTTGTGTTACATTTAATAATTTGCAATCCAAATTGTTTCCATGAGTAGCTAACGAAATATTAGTTCACCAGTACAGAGCACTGCACTGACAAGACTGTATCTCAGAGAAAGGCACACCCTAATTCTCGTTTATCCTTCAGACATTATTAGCATGAACCTTAGGTTAGTTTCTTCTTAATTGTAACAGGATTCAGCCTATTTCAAAAATATTTTTTTCTGAACTTCATGTTGGTTTTTAAAGGTGTATGGACCTTGACGGAGATGGCTACCTATCCATGTATGAACTGGAATATTTCTATGATGAACAGTTGCAAAGAATGGAAGCTATTGGAATTGAATGCCTTCCTTTTGAAGATTGCCTTTGTCAAGTTAGTATTAGCTGTAAAATTACTTTTAAGGTGTGAAACAAGCAGTTATTGTGGATAACAGATGTTTTGTCAAATAACTGTAGACTTCATTGCTGTATTTTAAATGTACATAACGTTCACTTCAGTACTTTAAATATTTAAAAATTAATAATATTTTAATTAGGGTAATGTATTTTTGAAGTGTTACATGAATTAGATTTATGCATAAACTGTTGTGTATTTTTCTGAAGTTACTTATAAACCTTAGCAAATTTGATTGTCTGCAATTGACATTAGTATAGTAATTTTAATATGTTAAATAGTAAATAAATAATGTATTTGTTAACTACGTGGTTCTTTTTTATCATTGCAAATTGTTTTTGAAAATTTATTTTGTGTTGGACCTTACAAATAGTAAATATTTAATATCAGAGGAATGTTTATGCATTAACTCATGACAATAGCTTTTTTATTTCATATTTATAGTTTCAAATTTAAGAAGATCTTTTATCCATAAGGAATTTAAAAAGGGAAGAAGTGTTTAAATTTGAAATTCTGAACAATTTAAGGTGATTAAGGGTTAAATTTATTTGTATAGAGTATCAGGGCAAGAAATATTTTTGTATGCCAATTTATTCTCTAAGGGATTTAAAATCTTTAGAGATTAAAAAACATTTGTATGAGGTTCATTATGTTGATTTGTGTAAGTATTTTTCTTTGACTATAACTAGAATAAAATGATAAACAATAATTGTACCCTTAGCCTGCATATTACGAGATATCTTGGGTAAGTCAAATTTCCAGCAAACATGTGTAATACATTATCTCGTACTTACAAATTTCCATATCTATGTCCTACAGAAGTTAAAAAAAAAACACACACACACAGAATGCTGATTAATGTCACTATGATATAGACTGGCATTACACTCATTTTATCACATTCAGCAATTTTCTATTTCTCAAAAGACCGTTATCATAGCAATGGGAATGCTTACATGAATTTTCAAAATCCATTAAATATTTGCTATTTCGCAAGCATACTGTCACATGATTTTTTCATTCTGTGTGTTCTGTTATCTGTTGTTTTAACATTTATTACAACAGTAAAATTTATATATTACAGCCCACGTCGCACTTAGAGTAATGCTTCCAAATTTATCGTAGCCAAAAACTAAGTCGAAGTCCCTAAAAAAATATATTTTGTTTTTCTTTATAGCGATTAAAATTTGAATAAAGCTTTAAACAAATGAAAAATGTATTTTTACAAACTAATTCTAAGCTGTGCTAAATGAAGCACACTTATAGTTAAATTCAAGGGTAAAATTATTGTAGTTTCTTTTCCAAGAAATAACTCAAATAATTTTGAATATTTTGTTTCTGGTACATGTTTTCTTAAAATAAAGCACAGTAAATACTGAACCACACTGGAATTGATTCATCTTGAGAGAGAGAGAGAGAGAGAGAGAGAGAGAGAGAGAGAGAGAGAGAGAGAGAGAGAGAGAGAGAGAGAGAGAGAGAGAGAGAGAGAAGAGAGAGAGAGGAGGCATATTGAAACCCAAAATTTAAATTAATTCCATTTCCTTAGTAAATGCACCATCTATAACATCTAATTTTTTTCTCATGGCACACAAAAAATTGCAGTTTAATAAGAAAAAATTAATTGTACTAGCACCAAATTAAATATAGATTTTTTGTTTTAGAAGGTTTTCTAATAAAAAAAGGGTATGTGTTTCATTTTACGTTTGTTCATTTGTTTTTCACTTTGTTTTTATTATTTTCAAATATATAATGACGAAATATTTTTTCTTCTAGATAATAAGTGTGTGTAGGTTATGGTTCATGTTTTTGGTCTGTTTCTATAATTTGGAAAGCAAAGATTGAAATTCAAGTAATTTTGAATGGAATTAAAGTGTACTTTGGATTGTATTTATGTTACCTATTCCCACTTCGTCTAGCTAGTGGTACTTTTAGACTATCAATCTGAGTAGTATAAATCTAAAATCATTATATTTGTATTAAAATAAGACATGGGATGCTATCTATGAGTGTACCTGCCACATTCATATTTATTGAATCACTAAGGACATTATTTTAGATACTGAAGATTTTATTTCACCTACAGGTTGTTAGATTTTGAGGTTGCATCATGAATTGTTATGGCTAGCAACATCATTAAATTGTATATTATTTCTTCATACATTTACATCCTCACCAATTAAAAATGTTAACTTTTGTTGCAGAATTTTTCTTTCAATTAAAAATAGTAATTTTAGAAATTACATTCCATTTGATGAAATGTACAATTAGTGAGTAATATGAGATAATATCAATACTTCATTCACCATTTAATTGTTTTCAGATGTTGGACATGATTAGACCAGCAATACCTGGGAAAATCTCATTAACTGATCTCAAGAAATGTAAAATGACACCAATATTTTTTGATACATTCTTTAATTTAGAAAAATATTTGGACCATGAACAGAGAGACCCATTTGCTTCGCAGAGAGATCATGATACAGAGGTAACATTCTGTTAATTCTGAACATATTCTAAGTTATTACCTCTATTATTTCATAACATTTTGACACTGGTTCAACTTAATTTTGATCAGCAGTATCATTTGAGACTATTGATTGATCAATTAACCCTTAAACTACTTTTTTGATTGATGTGTAGAAGGATTTTTAAAAATAGAAAAAAAAAATACTTATTACATTTTTGCTATTACTTGCGACCAGACTTTTTGTTAACTAAAGGTTGTTAAATTGTTAACTTACACTTGGAGGAAACGTTTTCGTCTTACAACTTCTTCAGCCTCGTATTTTTGGCACTAGGAGTGCTGCAGTTGTGCTTCTTTGATACCATTTTTTGAAAGTTAGAAGTGATGTGATCGAAGAGTATGTGTGATCTGTGCTATGTTTGTTCATTTAGGATGTCATTTTTATGTGTGTTGCTACCGTGGTAGTCTGTAATTTTAGAATTGACACATGTGAACTCAAAAACACTAAAAATAATATATATTTTGGACAATGTGTCCTTTATCTATCCAAGAGAGAAAAACAATTTGGTCACTGATGTGGGTAAAAGTATAAATATTCAAATGTCACAGATGCAATATGTCGCAGATGAAAAGCTTAAAAGGTATAATTGTTGAATCTATAAACTAATAGCTGTAGATGAATATAACTTATTTTAAAATATTTGTTAGAAAGACTCTTGCCTTCAGTTCTCCCTCCCTTACTTACTTTCATCTGCATTGAAAGTCTTCCACCAATCAAATTATCGTAACTGGTCATCTGATGTCACCCTACATGGTGGCATGACTTGATTTCATATTTCCTTTATTTCTTATACTTTGTCTTCTTGTGAAAATTAATTGTTTCAAAATCTTCCTAAGTAGGAACAACTTTTTTATCTTGCGTTAATAAAAAAATGTGTTTATATATATTTTTTTTTGTAGAGATCATCTCATTTATTATTTTGAATTGTCAATGCTTCTCTATTTTGATTTTGACATTTTTTGTTTTTTTTTGCGATTTTACTCTCATACAAATGAAAAAGCTTACCCTTAACAATTGAAATAATTACTTTCATATAACATATATAATAATTTCTAAACTTTTATATTTGTTAATTTAAAATATCAATTGTAATACCTATATTTGTGATTTAAGCCTGCCAGAGCATACTTGTGTGTGTGCGTGTGAGTGTATGATTTCCATTATCTCACCTAATTGCAAGTCATGTCTCTTTTACAGCTCCTTCGTAAGAGGAAATAAATAATTCTAACAAATGGAAAATGCTAGTTTTAATCATTAACAATCTAATATCTGGGTCGTAAAATTAGTTAATGAATTCATTGTGATATCTTAACATCAACCTTTAACTTAGTTGTCTGTTTAAAAATTTTGTTCTGTTATATGGGTAACATCGTCAAAAAATTAATTTTTCACTAATTAATTATTGAGCATTACCTATTTAGCAAAAATAACTTTATTACGACATTAAATTAATGATGTGTAAACTCCAAGAATGTGATTAATTTCATTGTTGTTACTTAAACATGGTAAATGCCTAAATGAATTTTTCTTCTTGCATGCTGATTCAAAGGATATGGAACCAGATCAGGTAATGAGGAAGATATCTAAAAATGTTTGTTTTTCTGGATAATTTAAATTGTGTAAAATAAATGGTAGCTTTATTAAGTAAGTATTATAAATGTTTCATTATTAAATGTCTCTCTAATTATGTCACAGAAATTTTTGTCAATAGACATGGAAAATAGAACTGTACTATAGAAATCGGTGTTTTTAAGTATTATTTTAAAATGTTAATAAAAACTATGGGGAAGTTTTGTTCTATGTAGATTTAGATAGCTGTGGGAGAAATTGCAAAAGAGGGGGTAGGCGAGAATATTAAAACTCTATTTGAATCATCAATAATTCAACAAAAATTTAGTAAACTGTTAAATTACATTAGTGAATGACTTAATTAATAAAATAAATAATTAATAATTTTTGGTATTATTAAATTGTATAAATTTGGATTAATCTATTACTCTTTATTCACCTACGCCTCCTTCAGAACTCTGTTTTTATATGGCAGACCCATGGTTTTACCTTGCCCAAGGAACTATGTGCCTTGACTGCTCTAATTCCACAACACATAACAACACTGTTTTTACACTAAACCAATATTTTTTAGCAATATGACCTTCATTTTTTATTTTATAAAATAATTGGATCACAAAGTAATACAAAACTGTATCACTGGTTCTGTTCCTGTATTTATTGTATACATGTATGTTCCTATATTTATATATACTACTGTGTTCAAAAAATACCCGGAATTTTCATTTTTTGAAAACAATATTTATTTATTCATCTACTTCGATACTGTCCCCTTCAAAGTAGTCCCTACTAGATATTATGCACTTATGCCAGCGCTTTTTCCAATTCTCAAAACACTTCTGGAACTTGATCTTTGGGATAGCTTTGAGCTCTTTCAGCGATACACTTTTAATGTCATCTATGCTTGTGGAACGACGACCCTTTAAGGTTTTTTTTATTTTTTGAAAAAGGAAAAAGTCACAAGGGGCCATGTCTGGCGAATATGAAGGTTGGGGCATCATTACAGTGGTATTTTTTGCCAAAAAATCACGAACAAGCACCGATGTGCGAGTCAGTGCATTATCGTGATGCAAAAGCCATGAATTGTTTTGCCACAAATCCGGACGTTTTCTTCGCATTGTTTACGCAAACAGCGTTGAACTTGTGGATAGTACACTCTATTGATAGTTTGACCGAGTAGCAAGAATTCATGATGGACTATGCCGTTAAAATCAAAGAACACAGTAAATATAACCTTGATGTTCAACCGCACTTGCTGAGCCTTTTTCTGTCTCAGAGAGCCAGAATGCTTCCACTGGGACGATTGAGCCTTCGTTTCGACATCATATCCGTAAACCTATATTTCGTCGCCTGTTATAATACGTTTCAGTAATTCTGCATCGTCGCTGACTTCATTTAATGATTCCTGAGCAACTTCCATTCGCCGCTGTTTTTGTTCAAAATTCAATAATTTTGAGACACATTTTGCTGCCACACATTTCATACCCAAAATGTTTGCAAAAATGTCATGGCATGAGCCAATCGATATGCCAACATCATCAGCGACTTCTCTGATTGTGATTCAGCGATCATTCATAACCATTGCTTCCACTTTTTTTGCGTTTTCATCGGTTGTTGATGTGCTGGGGCGTCCGGGGCGTTCGTCATTGTCAACGTCTTTGCGGCCACTTGTAAATACTTATTTTTTTTCATAGCAGACTCACCATATGTTTTTGTTAACATTTCGCACACTATATTTCATTTTTTACACAAAACTTAATAAAATTCTTTGATCCATTTTTTTTAACAATCGAAAATTGCCGAGTTCATGAAAACACGTTTAACCTTAGCGGCTGCCACAGATAAAGTAAACAATGAATATAGCTGAAAATTGTGTCATACTTCAGGGGCATGTATACCAACACAATAAAAAAATATTTTGACAATCGGGCTCTCCAAACGTGTGAAGTTTAAACATTCCGGGTATTTTTTGAACACACCTCGTATATATAATTTTTAACTATTGATTTAAACAATCAATTTTACACTGATAAAAGTGTAGAATAAATACACTCTACTACAATAGAGTAAACGGCTATGGTTTGTTCTAATGTGTTATATTTATTAAACTGTGATGTTTAAACGTTTATATTAATTACTCCATATATATTAATAAAATTGAATAGTATTGTTATACAGAAAAATTTGTGATTAAATCGTAGAGGAGGTTATTACTATTCATATACCACTTATATATCACTAATTTTACTGTTTCTCAATTGGGTACTGTAATTTCCCAACTTATGTATGAAATTAAATTGTGGAATTTCACAAATAATATTATTTATAACGCAATCTAATTGTATGTTATGTAGATGTAATGCAGGTAAACTATCTCACAGTATGTTATATTACAGTAGGGTGTAATTGTATGTTATCCCACAGTAGGTGGGTATTAACTATAGGATATGGTTTGGTAAAAATGTTTGTTTCAGTTTAGAACGTTTTATATTTTTAAAGATCTTTTGTTATTTTCTGTATTTTGTGAGTTAGTTAATATTTCTATATTCATTTTCAACAAATAAGTTATTTAACAACCACTACTTTTAAACATTAGTAAATGATTTATAAATACTTCCATATTTTTGTTGACAATATTTTTTTGATTTTTAGCTTCTTGATAATTATTTTCTTTATTTTTTAATGCAGATGTCTGACTGGGATCGCTATGCAGCTGAAGAGTACGAACTCCTAGTCGCTGAAGAAGGTGGAAATGATAACCAAGAAGAATTGTGAGTATCACTTTGGAATATTTTATATTTACATTTGAATTTATTTTAGTTGGATTTGTAGAAATTTTAATTTTTTAATATTAGACTTCTAATTATTGAATGACAATTATATGCCAGTTTTCATATTAAGTGTCTGTTAAAATATGGTTCATAGAGTTTCTATATAAAAGGAAAGACTATTTATTAAAGCACTCAAAAATAGTAAGAAACTTCTTAGTAAATATATGTTCCCTAAGGAACTAAGCAGATATGATACACTTCATATATAAATACCAAGCCCAGAAAACAAAAAGTAAGTGCTACTTTAAGCAAGTGTTTATAAATTAATATACGTTAAAATTTATATAAGTATTCAGTGTTTTAAATTTATTATATTGGGGTTACTTTTATACTTGTGTTTGTGAGTGTGTGTGTTTGTGTGTGTGTGTGTGTGTGTGTGTGTGTGTGTGTGTGTGTGCGTGCGTGCATGCGTGCGTGTGTGTGATGGGTAACTCATAGTAAGGAGATAAGAGAAGTAGGTCAATGAAGGGTATGTGAGTATGTTTATGGTGACAAATGGACTTGCATCCTTCTTTCATTTATGGTGAAGCTGGTTCTTCTGATTTATGTCAATAATAAAGAAAACTATAGATTCAGAATTGTTTACATCCGTATGATTTTTTTAAAAACATCTTGATATTATTCTTAAAAAACTTATATTTCCAATTTTTTTTCTGGTTACAAAAGCTCTTTGGAAGGTATACAAAAATAGCAAATGGAAATAAGTAACACAAATAAAGAAGTGTTACTAACAAAGAAAAGGCAAGCCATTTTTGAACACAGTAAAAATGAAAATCATGTACATACTTTTTATTTGGTAAAAAAGTTAATTAAAGGGTCTGTGTGACATTAGAAAACTCAAAATTTATTAGCAATTTTAAGAATCACTACAGAAAATAATTGGTACATAAATACAAAGAACCGAAATTAATTGAAAAGTTAAGGCAGGCAATAGCTTACAATTTAAGATGCTCAGAAAGCTGTTATTCATATTTTATAAAGCATAGAGAAATATTTACCAAATAGTGTGCTTTCTGTTCTGGATAATAAATCCTTAAACTTGTGTATAAATCATTGTCAGGCAAAACAGATTTCTTCATGTTGAGTTTTACTCAGAGCTACTGTAATTTAACTAAATAATTTATAATCCACTTGGTTAAATACTGAAAAGTGTCTATTTCTTATGACATATTAGAGTATCTTTTTCAGTGATATTCAGGAAGAATATTCAGACGAATTCATATTATATAGACCGAGAACACTAGTTTTTATATAAAAATGCTCATCAAATCTTTTTCTGTTTTAATATAACAGATCAGACTTTGTGTTCCCAAAAAGGGGTACCACAAGGACAGTAGAGACTTTGCACCATAAGAGTTGTGGCTCTTTAAACAAATGTGTTTGTGGGCCACTGGCTTCATAAGTCCTACTGTGTCAGGCTACTTTGTTAGTAGAATCTCTGAACAGAATGATTTTCTATAGTTTGTTTGAATATGAGAATGTTTATTGCAGTTAAATGTAAATATTATACATTTTTAAAAAATCATTACTTTTAAAAGTGAAATTGATCATAACAAACATAATGAATGTAATAGAGGTAATTAAAGGCTATTTTGTTTAAAATTGTTAATTCAGACAAATAATTTTAAAATAAATATTTTACCTAAAAGTTACCAATTGTTAATCTTTTAACCCTTAGCGCTCGGACTTTTTAAACATGCTTTGCTTCCCCACTTGTAATTAAATTGAGACAAATTCCTCACCTGCAAGTTTCATTATTGTTTATAGAAAACTTTGTTTTCTCTTACATGATTTTAGTAAATTAAACTATTTTTATTCACTAATATTGTATGTACATGATTTTATTATCTTATTTGTAGTTTTGCAGAGTATGATATCTTTGAAAACAGTCTTCCGGATGAAGTCTTGGTTTTCTGCTGCATGTTTTGTAGTGAAAAATTGTTTCCCTTCTACCTCCTTTTATCTTCCTGTTACTGCAAACTACACAATTCTTAGAGCTACCTTCATCATTGGAAAAGATTAAATGTAATTTTCCATTCAGTCTTTCTTCTTTGTCAGTAGTTGATGGCCGACCCCTCTTACTATACGCGTTATTCCTGATATCACCAATGCGTTCCCTCACCAAGTTTTGGCGAAACTGTTTTAGTTTAACATGATTTTCTCTCATTTCCTTTTTTTTGTTATTATAGATAATAAAACTATTTACTACAGCTACATCTAATAGCCAGAAAAACATTTTCCTCCACCCTTTATTTGTTCGTCTCGTAAAACTGCACGGTTCATTATATTGAACAGCTAAATCTACACCACCCATAAACTGGTTATATTTACAAATACCTGTTGGTTTAGTTACTTTGTTTATGAAACTGAACTACATTCTAATAAATCAGGATCAAGTAAAAGATCAGGAATTTCAGAATCACTAATTGCACGTGAAGCCACAGCAAACCACGAGTAAACAAATAACCTGCAAACTGTAACCTACTTGCAGCTTACAACGTAGCGGCAAACTAGATTTTGTGATGATTTACATATTTCCTAGACATTTTCAACTTAGTTCACATTATTGTCAATAGAGTGTAGCACCAAACGGTAAAAGATTGAATGTCGTGGGCTTCGCCACAGACGAGTTATAGGCATTTGAAAATCGTGTCGGGTGACCCCCGACATACGAGTAAACTGCAATATACGCTTGGCGGGGCTCCCCCGACAGTCGAGTGCTAAGGGTTAATGTAGTATATTTTAGTTTCCATTAAAAATTATAAATGACCATATTTATCTTAAACATAAACCTTTCAATATTGTAAATCATGTGTTTAAATATTTTTAATATAAGTTATTGATGTTCAAGATAAATATTTAATAAGTGTGATTCCAAAAGTAATGATCTTTAATGAACAAGAATTGTTCAATTATAAGGGTAAGCTTTTTTTAGCTTTTAACTGTAGAGGGCGGCACAATTGTGGAATTCATAATTCTACTCAACACGCCCTTTAGAATTTTAACAGCACACTAACTATAATAAAGTTGATTATAATTAATATGCCCATTCAGTTATAAATACATAAGGGGTAAAATTCAATTGTAAAACATAATTTATATTCTCGGAAATACAAGCAAAGACTGAAAACTGGTTAAGTATACTCATTGGATTTGAAACAATGATGGAAAATGAGGCTGTTAGAACCAGATTGAGCCATTCCTGCAATGCACTAATATTGAATAAATCATGCTAAAGATTGGCAAATTTCATTACATTAATATTTAAGGTGGAAAACATATGGTTGCAGTTCTGCTAACTAAAAAAAAGTATTATAACTACAATTAAACCACTATGGCACTCATATATTTTGCCACACCTATTTCTACTCCAAAATCAATTTTTTAAAACACAGAAGTTGGCCCACTCTGAATGTAACTTCTTTAGTTATATTTAAGAAATCACTTTTCTTTTTCAAACCAATGCTGTTAATACAATTTTGAAATTTCTCTCTTGGTTAAAACTTAGTTAAAGTGTCTGTTAGTACTTCACCGCTTTCAATGTCCACAAGGGAAATTTCTTTTATTACAATGCAGTCTCTTATAAAATGTAACTTGTTCTTAATACATCTAGTCTTCTTTTTCAATTCCTTCTATTAGCTCACACTCTTCTTATTTTTTATATCTTGTACATATTTTCAAGTGTTAATAAAATACTTTTTTATTCAACTAATCAAGTTAAAATACATTTTTTTTAACCTTTCTTTAACATTTCTTTTACATTTTTTTAGGGGATGACAATTGATGTTAATACAGTTTTTTTCAAATATTTATTCATTAATTTAAATTTTAAAAACTTGATGTCCTGGTCGGATTCGAACTGAGGAACTACATGTTTAAAACCAAGTACACTTTAGCACTGAGCCAACTTTCCCACAGCTATAAATCATTTACTTAAAGATGTATATGAAATTAAAAAAAGAATGGTGTCTTGCAATAGTGAAGCATTTCAAGAGGTGGATAGAATGAGAAGATATAGACCACCATCTGTTTCATAAATTAGAAACAAATAGAAGAAAGCTAATAAATAGTAATAAACAAAAATAATAGTCCAACACCATATAGGACCTTCTTTGTAAAGAAAAAATAGAAAGTTGCAAAGAAATTCACTGTTTTTGCCACCCTATAATGTGATTCTGCCATATGTATAGGCCTATACATATTTATATGAATTGTAATTATAAAATAAAAAGATACAAAATTTTTTTTTTCGGCCACAGTAGGAATTGACTTTAAACCATTTTTTTTCTATATTACTTGTTTTATACTATAGTCACAAATTTTATTGAAGCTTAGTTTTGAATGAATATAGCAAAATGGGTTTGTCAATGCATCTTGGGTAAATCTCACCTAAAAAGGGCTTCTACTCAAGGTTGTGCCGAAGCCATGTACTCAACTTTAGAGGTTGATAATGCTCTGTTGTTTTGATTTTTCGATCTCCTGAAAATTGGTGTTTTTTAAGTTTTAGAATGCAATGTTCATAATTACAGTGACAGTAATTTTTGTTTTCAATAACTATTTCTTCCTTATTAGTAACACACAGATAGAGAAAAAGATATTCAGAAAGGCTGTTAATCACAGATGAGCTATGGATTATAATTTGCATTTATCATAAATTACAAAGTTTTATCCTAATTAGTTTATTTACAGTTATAATTTGAATGCAGTGAGTTATCATTAAATTTTTTTTGGAAAAGAATAATGAGCAGAAAATCTGCAATCCACAAACATGGTCTTTTATAGGGTAATAATTTATTTCATATCACAATTATTTAAAAAAATGTGTTAACGAAATAACAGCAAAAGGTATAGTGCATTAAATATCCAGTTCTATTTTCTAAGTCAACCACATAGGAGTAGCAAATAAAAATGGATATTTCACTCCTAAACAAAAATTAATTAAAATCAATTATAATTGATATTACATTATTAGAGGCTTGAAAAGTGTACTGATTAGCAACTTTCACGCAATGTTGAACACGCCTTTATAAAGTTAACTTTTTGCCTGTTTCTCAAATTGTCCTTCACTTATTCCTTTCTTGAACCAATTAGAATTTCAACCATTGGTTGAAAACTTAAAACACTCATCCTCATCTTTTACTTTCAAATTTTATAAAGTAAAAGATCCAGTTTTTGGATCCTCTGCTCGAATATTTTTTTTTTTTTTTTTTGTAAACTTGAAAGACCCAGTCATTACAAATTTGTTGAAAGAAAAAAGAGCTTAATGATTCGGGAATTTTTATATGGTTAATGTGCTTAAAGAGCAGATTTATCATATGAATATGAGACTGTTTGTTAGCTCTGCCTTCCACATGTCACTGGTAAAAATAGCAAGAATTTCAGAAATAAAAGTTGTGAAAAAGTGGACTAGTGGAAAAACTGTTTGTAATTTTATGTGTAATAAAAAAAACAGTTCTCTATTTTTAAACTATTAAGTTACTGATGTTACTAATGGTTTTACAAAAGCAATGGACAGTTAATTCTTGCTTTCTGATAAATTTTTTCTTCTAAATTTTCTGTTTAAAACTAAACCGTTTTCATTCAGTATTAGTGTCACTAATGTGTAAAATCGCAGTGATTTAAAAATACTCTGTTTTGATAAGTTTTTTAATATTTTGCAGAGGGGTGGATGATGACATTTAGTCTTCCAGTAAGTACTTTAAGGCATGTTTTTATTTGAATAACAGTTTGTTGAATCAGTTTTTGTATGCACATCAGTTGCTTTACAGCTTGTTAAAAGGTTTTAATATTCAAAATTATTTTAGTTTAGATGTATATTGATGTTGTATATTTGGTTTCTGTGATACAAAAATCAATAATTTTGATTAATTATCCATTAGGTTTAATTTTAACTTAGTATGTTTAAGTGTGTTATGTACTATATGTGATCAAGAAATGTTAGTTTTTTTGTTGAAGTGTATAGTTTTTAATGCTTTAGTCTAAATTACAGCCATACGTTAATACATATTGAAACCTACATACTCTCTTATTTTCATAAAATGAAAATGATGTAAAATAATTTTAGTCTATGCTAATAAATTTCTGAGAAAAATAAAATATCTTAATTAGAATCTTAATTTATACACTTAACTTATTTGTGTAAGAACCCCCACAAATTACTGAATTTGAAAATTAACCAAAAAAATTGTTCAATTAACCTTAACATCTAGAGCAAAGTCATAAATGCTTTTAATAGGTATACTTAAATGAATAGCCTGCTAAACAGAATGCAAACAAATTACCATGTATGTTTAAAATCACATAGAGTAATGTTTTAAATTGTTGAAACAAATTATTTATACTTAACGGTAATATCATCTCTGTTTATTGGTTTCTGTACTAATCTTTCACTTCTTCAGTTGATTATAGATTTCTTAAATGCACAATGTTTTTAAATAATAATTCATTATAATTTGGAATGTATGACAAAATGGTGTTAACAGGGTGATACGTGATAAGGTATAAGGGGGGACTGCACTATTGCCTTTTTTTCTTGCCACAACAAACTGCATAGCTAGTATTTCCTTAATAAATACAAGCTTATTCAAGTTCTATTAACCCTTATTGATGATAAACTGATTGAGTTTTGTGTATGTTGCTTAACAGACAAATATTCAATTTAATTTTTATTGAGAACTGTCTGGCCTCAAATTTTCAGGAGTTGACCACACACTAAAAAGTATCTGTAAGTAGTGGTTTTTTTGCCAAGTGATATCAATAAAATCATTTTTATTATATTTGTTTTTAATTTAAAGTTACACGTAGGACATTAAATTACATAGCAGAGGTAAAATAATTTAATCCAGGTAACAACATAATCCATCTTGATGTTGGAGATGAGTAATTAACAAAATCTTTCTTGTCAAGAAGACCTGGTACATTTGTCATAGAAAAGCATCTCCTTACTAATGATATTTTATGTATATTAGAATAAATAAAACTGGAGTATTTTTAAAGTTGAATTGAAACTAATGTGGTTTAATATTGAAATGCATGTTAAAACTAGTTTAATATGGAGTAAAATTTTCTAAATTAAGGTTTTTGCAGTAGTAGTTAATTTTAAAATATAATAGGCATGTAATTTATTTTTGATGTAATAGAAATTTAATTACAATAACAGAAAGGCTACTCATTTCGTTGAGATCATAGATGTCAAAAGTTAATAACTACTTCCGGATAATCTTTGTCACATTTGGAGACTTTAAATACAATTTTGTGTTTCATTGGGACTCAGAATTTGTATTTAATAACCAGTTTAAATGACTTTCTACTAATAATTTTTATTTTAAGACATCTTAACCGTGGTTTATCATATTAATTTTGTTTATGATTGCAATAGCCTCACTGCTACAACAATGTTGCTCATTTCACAAATCTGCTCACTATGAAAATTTTCACATTAATTAATTGCACAACGTGAACATGAATTTTTCTGTTGTCAGTTTCGTGGTTCAATCTATGAATAAATTATACTCATATTGTATCTCATCAGCATATCATTCTGAACTACACATTTTTCAAAATGTTTTATTATACCAACCCAGAAAATATTCCTGATGCAAGAAATTACATACTTGGGTCTGGATATTTAAATTCCTTCTATTAGCCCACACTCTCCTGATTTATATCTTGTACAAATTATCAATCATTAATAAAATACGTTTTTATTCATTCAATCAACTTCAAATACATTTTTTTTAACCTGTAGTGAATGACAGTTGATGTTAAAACAGTTTTTTCGAATATTTATTCAATAATTAAATTATAAAATTTTGTGGGGTCCAGCCGGGGTCTAACTGAAAATCTTCATGTTCGAATTCGAACGCTCCTTAGCACATTACTTTCTATTACTTAGACAAAACAATATATTTCTTAAAGATGTATATGAATTTTTCCCCCATCTTGTTGTGTAGAAACCTCCATTATATTACCTTAAACTGTTGTCATGGTTACCACACAATATCATAAATAGTGCTCTAAGGTAACTAAAATGAATTTTTCTTTGTTAACCTCAGTAGGAATTTACTTAATTTTTTTTTATATTACTTGTTATGTAAATGAAACAAAGATATATGTACCTAAGCATTTTGTGACTGTGATATTTTTATTTTGTTAAAGTTATACTTCAACTAGATTTTACTTTATTACTTTTAAGAATATCCCTACTCTAAATATACTGTTCATGTGTTTTTTTTATTCTTTCTTCATTAGGCTGGGAAAGATTGCTAGTAATAATAACATATTTTATATACATATAAACTGAAACATTTTGAAATGCTTAACTGTGTTGTATTTTTATATTTATTTGCATGAGTACAAAAATTTAGACTCTTAGTGTAAAAACAGTTACGTGCTACAAGCTGGCCACTTTATTGTTGTAGATAAGAAAGTAGAAAGCATGGTATGAAGTAATGAGCATGAATATTAAATGTAGAAATTGTGTAGCATTCAAAATGTGTTTTTGCAGCAATAATATGCATTTCTTGGCTTCATAGTTTAGTAAATGTTTGGAGCATAGTTTATAAAATAAATATTGTTTTTTAGGAAAAAATCTGTTTTTCATTTTAACTCTATATATTGTAGTTTGCAGTTATAGATATTTTTAGTTTAATATTAGACTAGTAATTTTAATTTAACATCTCCAAAACTTCAAGAAAAAAAATGAATATTTCGTGACTGCTATAAAAATGAGATCTTATGAATGGTAGTAAGCCTTATGCAGTGGACATAACTGCATGTACACAGCTATTTAAAACAATTTAGCTGCATGAAATAATGGGTATAAACAATATTAATATTACAATAAATATTAAAATTTAAAAATTTTCAGACCAACTAGATATATATGAGGGGATACCCAAAACATAAAATGGATTTTTTTTAAAGCTATTTATTTTCAGTTTTTTACAAAAACAATTTTACCTCCTTCAAAATAATCACATGTAAACCTTATACGTTTGTCCCACCCGTGCTTCCACTGTTCATTTTTAGAAATGACTGACAGCTTCTCCCTAGTTTTTTTCTTGATGTCTTCAATATTCTCAAATCAAAGACTTTTCATGCATAGGAACAAGAAAAAGTGGCATGGAGCCAGGTCAGACGAGTAAGGTGCTAGGGGTATCTGAACTGTGCTATTTTTAGCCAAAAAATGTGTAACAGAGATGGATATGTATCCTGTCACAGATCTGGTCTTTTTTGACGATCCCTGTTGTGACCTTCTTAAAACTTCCAAATAAAAAGTTTGGTTGACAGCCAGATCTCGGGTAACAAACTCTGAATGAGCTACACTCTTGGCACCAGGAAAGCATATCAACATTGTTTTAAAGTTTGATTTGACAACATTTTTTTGGACTGGTGATGACAACTTCCATTGTCTTGTCCATGTTTTTGTTTCTGGGTTGTAACCGTAACACTTCGACTCATCACTAGTAATAACCTATGATAAAAAATCTGGATCAGTTTCGAGTTGTTGTTTCAAAGCACTACTTGTTTCAACCTGATTTTTTTTGTCAGTCAGAGCCTGAGGAACAAATTTGACTTTTAAATCCTTTTCATTCTCAAATCTTCCATTAAAATTCACTTAACGAAGATCTCAAATATTCCACAAAATTGTCTACATTTAAAATTTGTAAATTGTTCTATACAGCAGCACGTTGTTCACTTAAACTTGCCATCGTAGAAAACAAAACAACGCTAGCAAAAACAATCACTACAGGTAAACTAAACAAGCCAGATTGACAACACAGGCGGCACTGAACTAGCAATAAATGTTGCTATCCATGTTGCATGGCAGACATGCGTAGTACACAAGCTCCGCTCATAGCAATGCTATTCCGGTTACTTTTGGGTATCCCCTTGTCACACTTTCAAATAAGGTCTGCTTTTAATGTAAGTATGTAATGTAAGATATATACATTTGAATACCCTATACTCAATAGTTAATTTTCTTTAATTAACACATGGAACTGAAAGTTTTCAATTTTGTTTGGTTATTATTATTATATGCAATAAAATTTGTGTAACGGATGTTGCTTATAGGTGGTAAAAGTGATCAACGATCAATTCCATTTAGTGAATAAGTTGGTTAAAACACAAGATTCTGAAATTAAAGTTTTTTAATGTAGAATGTATTTACAGATATTTTGATGTTCTGGTATTGTATGTCAGAGGATTATATGCAGACATCAAAATTAATAATTAATTAAGTATTAAAAAAGCAAAAACTTTTACTTACAAATCAAAGTTGATTATAAAATTAACTTGGAAGCAGGTGTTCTAACTTCCTACAATTATAAAACACATTATTACCTTCTGCAATTATATTAGTAAATGTGAAAGAAGTTAGAGTTTTAAATAATCATTGAGTGGTGTGTGTTTGTGTAAGCGCACGCACATGCATGAATGTGTAGGGTTTTTATTATATATGGCCTTATTATCATTCAGTTTTAAGGATTAAAAAATAATTTATTGTGATAAAACTAGTGCTCCCAAATTTTAAGTATTGCACTCTCTCAAAAGTAAGATAAATTACCATGCTTGTGCCTAAAACACATGAAAATTTATATTTATTATATTAACCTAATTCAACTATATTTTTTGTCTGATGCATTTTAATTGTAGTTTTAACTGCTTTAGAAATTACTTGACAAATCCCATCTCTCATTCAGTTATTATTTATAAAATACTATTATTATTATATAATTTAATAAAATTGTTTATAATAAAATATATTTATGATTTTTATAAAATTATACAAATTATTTTCTGTTAAAACATGTTTTTTTTTAATAAGACAAAGTAAGTTTTAAGTATTAGTAATCCCCCTTTTTATGCTTACTTGCCTTTTTTTTAATTGGGAACATTCAAAACTCTATAAGTAATTTTGTTATTGAAACAATAAACATCAAGGGTGAAGATCATTATGTTAAATAAGATGTAAGGCTTGAGAAAATAATAATAATAATTTTAGGTCTTGTATAATAATAAGTCTTTTCATATCTAACCACTGGAATGTACATAAAGTTACTAGAAGAATATTGTGTTAGAAGGTGTTTTAAGTTATTTGTTATTGAAAAAATTTTAAAATAAATTTAATTTTATAAGAATTTAATTTATTTAGAAAAATGTGAGGTGAGCTTATTATGATCATTCCATTAAGTCTTTAATAAATTCAGGATTGTAAGAGACAGTAGAAGATAACTCAATTCTGAAGGTCTATTTAAATTTAACCCCGCTACCCGACTCACTAAGGTCATTGTGTCACTGGCAGTTAATCTCAAGTTCACATTTTAAGATTCATAACAAAAGCAAATTTCATAACAGTCTGATGTTAGTGTGATATTAGCAAATAATATTAGTACTATCAGTTACCTATACTTTAAGGATAGTAATAAATCTTTTAAATTTTGAGCAGGTGTTATTAATGACTATATTTGTGTTCATCCATTTAATCAATGACAATTCCAAGCAAAGACATGAGTAGATGTGGTGATTCATATAATATGAAATTTACTAAAATAAATATTGCTGGATGAAAGTGAAAAAATGTAAATTAAGTGACTTAAAATTAATATTAAAAAAATTCAATTTAGTAAAATCCTATTACTAAAGGCTCTTGTGACCTGGCCAGATCCAAAATTTTATTGGTTGTCTTCAAGGACAGGATTTTACACATTTCAGATATTTTTTTCTTACTGAAAGGAGTTAAAACTGGGGTATTATTACACAAATAGTTTAAAACAGTGTTGTCGTCAACATTTTAAATTGTAATTGTCACAATGACTAGATTAGCATAAGTGAAACAAAACTAAAAATTAAACCACTCAAAATTATGTTTTAATTTACAGTGGAGATGAAGACAGGGAAGGAGAGGATGCCCTGTCTCCAAACCTGGACCACATTTTAAGCAGTCATACTTTCACAAACAATAACACAGAAAGGGGTGTGGATAAACCTCGGCCTAAAAGAGATTGGTCACAAACACAACCCAGCCTTACTGTGACAGATTTCGATGATCAAGATGAGTCTTCATCCGATTCTGCAGATTATGCAGCAGACAGTGATGATTGTTCTATGTAGATATATGTTACATTTAGAACCGAAGTTCGAAGGTAGATTAAGCATGGCATGGTTGAACGGTTGTAAATATTCATAGAATATACAAGTTATTTTTTTATTGTGTTTTTTACATTTGTTTTAGTGTTAATGTTTATATAACATATTAAAGTAGATTATGTAATTATGTGATTTTTTACAAAGAATTAATGACAGTAGCCAGTGTCCTAGAATCTTTAAAAATAGAGGTTAGTTACAAAATAAAAGTTTGTTTTTGCTAAATCTTAATTAAATCTATAGTTTTACTACAATAAAGTTAAATAAACACAATATAGGCATTCTCTTTTAGAACTACATAACAACCTTATTCAAACTTTTTAAAATATAATTTCGGTGTTTGAAAACTTATTTATTTTTTTTAGAGCATGCTCAAAATAAACATAAAAGGTCAAAGTACTCAAAAGTAATACAACTATATCAAAAGGCAATATTGATTTCCCTTTTACCTTAGTTACTGTGTTGTTTCTCTATAGCCAACCTCAGTGGTATTTAAATATATTTCGAAAATTATCTAGGCCTATATACTTTTTTACTACGCAAATAATTTAAATTGATGAGAGATCACTACTGTACTTTATTAATAGTTTCAATACAACTAATGTAATAAAATTATATTTTTTTATTTATATTTTAACGTTCTCTTAGCAATGTAATTTAGTTATGCCCCTTATTGATTTAACTGTGTATGAGATATGATGAAAAACTAAATTTGAGAAGTATTGAAACCAAAAAAATTCAATGCTTGTAATATGTGATTGTTATATCTTATTTTTTATTTTAATTAATAAATTGTATGCTGTCTCTTGTGGTTTGAGAATTTTGCCAAATTTCATTATATTATTCAATGAAGCTTTAAAAAATATTATGATGACATTTAAAATAATAAGTTGGGACATAAATATACTATTATTATACATTGAGGTTAACCTGTCAAATAATTAAGTTCACATGCAGTTATGGTACGATAAATACACACACAAAGGTCCTAACTAGTAATATAAAGTAGCTTGTAAAAAACGTTCGCTTATATAATATTTTATCAAGAAGTAAATAATAATAATAATGTTTCATGCAGAAGAATCAGTTTAATAAAAGTTAATAAAATTAAATATATATTTATATTAAACAATCATAGTGTTGCAAACAAAAAGATTGGGATTTTAAATTCGTTAAATAACTTTTGCATCATTATATTGATAGTTTTTTTGTTTTAGTTCTGAAATTATAACATTTTATAAGAAAAATTTCATTTCATTACTGTTTTGATAAGATTAAAATTTTTTATTCCAATTTTGTTTGTAACCGACAGGAAAAATAAATAAATGTCGTAAGTCTCGTCTTAAAATATATAGCAATCATTCACAAAAACATAACAAACGTATTATTGGTAGCCGTGAAGTAGCTGAACTTCCAGTGGTGAAGCTGAAACACTAACCCTAGCATTTGGTGGGAGCTAGCTAAATCCACCCGGTATTGCTATACATTATTCACAGAATTCGCTTGTCCAATGTGATTAGAATTAAAAAACTGGCTTTTAATAATCACCGAGTGATGGCAGAGTAGTTGACTAGGAAATGTAACTAGGTCACAACATATACGATACCTTAGTTCTGCTATAGAAACACAAATAAATATAGGAGCACAACACATTATTACTGAAGGGTCTTAGCACATTGATGTGACAGTTGCCTTGTTAATATTCACAACGTAATAATAGCATTTTAAAGACCTAATGAGCTCTTGCAGTTAGTACAATTAAGCTTTTGTACCTTGCCGCCATAATCTTTGTATTTAATCAAAAGTTTAAATTAAATATCTTCTAAAGTAAAATAGGTACTGTATTTCTGTCTAGATAAAATTTAGAATTTAAAATACAGTAATTAACCTTCCAGGTCATATCCAGAGCATTTTAATTCTATTTTTTCATTTGAATTCATTTTGGAAAATTTTTAAACAAATCAATTATGTTAGAATATAAGGAATAATTTTAAACTACTGCACAAAATATAACTCTCTATTAATAATTTTAAATGATCTGCCAAAAACTTGTAATGTCATATAAATCAAAATAAAACACAAAAATAATCTATTAATATAAACAAATATTATCACAAATACTACAAATCACTAACACAATCGCATGTAAGTGGCAATTACTCCTACATTAACCATCACTTCATCAGATACTACCGTCAGAAACTCCTGGAAAACTGAGTAAACTAGCTACAAGTGACCAAAATGGATTATGAAACCGTTTCTAAATAGAGGCTCTTGAAGTAGGCCAAGCACAAGACTGCAAACCATACTCTTCCATATTTTCAAAGAAAAAATTCCCCAACATGGTGGAGCTTCCAGTACATACCCAATGAAAGGTTATGGTATTAAAACATATTTTTGTTCAATTAACAAATTATTGGAAAACACATGAAATAAACCATAAATAAATTACATTACATTGTATGTTTTTTATTGTTACAGACACACTAAAATAAAATATACTTGCTACTGAAACTTACATTGTCAATTTTTTTAATCATTTTTCATCACTAAAAAATAAACTTTTTACAGTAAAAATACTATACATATAAAAGTTATATAAAAAAGGACAGCATACAATAAAAACAAATATTGGATTGCGTTGATAATGTAATACAAGTCGTGAAACTAATTAAAAATATACTGTAACTCTCTAATGAAATAAAACTTAAGCCCTTAAGGGAATGTCTAGAACAAGTGTAATTGCTAGTTTACTTACAGTACATGACAGGAAGTCTGGACTAGTGAGGTTGTAATGTAATTGTTTTTGTAATGCAAAACTTATAATATTAAATTAATATCAATTAAAATTATATTGTTTAGTTAAGAGTAAGTAGATGCTTTAATATAAAAAAGTTGCTTGTTGTAATATTCTTGAATTCACTAATTAAACTGTAATTAATTAGAACTAAGTGGATACTTAAGAACTTACTTGCTGATGAATTTTGAAACAATCGTTTCATTTACTAAGCTAGGCCTCTACTCTTCGAGTACTTTTACGAGTAGAGGCTTAGCTTCGTAAAAGAAACGATTGTTTCAAAAGGCGTCAGCAAGTAAGCTCTAATGTATTCACTTAGATATGTATTAATTAATTATAGTTTAATATAAGTATTATAATATATCCTATTAAATTTTATTTTGAAATGAGTATATTAACTCTCTAGAGTTGTTAATGTTTGCAACAGGAAAACAAAAAGCATAAATATATCCTGGTTACTTGTCTGAAACTCCTTTTTCTGAGTGTGTTCAGGTGTTCTTCTCACCCCTTGTACATACAGCCTATGCTTCTACATTCATTGAATTAATAATACAGTTAAGGTTAAATTTGTTTAAAGATTGTATTCAATTAAAGTTGATAATTTAGGCATTAGTGGCACTGTATAACAATATAAAATTATTGCCATGATTTAATCTTCCTTCCAACAGAAACATATGTACTAGTTTTTAAAAATACTCCGAAAGTGCAAAAATGTAGAACTTAAATTAGCCATAGTTGTCCTTGCTAACCCAAAGATAAATCATATGTAATGTAAGGTTAAGTTTTCACATCATGTATTTAATTTATTCACTTAACAATGTAACATATTATGATTTTCAGACTTTTTCGATAAATATACTGGTGTTATAAATATTTTTTTTAATAACTTGTAAATAAACTATTTTTATTAATTTAAGAAGAGAATCATTACTGATTGATGGTTTTTCTAATTTTAAAATTTAGTGCCAGCAATTTTTAAGATTATAATTTACATTACTGTATTTTTAAAACATGTTAGTTATTACTGTATAATGTTACAACTTTTTATTTGATTATTTAAAATACCCGTGTTTATTTTTACAATGATAAGGGACAGAAAAAAATATTTTTTAGTTTTGAAATTTAGTGCAAATGCATATGTTGATAGTAGCTTTAATTTTTAATAAGATTTGAAATCAGTGTATAATGAAAAAGAAAAATTTTGAACTGTGTGTGTATTTTTCTTAGTATTTGGCCTATATATATATATATATATATATATTGTTTTTTTATTTATTTATTTTTTTGAATGTATTGCCATGTGTTTTCATTATTGTACTAAGCCTATTGTTTTTATGAAATCTTTACAACCTAAACACAAAAAAATTGTTTTTTTTATATGAAAGCTTAAAATTGTTTCATTATCTTTTCTACTACAGTATTGATTATTTTATTAACATAATCAAAACCTAAAGTAATTAAAAAAGTAGTACCTAAAGTAAAAAAGTATGTACTAAAACTAAAGTTTTGGCACTGCATTCATTACAAATGTGGTGAGTAGAGTTTTTAACCTGAGTAAATGACATATTCCAATAAACCAAGTTGGTGACTAAAATTAGATGAAGTACGCTTTTAAATGTTTGCTAATTATCATATTTCAAAATTTACAGGTTGGATAATGACTACAGCCTTTCCATTTTGTAAATAAACGTTAATGTCCAATATAAAATTTATGAAGAAATATATTCGTTTTAAGTAATAAAATAAACTTCATTTATACTCTCAGAAATATAAACAAGTGGTTAAGTATTCTCGCTCAATTTGAAACACTGATGAAAATTGAGGCATTTACTGTTACCAGAGTAGTTGAGCCAGAGTAGACCATCTTCACAGTGGTCGAAGAAATAATCTGTTTTTTTTTTTATATTTAATTGTGCTAAAACATTTACATATGTTAATTTTATTTTTTAAATTCCCAAATACTTAGAACATTTTTTATTTTTAGGCACTCTTTTTAGAAAACGTTAAATATGGCGTGTCATACAAATTTATATTACTACTGTCGTATCAGTGGGGTATCATCAAAAGAAATATATAATATATATATATATATATATATATATATATATATATATATATATATATATATATTTAACATTATCCATTGTTTTTCCGTTGCATATAACTTCATATATATATATATATATATGAAGTTTAATATATTACTATTTTAAGTAATTTTATCCACCATTAAGTGCAATGATTTTACCTTGAGTGATGAGGCGCCTTTCGGTCACTTGACCATTGTCGAATCACTCTTTATAGAGTTATTATATATTAACTGTAAAGTGATTCGACAGTGGTCAAGTGACCGAAAGGCGCCTCATCACTCAAGGTAAAATCATTGCACTTAATGGTGGATAAAATTACTTACAATAGTAATATATTAGACTTCATAAAGTCAGTGCAACGAAAAAACAATGGATAACGTAAAATATCAAGAATATATATATAATATATATATATATATATGGTGAAATAAAATAATTTTCATAAACAAGAACATACGAGTATTACTTCATTTTATTGTTGATTGAAGCTTTTCGCTAATTTACATTATTACCATTTTCAAAATTTATAAATCACTGTCCAGTTATGTGACTAGAGTAAGACTCCATATATATATGGAGAGAGAGATATGTTAATTGTAAATAATTATTCCACCATAAAGTGCAATCAATTTCTACCTTATGATGAGACACCTTTCAGTCAATTGACCATTGTCGAATTACTTTACAGTTAATATATAATAACTCTATAAAGCAGTGCAACAGAATAATAATGGAAAACGTCAAATATTATATATATTGAAAAAACTTTTGTGAAAATTTTATTGAATTGGTTTAACAAATAATATATATTGTAATTTATATTTTTCAAAGTTGTTTGGGATGTATATGGGTTTAATAACTGAGTTTTATAGTGAGATTGGAAATACTTTCTTGTAGGCTGATACTCATGTCATACATATACACTTATGTTTATTAAGGCCTGTATTCAAACTTTTCAATTATCAAATATTTATTTCACGTGTATTGGAAATGGCTAGTCACTGTGATTATGTTGTATGTATGATAGATTATGAATATAAATGATTCTGGTGCCAATATTGAAATAGTAAGTATAACAGCTGGTGAGATTTCAGAGTTGCTCCTAAACATATTAATATGAAAGTGTTCTTATCGAAAATTATGATAATCTAGATGTCTGGTATAATCCCTTGCTTTTTGTCACATGTTTTTATTTTATTTGCAGTGAATAATTCTTTTGAACCTTATTGCACTGGTACTTAGAAGCAATCATTTATTTAAGTATTTTAGCATCACAGAATAGGTACTGTACATTTCTAAATGGTCTGTTTTATTTCATATAAATTTAATTTGACAAACCTAATCCAAAGTATTACAAAAACTTATTTAGACTCTTCAATTTTCTCAGTATTCATATAACACATGGCTCAATATAATTTTCCAATTTTAAGACGCCTAAATTTTTTCCTGGATTATTATTTCACTTCAGTTTAGGAAGCGAATAAATAATAAGTTATTTCAATAACAAGCTTGCAAGCATTTATTGCCTTTCAAGAAAAACACTGTATATTATAGTACAAGTAAGCAAACACAAGATTTGGAATGTTTGTATTTTCAAAAGATGGCATTTTAGACTGGCATTTGCTACTTTTGGCAAGTTTGTTTTGGATAACTACAACCAGTGGAAAGACAAAAAATTCAAATAACTATGTGTGAGCAGTTTTTCACAAAAAAACAAGATTATTTCTTATTATGAAGTAGTAAAATAGATTTTTCTCCTAGATTGGAATAAAATCAATAAATTGGTCTCATTGAATAAAATCATTAAATTTTAAATGAATAAATTGGTTTCTAGATATAAAACTAAATAGTATATATGTGTATGTAACATATTTATATTTTGTAATTTGAACTTATAGACATAAAAGTTCAAATTTTGTTTGGATTTACCATCTCCATGTTTAATTTCACTGATGTTAAAAGAAATTACTGTATCATAAAGTTATTTTAATATTGTAATAGAATACTGAAATCATGGTTTTGAATCATAAGATATGATGCCAGCTGGCTTTCGTATTCAATTTAGCTTTCTTTAAGTTGTTAGCTTTCTAACAGATTTTCAGTATTATCATATTTTAACAATAAATCAATAGCCAAAGCAAATAAAGGTGCTGGAAACAGTTTTCTGGTTTTTGTACAATATTAAAGTACAACATCAAGGGGCATTTTTAATCTTTATTACCAATATCATGAACAGCATTAACCATTTTAGATTTTGTTTAATTTTGAGGCAGGCATGAATTAAGTCTTAATGTAATTATAAAATAATGATAACAACTTGTTATGCAATTCATATGAGGTATTTCATTACATTGAATGTAATTGTACTGTAATTATATAGAAAAAGTTATGCTAGGAATTGGTATAAACACATGTGAATCAAATTGCTACTAAACAAAAACTGTAACAATTGTACCTGTATTATTTTAATCAAATATAAATTGTGCAAAATGTTGGTAATGAAACAGTGGGACCTGTCATCATGAGTCATGCCGTTTATGAAAAAAAATATCTTTCAAGTTTTATGAATTGTATTTTAAGGGTTTTGGGACCCAAACTTGGGTAAACCTGAAGAAATAAGTGTTTTAGGACTACATTTATTTGGCACACCTCTTATGTAATTAATTCCTACTATATTTTATTCACACATTCCTAAAAAATTATTTATGTTTGATTTAACCCTTTGCGCTCTGGCAACGATAACACTTGTTTGGCACAACACTCAAAACCCGGGTATGAACTGGCTTAGATCTTTGCTGTGTCTACTTCGAGACTTGCAACACGTTGTCTGCGCTACCGCTCCGATGGCTTTTAACACATTTATTTCATCAGTTATCCTGACATTTATAAACGCTTTAAAGAAAGAATATTTTGCAAACACAGAATCTCCTTTATTAGTAAATTACAAATCAAGTTTTTATGTTTTAAATGTTTCCATTCAAACAAATCAGATAATTAATTAAAAGTTGAATGTTTTTATTTATATATCCGTTTGGTGTAGAAATTCACAAAACATTTACGGGAATAAATAATATATTTTAAATGAAACATTAACATTACTAGGCTTTAACATCAAACAAATCTATTTTATAATATAATCAGCGAACAGGTACTTGAAACGTAGTATTTGTGAATAAAAACAAAGACGCCCAGAATGTTATGTTCTATAATAAGCTTTTACCATAACCACCAACCTTGGAAAAAATAAAGTCTTGTACAAAGTTATTTAAAAAACACAGCATGTCACACAATAATTTAGAAACGCCAAACTATAACCAGTTTTGGAGTGGAAAGCTAGGCTGCATCTGGCTTCAGAGTTTGATTCCAAAGGTGTTGCTTTGATGAACAGAGCTGAAATGCATATTGCCATTGCCGATTTATACCTGGTAGTAGAGTGCAAAGGGTTAAAAAAAGATCAAACCTTTTTAAATTTAACAATCTTGACTTCAAATTTTTCAAATCGTTTTTTTAAAATAGTGTAATAGAAATACAATTTTTTTTCTATTACAGCATTTTGTTAACTGGATCTGGATGTTTTCTCAAAGATTCGTTGCAGTTGGGATTCTCTGTGTTCAATCCACAATTTTTATTTTTTTGTCTTGTATTTATTCTATCTATCCTTTTTTTACTTTCAACTTGGCAATAACAATTACAACAACATTCTGATTAATTATTTGGATTCCAATCCAGCTCAAACTTGTCCTTTGTTATTGTTCAAACAGGGATCTTAATAGTACATCTAAAAAAAAACTTCCTGATACTTGCAAAATATGTTTTTTATTACATTGTTTGATGTTGCATTAATTACCACCATACTGTGTTACCATGGATTCAGGTATTGTTCATGACTGACACTAGTTATAACACTTATATTTAATAAATAAGTTTTTTGTACAGATTAAATAGGTTAAAATTAGTTGTTACTAGAGTTTGCTTTATTATGTTTTTATTTATAAAAATATTGTTAAAATTTGTATAGTATAAAAAAAAACATTGAATTGTTTAGTTAATATAATCTAGTAGTTTGATTGCAAATGATACGAATGAATAACTATTGGTCTATAAAAACACTTTTAATTAGTTTATGTTTAAATATATATAAAAATTATGTCATTAATAATAATGAGCTTAAACTTAAAATATTTAAGATCAGTGTTTGTTTTCTTTGATAACATATTTTATTAGAACTTTTTAAAACATAATTGAAGATTAAATTTAAAAAAATGTTAATTAACAGTGTGAGTTCTAGTACTTAGATCACATCGTACAAACTTATAATTGTGACTAACTTTGGCCTAATTTCAATAATTTTTTATTTAATTTAATTCAACAGTAGCACTATTAAGGTATCCTTAATGATGTAAATAGTTTATACTGCAATGAGAATAAAACTGTAAAGACTGTACAACTAATATAGGAAAGACAAAGTATAGAGTGCAGATTGTTGGATCAATCTAAGATAAATGTACATTGTGGAATAAAGTTAATCCTTTTAGCAAAGGATTATCTTAAAATTTTGAGGATTTTTACAGTGTACTGTAACATACTCTACAATAACAGCAAAATGAAGTATAAATTAAATTGATGCAATATTTATGTAGTAGTCATTTCAAAAAATATGGTTAACAAATTTTAGATTGCTTTTTAAAATATTTCTTTAGAAAAACCTAAATGTTTAATTGAATTTTAATGTACATTATTTTTACAATAAACCCTTGTTTAAGTTATATATATATATATATATATATATATATATATATATATATGTATAATTAATGAATAAAAATTTGTAATTGGCCAAACTATTTACAAGGTCATTGATGACATGGCAAAAATTACACAGAAATATAAATACCAATAAACATTTTTTTTTGTAAAAATATTTTATGTCATTGTTTTCCCTGAAGATGCTAATACTTATTTTATTGGCGAAAAACTTTGAATAATATATAAATTAAAACTATTCTCGTATTTGAAATATTTTTATTCATTAACTATATTACAAGAAAACGTATCACCATATTTAATATATATATATATATATATATATATATATATATATATATATACATTTATATTTATTTATAATTTGTAGTTAAATCGAGACAAATAATATTCAAACAGAAATAAGTGAAAGTAATGGTTCTTTACTATCCCCTAAAAATGGAATTTAAGAATTAAAAATGCTTGACCTGTTCCGGTGAATTATTTTGCAGTCTTTGATTCTTTGAGTCAATCATTTATATACTAATTTTTTTAAAAAATATTCTCACGCCATTTCATAGTTTAAAATTAATTTTAAAAAATTGTTTAGTGGATTCCAAGCTTTATTATATTTTTACTAGATCTATCTATATGATCTTTTATTTGTTGATGTTATTTGTTGAAATTAAAACAAAGTTGGTGCACTTCTTTAAAGCATTTCTGTAAAATATTTATCCAACAAGAAATAAAATTTTGTGATTGTATGTAGATGTCTGCAGTTTTGTTATGTTTTAAAATTTAATATCTAAGTTGTCATGTTTTATACATTTAACTTTACTTGTGTTATAAACATCTTATTTATATGTTGTTATGTACATATAGTCAGTTGTGTTTTCCTTTTTTTAGGATTAAAATTTGTATCACATTTCATTGTATTTATTTATTTCAGTACCTATTTCATATCATTGATTTTTCAACACTATTATAAATTTTGGTCTCTGGAGCAAAATTACGCAAAAATAAAATTTCTCATTTCTCTAAAGTTTCAAATACGAGGTCTGTTCAAAAAATGTTTGAACGACTGAATTTCGTGGTTCAAGTTAGTTTCAGGAGAATCTGCTTGGTGTCGCTAGGTTCGTATAAATCAGCTGATAAAAACGCTGTATTTCAGTCGCAGATATCTTCGTTTGTTGATGAGTTACATGCAGTTTAGTAAAGAGTGTTTTTTTCGTTTGTCGGATTGTAAAATGGACAGCCTGAAAGAGCAACGAATTGCTGTGAAATTTTGTGTAAAACTAGGGAAATCTGCAACAGAAACATTTGCCATGCTTAACACGGCCTATGGCGATGTTGTCATGAAGCATACTGCATGTTTCAAGGGTGGCTGACAGTCGATTGATGACGATGAGCGTCTTGGACGTCCTTCAACATCAACTAACGACCTACACGTTGACAAAATCAACACCCTGGTGTGTGAAAATCGACGTCTGACCATTAGGGAGCTTCCCGAAGAGTGTGGGATATCAGTTGGATATTGTTACGAGATTTTGACCGAAAAATTGAAGATGCACCGCGTCACTATGAAATTTGTGCCACGCCTGATGACCGACGACCAAAAAGCCAATCGCGTCCGGGTTTGTCGGGAACTGCTTGATTGTTCAAATGAAGATGAGAACTTTTTGTCAAGAATTATAACCGGTGATGAATCATGGGTGTATGGATACGACATTGAAACGAAGGTCCAATCATCTCAATGGGAGAGTCAAACGTCCCCAAGATCCAAAAAAGCTCGCCAAGTTCGGTCGAATGTCAAGGTGATGCTGACAGTTTTTTATGATGCTAAGGGTGTTGTTCACTACGAGTACCTCCCTGAAGGCTCTACAGTCAACCAGATTACCTACATTGAACTACTGAAAGGTCTGAGGGACGCCGTCCGACACAAAAGGCCAGAACTGTGGAGAAGTGATGACTGGTTTTTCCATCTCGACAACGCTCCAGCTCACTCGGAACTTGTGATTTTTAGGCCAAACACTCGATCACTGTTCTTTCTCCCCCCCCCCCTACTCACCTGACCTTGCTCCTTGTCAGTTTTTCTTATTCCCAAAACTTAAAAAACCCCTCAAAGGAAGAAGATTTGAAACGATTTCCGAGATTAAGGCAAATTTGATGAAGGAGCTGAACGCCATCACAAAAGAAGCATACCAGGACTGTTTTAACAAGTGGAAACACCGTTGGGATAAGTGTGTGCATTGGGGAGGAGAGTACTTTGAAGGAGACCCAGACATGTAACTTCAAAATAAAGTACATTTTTTTTTATAACCTCAGTCCGCGTATTTTTTTAACAGACCTCATATTTTATTCGGAAGTTTACTTTTACATAATTTTAGTGCTAATTTATCAATAAAGGTTAATATAAATATCTGAGTCTTGATAATGCAACAAGAGATACATCCATTTAAAAATGGTCAGGTAAAGGCAAACAAAAATTAATTTCATGCAGAAACAAAGTAATAATTTGGTACTGGGTGGCACACATAAAAGTAGCCCCATAAAAAAAATACAACAACTGAAATGAAATCTGTTTATTTACAAAATATCTTAGATTATTCTAACAATTTACAAATACAGTAAAGACTGTGTAGAACTCTGACAAGATCTGCCAAACACACCAACTTGCTGTGATAAATGCAGAGTCGACTTAAGGACTTTGTCTATACGAGCTGCGATGTTAGCAACAACTTAAAGATTTCGGACTAAATTAGGCTTATTTCTTGGTGTATTTACAATTGAGCTCCTACTATGCCATTTTTGTAACAACACTTGAACGATCCTCTTGCCAGGAATACTCTCTGGCTATTTCTCACAAAACTTTTCAACAGTTTTATTAATTGAACTGCTTTGAACATAGCACTTTACAATAAAAACTCTCCGTTCCACTAAATACAACTCCATTGTGCCAAGTAAGCAGTCTACATCCAGCCAGTTTACTATGCTATTATGGCCTTCACATTTGCAGGTTGTACACTGTAAGAGAAAAATAGGGGGAATTTCTCTTGATTTTGCATAAACAATATACAATCTCGGTTAAGTTACTTTTATGTGTGCCACCCTGTATAGTCAGATTGGGATGGATACATTTTGTTGTAATATTGTCTATATACAGGAGTGCAAAAAATACGCTTGGATTTCCTGAGGTAATATAAATTAAAAGTTATATCAAATTGCATTATTTTTTTTTAGTGAATTGAGATTTGCAATTTAACTCTTAAAAACTATATCCTCCATATGATGCCCTCAGAGGATACATATCTAACGAGTTGCTAGTAGCAAATTTCTAGTAGCTCGCTGAGTCATCTCATGTTGAATCTCAGCCATTATCTGTCAAATTATGTCATTCAGCTCTTTAATTATTCAAGGGCAGTATTTGTAAGCCTTTGCCTTCATCTAGCCCCAAAAAATAAATCACGGGGTGAAGTCTAGGGAGCGAGCAGGCCAACTTATGTCTCCATGGTATGAAATCAAGCACCATGAAAAGAGTTCTGGCAAAACATCTAGTGATTGCAGGGCAATATGGGCAGTTGCTTCATCTTACTGGAACCAAATCTGATCACTCATTTTCACATGTAAGTTAGGCGAGTAGTGGTTCCAAGAATGTTCTCAACATATATATTTGATCTGGTGGTGACTGTTTGTTCCTCCTCCTTAAAAATGTAGAAGCCAATGACACAAACCTTTTTTACAGGTCACCACTCTGTGACTTTTTGGCTGTGTAAAGATCTTTCATTTAGTTGGTAAGGGTTTACAAAATAAACTTTAAATTATTTCAGCATAGTCAGTTTCTACCATTTATGGATGTGATTCGATTTGAAAAAAATGACATTTAAAAAATAATATCTTTTTAAAAATTGTAGTAACTTATTTTTCTTATAACATATTTTTAAGATGTAATTTTATTTTTTTTTAATGAAACTGAAAAATAGAGGAATTAAGGCTGATATTGTCCTCGCAGTATCATTTGGCTAAAGATACAAAAGCTTTATGTTTTAACTTATGATATGCTAGCTTTGATGTGTTATTATTTAACAATATGTCAAACCATTTTTAGAATACACTTATTGGCTGTTTTCACCCAACCTCTAAGCTTACATATCCTACCAACCTATCAGTCTATATTCATTGTGATCCCAGTAATTTAGATCCAGAGATGTTCATGTTTCAATATAAATCATTTTTCTGGTTAACTACATTTGGGATAAGTAGTGAAAACAAATATATAAAATAGTAATAACAATATTTATTTTACACTATAAAATAACTATCTCAGTACACACAAAATATAATCTATATACAATAATTATATATCTAATATTAAAATGGTATACACTTTTAATCCTTAAAGTAGCAAAAGCTCGATATCAGGAAATTCAGGCTTTAGTTCAAGTGCCAGTGCCTGAAATCAGGTGTATTTTAAACTATTTAGTAAACTTTAACTTAAAAATATTTTCAATTAAAAAATATACGTTGAATGAAAAAGTTCATTCAATATGGTACTCTACAGAAACGTTTATGTCCTGCATAAATATCTATTTATATTGTAATAGTTTTTGATGTCTTTCTTCTAGAAACAAAAAGTTCCTTTTTATTGCACAACACAGTTGGTACAACACTTTTCTCACAGTTTTCATTTGGAAGTACATAACCTTGGTTTTATTTTCTTTGATGTATTTTCATTGTTTTGTATTTTATTTTATAAAATGTGATTACATTGTATTGCGAGAACTCTAATAAAAATTACCATGTTCGCTTGAATGACAAGTATGATGTATTATTTAAATTAATTTTAAGTGATGTAGAAAGGGAACTTATAATAAGCTTTTTGTATTAACTTTGCAAAATAACCACTACTTACTGATTTATTCAGCAGACGCTTTTCACGCTAGATCAGCACATTAATCAATACTGTGAATTACTGACAAGACTGTTGCTCAGGTGTGTTAACACAGCATTAATTAATGTGCTGACCTAGTGCGAAATGCGTCTGCTGAATAAATCAGTAAGTAGTGGTTTTTTTGCTAAGTTAATACAAAAAAGTGTAATTTCTATAAAAGCCTAAAGATGTACACAAAAACTGCAAGTCTTATAATAAGAATCAACTTTTATGTACAGAAAATAGGGCAATGGTCATGAAATAGTTATTTATAAAATTTTCTCATAATAATAAGGTATGTAAACATTTTGTTATAACATTCTGCAAAAAATATATATTTTGGAATTTCAGTTTAGGAAAACTAGTTCTTGTTATCACGTATATACAGAAGTTAATTTTTATGCTTTATGGTAAATATATATGTTGGTTAATACATTTTTAATATAGAACATAGTACCTAAAACTATTATTACATAAGTCCTTATTGTTTTCTGATAGAAATGCCATATATTATGATATATTTATGCCTGATAAAACAATTACAAAAATGCCTATGTGCAGAGCAAGAAAATTCTTTGCGGTCATAGAAAAAACTGTGAGTTTCAAGGGTTAAAAATTTGATGAACTAAAACAAATGTTATAAATTTATCAATTATGGTAGTTGAACATATTGTAACTGATTATCTAAAGTAGATTTGAAAATTTTACAACATTAAACGATCAGTATATTTGTCAAAAACTTGTTGCTGTTCATGACGAGCTGATTGTTAATTAATTATTACACTTTCATATTACTTGCGACCAAACTTTTTGATAACTAAAGGTTGTTAAATTGTTAACTTACACTTGGAGGAAATGTTTTCGTCTTACGACTTCTTCAGCCTCGTATTTTTGCTGCTAGGATTGCTGCAGTTGTGCTTCTTTGGTACCAATTTTTGAAAATTATAAGTGATGTGATAGAAGAGTATGTACACTTCATGTACAAATCACAAATGTTTGTTCATTTAGGATGTCATTTTTATGTGTGTTGCTATGTCTGTATATTTCATACTATTCTAGTGTGTTTAATTTATGGCCTTTGTTGCATGTGTGGATGATGCTTATGTTATTTTCATATAGGCCTGACCACGGATGGTCTGAATATTAGAATGAATGGCCACAGATATGATGTTAAAATTATGAATATGGATAGACCAACAGCTCAACATGCTGTGAGTCACATCACAACTTTTGATGACTGCTATACCACAAAAATAATTAAATCACTCCCCCCCCCCTGATTGCAATCCCTCAGAACTGAGAAGGTGGGAACTATCATACCAGTGGTATACCAAGTCCAGAGAATCCCCTAACCTCAACATCAGATAAATCCATTCATTTTTTTTCCCCCCCTAATAGCCTTAGACGTCTCCAATCTCTTTTCCCCTGACAGACTTATATAAACTATAATCACTCATATGCTCATGGAAACAATATATATATCTTTAATCAGTGCATCTGTGACATCTGATTTCTACTCTACACAATCTGTGATTACAATTTATAATTATTTTATTTCATTCTCTCATATTTCTTTTTGTGTTTTCTCTTCGATTGACAAAGACCACTGTGTGGTTGAAATATATCATTGTTTAAGTGCTTTTATGTGTTCCTATTTCAAGACTACAGAGTGGACTCTTACCAAGGTAAGTCTGTCAGTCTCCTAGTCCAAAAAATCTATATATATTTTTTAACGCTTGGCCTATAAGTATATTAGACATTTTACAAATAATTCCTTAAAATGCGTAGACCATAAAATAAAGCATATTGATAAATCTCGAAAGTCTAGTTTAAATTTTAAGCTCAAAATAAAATATTTCATGCTAAGAACAGTTAACATTTAAGTTAGTGCTCTCAATAGTACCATTATTTTATTATTAGCTACAAGAATATTAGTCTTTATTAAATAGATTCCCCAAATAAAGTTGTAAATTTTAATATATTTTCCATTCAATTTTCACATCCTTATTTGAGGAATGTATTTAATAATGAGTAATATTTATTATTGTAGTTAATAATACAATAATGTGGTAACAACAAACATTTATTTACAAAATTTTTAACAAATCTAATTCAAATCATTACTTTAAAAAGTAAAATTCACAAATATACCAGAACAAACTCAGTACAAATTACTCATAACTATTTGACTACACTTTTTAAATCTGGCACTTGACTCAAAATATAATAATTAAATATGTAAAATTATGTTTATAAAACACATGCTATTAGCTAAATGGACAATTTTTATGCAAATGTGTTGCCAACAGAATTATAATATGTAGATCCAAGAATACTTTGAAAAGTCAAAGACATTCTGAGTTTTCTACTTAAATCTCCCTGGTTCACAGAAAATATTAAGGTAAAATCCTACTCATACCCGCTGAAATGATGGAGTCATATTTCTACAATCTAAGTCAAATAAAGGTTTAATGGTTCATGTGCTTTATGAGATGGTGTGTGTAGTATAAACATGGAGAAGTCATCTAAAATACTTTAATTGCTTCTTCCAAAGCTGTTAAATTATTTGAGAATTTATATTAAAAAAACTGACTTAGGTGTAACTACCCTTATTTGTATTACAACTCCCCAAATCCTCCCAGTATGACTTGCAGGTCTAGGCCAAGTTATAGTACTACCAACTTTGAGTACCGCTAAGTTTGTTCTGGCATAAAAACAAGTATATTGTTCATCCTATAAATTTATTATTTTTTTATAAATGAAGGAATTGATTTCTAAACTTTAAATGAAATAATATAAATTGATTTATCCAATTAGAATTTTAGCTCAGAATCGTTAAAAAAGATTAAAATCGTTTTAGCTCATAATCATTAAGATAAAAAATAATAAACATTGTACTAGTTTTTAAGTAGAGCGTTTAAAAAAAACAAATCCAGAATAGGATATTCTTCCTTCAAAATTACAATTACTCTGAAAGAAAGGGGATTGAAAATATGAAGCTTCTATCTAATCAATCAGCGAATAACTTCTCACCCTCTTTTTGTATAAGTAAAACATTTCATTAAATGTAAATGATTACATTTTAGTTTTATCATTTAGCGTGTAGCATATGAAATTGATTATATCATGAAACATAAATCTTCAGTTTGATTAAAACTCTAATAAAACTATGCACTTACAAATATTTAAGGATAACAAATATTAATAATTTTTATTCAGTAGTTTATTTATTTTTTAAAACCTAAAAGGATGGAAAATATTTTTTTGGTGTGATAAATTTTAAAGCGTCCATTTAGGTGCATTGTGTGTAAGTTTTACAATAGTGACAACAGTGTAAGAAATCTCCAAATGTTGAGTTCCATTCAAATTAACAGATAATGGAACACTCAGAATGCAAAAAAAAAACATGTCAGAGCACACTCAAACTCGTAGATACAGACTCCTTAAAAATCTCATTGCTATAACAACCTACATCAGGTTAACTGTGTATTTGGCCACATTTTGTTGAGCAACAAGTGACCAAGTATGATTAATGCAGTTGAAGTGTCACTTTGTACCATGCCAACAATATTCGGCACCGTATTGGATTTTTATTAACGTCAGTAGGATATGAATGTTGAAACTTGTAAATATGAGATTTCACATTATATATGTTTGCTGATAATCTGACTTATCGAAATAGTATGTGATAATAAATGTGCAATAATCTGCAGAATAATCTGCTTATGGCGGTGAGATTAGTGGGTTGTCAAGTTTTCTGTAACAAAATCTTGAAGTAACCTCATGTACCACATTCTACCAAAACTGAAATTATTTATGTAACCAAATCTTTCATGTAAACACATGATGACTTTTAACAGGATCTTTATATAACTTTTGTTTGAAGAAATATTATCAAATAGATGTAACCAGATAAATTCCAACCAATCAGACTAAGAGTCCACACGTACTGTCAAAACACATCTGGGGATGGATAGAAACAAAAAGGAAAACCATATAAGTCTCCATGTTTAGGCTTTCAGGAGTTAGAGTTAGCTAGTCAGATAGAGATTCAGTTTTATGATTATTGTATGCCATTACTATCATTAAGTAGTGTTATTAGAAGAGATTGTTATTTGTCTAGTGCAAAATGTAAGTCAGTTATTTCTGCAATACTGTCTAATCAATCAATTTTACATTAGTTTATGACTGTCCCAACTTTAATTTTGTAAATTTGTAAAAACTTACTGAGACAGTACGTTTTTGATTTCTCCGTGGCGATCTTCATCAGTGTCTAAATTTTCTGCTTGAGCTGTTAGGTTAAGCGGTGACGGTTTTAAAGGCAGGTTTTCGATAGTAACAAAGAGTATGTGTGATTTTTATTGGATCTATTCATTTAATATGTATATATTTTGTGTGTTTGTAAATTTCGTATTGCTCTAGTGTATTGAAAAGTGGTCCTTTTTGTTGATGTAAGATTTCTAGGTTATGGTAATGTCTGTGTATTTGTGTCCTGTTTCTTTTAGGTGATTGGAGAATGCTGAGTTGGTGTTCAGTTTGGGTGATTGTGTGTGATCACAAATACACAGACATTTGCCATAACCTAGAAATCCTACACATCAACAAAAAAGGACCACATCTCAACACACTACAACAATATAAAATTTACAAAAACACAATACACAAACATAGTAAATGAATAAACACAATATAAATCACACATACTCTTTGATACAATCAAAAACCTGTCTTTGAAACCGTCACCGCTTAACCTGACAACAACTCAAGCGGAAAAATTAGACACTGATGAAGATTGCCACGGAGAAATCAAAAACGTCCTGTCACAGTAAGTTTTTACAAAATTAAAGTTCGGATAGTCATAAACTAATGTAAAAGTGATTAAGTTTCACCAAACGTAAAATTCAAGAGAATACTGTATAGTCATTAAGTACCACAAATCTTTCCAGCACACAAGATCCAGTGCTTTAAAGTAAATCAATAGCATGGAACATTACAACATATTAATTTGCAATATTTAGAATGGGTTATATAACTTTGTTCATTGCTATAATTACAATTCTCAAATAATAATTATAAAGGAGATGCATAAGGTCGAATCATTCATTTTTCAAAAATATTTACACATTTTCAATTCTATAACTATTTTTATGATGTTTATTTTTGTTTGTGTTATTAGAAGCATTTAAAATTTCTTGAATTTCGTGTAATGTTTTCCCTTGCAGTTCAGGCACATAATAGATTGTAAACAAAATAGAAATAAAACAACTTGTACCATAAATAAAATAATTAAGGTACATGCCAACAGAACTAGCAATTATCAAATAAAATTTATTAATTAAGAAAGTTGTTATGGCAACCAATACTGTGGTTATGGATGACGATAATGCTTTTACATTTGCTGAAAACATTTCTCCTTTTATACTAGTTCCAACAGGACCTATTCCAATTGAGAAAATAACATTAAAGAGAGCAAAACTAATAAATACAATTGAATCATATTTTGACAAGTCAATATTTTCATTAGTACTCAAGTAAAACCAACCTGCTACAAAATAAAGCACAATTCCAGAACCAAAAGATGATATATTCAACAGTGTCCTTCTGTTGAATTTTGCTGCAAAATATAGTGCAGAAAAGGAAAAAAATAAACTTATTGTTCCTAAAATAATTACACATTCATCTGGTGTTAAAAACCCAAATGTTACACTAGGCAACGTAGTGGATGCATATGCCTGTAGGACTCTAGCTCCTGTTAACTTTTTTAACATAGAATATCCTGCTGCTATAGTAAATGCTTTTCTGTTGCCTTTATTTACAAAAATTTCTTTAACAGAGCCTTTTTCTGTCATTTGTTTTGTTAAAGATTTTTCAATATTTATTAATTCATTTTCTATATTAACATCTGTTCCTCGAAGCCATTGTAGTGATTTCAAAGCTTTTTCCCGTTTGTTGCACATTACATAGAAGTATGGAGATTCTGGCATGTATATGTAAAAACAAAAATAAAAAACAACAGCTAAACCACAAATGAAGGCCAACATGTGGTATGATACATATGGTCCAACTACAAAAGTAAAAAGCACCCCAACATTTATAAGGGCATTATTAAGTGTAGTTAATGAACCCCTTACATCAGGTTCTGCAATTTCCCCTATGTATAATGGTACTATTGTTGATGTTATACCATTCCACATGCCAGCAAAAAATCTTGCGATATACAAACACAATGGTGTTTCTCCATAAAAAATCAAAATCCAAGATGCAAAAGGAAACACACTTAAAATTAAAGAAGCGTGCTTTCTCCCAACATGGTCCATGAGATATCCACCAGGAATTGGGCTTATCATATGTCCTAGAAACATAACTGACACCATCCATGATATTTCTGTGATATTGAGCATAAATGGTGTTTCTTCATTTTTCATTTTTATTAATGTTGGTGATGGCCATGCAACTGATGATCCAACCAGTGTAAATGCAAAAGAAGCTGGAGACAAATTTTGAAAGATAAAATGTTATAATAATATGTCCTCAATATAAATATATATATATATATATATATATATATATTAGAGTTTATATATTTTATTCAGAATTTATATTTTCAACGCTTAAATCATAACTTTTAGCCATAACATACATTTAAATATTTCATTAATTAATATTTAAAAATAATGAATTTTCTACATTTTATATGTTTCCATCTTCAACTTGTGTTCTTAGATACCAAATTCATACAAATGTAATCAACTTTTCTAATCATAAATAGCAGTCATAATTATTTGAGGATTGATACATTGAGAATTAGCCCTAGTCTACTGCCAAATATACGGCCTAATAATGGTTTTCCTTTTGCTAATATTTTATTACAAATGTTTATGCACCACTTCAAACCACCATATATTACAATACAACAAATCTAGAGAGATGAAAAATTGTAGATATGCAGAAAATGTTTAATACCAAAAATATTTTATGGTGTTTAAATTTCTTAATATGTTCTTGGAAATAATGTTACAATAATTCTTGGAACCATAATGTAATACATTGCTTGGTACAATTTAGATACTGTAACATAACTCATCAAAATTGAATCAAGTAGTATATTATAATATACCTTACGATGTCCTTCAGTTATTTCTAATGACTTCCTTGACCTATCAATTTCACAGACAGATCTATCAAAAACCCTATGTAATCATTTCAAACCACACTCTACAGATATACTCAATTACATTATAATTCTTATGCTCTGTTTAAAATAATCAGCTCTTAATATTATTCTCCTATTACAGTAAACTCCCGATTATCCGTGGGCAGATTAACTGGTTTGCGGTTTATCCGGGGTCTGCATTGTTTTACAAAAATACAATTTTTATTCCAATCAGATTCATGTGTTTAAATTTCCAAACAGTGAATTACGATGTAAATACATATAAGGCTTAGTAGAAGTTAAGATGAAGGGAATAGATATGTAAATATGTACGTACTAATTTTACATTGAAAGGGAAGCATCCTGACGCGGGCCAGCGAAATAAAAAGGGCGAACAAGGTGGCTATTAGTAGATCAGGTAAACAAGGGGTGGGCAGGGTTGAACCTCCCTTGGAGGGATAGGTGTAACCTCCCCTCCTTCTGCGACTCTAGTCAGTTCTACGCCTCATTAGTCACGGGTCAGATGTGAAGTGCTCTTCCGTGTTGTCGTATTGTTTTCCCTGTGCATTTATTGTTCGCGTATGTGTGTCTGTATTTTACGTACAAAATTCAACAATGAGTGAAAAAAGAAAAAAAAGTAATACTATCAGTTCCAGAAAAATTAGAATTGATAAAAGAAGTAGAAAATGGTGCCTCCATAAAATATTTAAGCTCGAAGTTTGCAATAGGACAACAAACTGTTCGTGGTATTGTGAAACAGAAGTGTAAATAAATGGAGTTTGCAGCTGCCTCTCATAGTTCCTCATCATTGAGGAAAAGAAAAACAATGAAATCCAGCACGTACTAGGACCTTGATTCGGCACTTGTATCGTGGGTGAGCCAAATGAGAAGTAAGGGTACCAATTTCAGAGCCGAATGTTGCTGCAAAAGCCAAACAATTTTATGAGATGCTTGGTTTAGAGGGCAAGTTTGATGCATCGTCAGGATGGCTGACGCGGTTTAAGCAGCGCCATGATATACGAGAAATTGGACTCCACGGAGAAAAATTAAGTGGCTACGAACAGGCAGCTGAAGAATTTAAAACTGAATTTTTACAATTTCTCCAACAAGAAGAGAGACATATAGATGTACATGTTATAATCCGTGAAATACATCGACATTTTAAATTATTTTCTGTGTTTATTTTGTCCTCTGAAGATTATTTTTGAATTGCATTAACCGGGGTCATTATTTGTGTAACTTATGTTATAATAATCGATTATCAATCGTTTTGCGTATTCTTTGTTCATAGTGGATTATCCAAAGAATTCGGTTATCCTGTGTTGCTGGGCCACCCTAATCCATGGATAATCGGGAGTTTACTGTATTTTCAATCACATTTTATTAAAATTACTCCAAGCGTCTACATCAGAACCTCTCTAATTTGTCACTCTTTAATTCATCACCTTCTGTAATTCGTCATTGAATTCATCCCAGTAACAGCGAAAATCATTTCCACTATCACATAGTACAAGCACCATCAAATAAGCCTGCTACCAGACATGAGTCATTTTATTGATTACTAAGAAAATCTCTCAACACTTTCTTTGTTCCCACACATTTCATACGCATGATAAAATGTATTAGAAGTCTTAAGTAGTTGACTGACCACAGCATAGTAGGTAGCGTTGTGTTACACTGTAGTCTATAAAAATTTTATTCTACAGTTCAGTTTTTGATTCCTTTCTTCATTTTATAGCTTTTCCTAACAGTGGTTATATAAAGAGTAAATATCTCAACTCGGTAATTATAAAACTTTAACATTAGTTGATAAGTATGACATTCTACAACAGTTATGAAAACGCAAGATTGTAGTTGAGCTATCGACAGAAATCGAAATTCCTAGAATTCTAAATTACATCGAGAAAAATGGCAATAAAATTGAAGAGCTCATGGCAAAAATGGAAGTATTCGATGGGGATGTTGACAAAAAAAAATACAATGACAACACCCATTCACGTTTAACTTGGATGTTTATCTGGTTCTCACAACAACAAAGTCAAGATATTTGTTTAGGTGGCCCAATTTTAATTGAGAAAGCTCTTCAAATGAATTTGGAATTCGGTGTTGGCAATTTTAAGGCTAGTCAAGGGTGGCTACACAAACTCAAAACAAGCACGGAATTCGCCAGATTGATATCGACGGTGAAGAGATAAATGCGGTCAGTGAAGTATTTGTACATTTTTCTCAGGAATTTGTTGTTGAAATTGAAGGTCTAGGTTTCCTGAGGGAAACTCATGATCAAGAATACAGCTACGATGAGACTGGGTTAAATTAGAAAGCTTTACGTTATAAAACCTTGCCTTTATCATCTGAAAGTTATGCTCCTGGGCAAATAACCATTATAGTGTGTGTGAATGCCAGTAGATCATAAATTACAACTGCCTGTCATTCACAAGTGTAAGAGGCCATGGACATTTAAAAATGTAACTGTAGACCTGTTACCAGTAAAATATTTTTCTCAAAAGAGTAGGGGGATGCCCCATGTTATTTTCTATGCATGATACATGAATGCTTTGTCCCTCAAGGAAAAGTTATTTTAAAAGTAAACATTTATCAGAAAAGGCCCTACTGGTAATAGATATGCTCCAGCTCATCCAACTGACCTTGAAACAGCTGACTGTATAATAGCTGTTTTTCCCAATGAAAACCTCTTGTTTTATTCGACCAATAGATCAATGTGTTATTGAAAGTCTAAAGCAACACTGTGGAAAAATATTGTTACAAAATTTAATATTTTGTGAGATTGAGATGCAAGTACAAGAATTCTGGAAAAAGTATACAATTAATGATGCTATATTTAATATTTCACATGCAAAGAATAACATTCCACATAGAATGCTTACATGGTGTTAGAACAAACTGTGGATATAAGAACAAGAAATTGACAAAAGTGAAACTGTCAAGGATTTAAATAGCACAAATTTCATTTCAATTGAAGAAAATGAAGTCAGTTATAGGGAAGTAGATAAAATGCCAGTGAAATGTATTGGATAGTGTAAAAGAGGAAAAAAACAGAACTAATGAGATTGGTAGCATTAAGACAAATTGCCAGCTTGCAATACAAAAAGAAAAGAATTCCTTAGTACAAAAGAAAGTAAGAGGTTTTTTAAAAACTTAACGTAAATAGATTTTATATACCATATTTATTCTTGTTCTCACAAGGTACTGTAATGTTTTTTTTATGTCTTTTATGAAAATATAGTAATGTACTGTATTTGTAATTACGAACTATACTGCAGGCTAATAGTGTTTTTATAGTGTTGCGGAATAGTGCTGTTAAGTATTAAACAGCACCGACACAGATAATGTAAGTACAGCATTCATTACATTACATACCTATTAATGTATTTATGTACTATTTTACCCAAAATTATATGTTAATTTCATGACTTTCATAATTCGCCTTTTTCTCAAATTTGTCACCCTCCAAGTTCCAAAGGTGACAAATTAGAGAGGTTCTACTGCATTTCGCAATAGCTTGATATTATTCCTATTGTTTCCCACCAAAAATTTAACCTCTCTCTAATCTCCATTTCACAAAAAATTTAGTGATATGCCGGCCACTGTCCAGTATTAAATTGAAGATACCTCTTTGACATGATTTCCTCAACATCATATTTTCTGCTTGACATTTTTCTAGTTAAATATTTATTTATTAATATACATTTCATAAACGAGAATATATCTAAATATAATGCATGAAGCTTCTTATCAATGTATCATTATTGATATTATCATATTCTAACAGTTAATCATGCCCAACATAAATTTAATCAATTCTTTATACATATTACAGAGTTGTCATACTTAAAACTACCAGTTAGATATTATATTATCTTAAAGTCAGAATATTGTAATATGCTTCATATTATTATATTTCATTGTTGGAAATAACACAATGTGTGGCTTAATAGGATTTTAAAATGTTTGCTTTTCGAAATGTATTCGACACTGGATACATTACTATTGTAATCCATTTTGAGAAGTTTTATTTTCAGATAAATATATTTTTAAATTTCTTAATATTATTATCTTAAAGTCAGAATATTGTATCATATGCTTCATATTATTATATTTCATTGTTGCAAATAACACAATGTGTGGCTTAATAGGATTTTAAAATGTTTGCTTTTCAGAATGTATTTGACACTGAAGTAGTCATATGCGGATTACTATTGTAATCCATTTCGAGAAGTTTTATTTTCATATAAATATATTTTTAAATTTCTTTTAATATAATTGGATTACGTCAGCATAGGGAACATAATGTTTGAGGGAAATGTTTAAAATTACAATCCAAAATAAATATATAACAAAAATAAATATAGTTGCATCCTGTAATCATCTTTAATTCACAGATTAAACAATAAGTAATTATTAACATTTGTTGATTCCATCTTCGCGTGAGCTACTAGTAAACACTTACAACTTTTTTTAAAAAAATGTTTTAACTTGCCTATAGTAGCACTTACTTTTTTGTGTTGAGGACGGCCGTTTCGGGAGATGTGTCCCTTTTTCAACTCAGACCGTAACTCAGAGTTACGGTCTGAGTTGAAAAAGGGACACATCTCCCGAAACGGCCGTCCTCAACACAAAAAAGTAAGTGCTACTATAGGCAAGTTAAAACATTTTTTTAAAAAAAGTTGTAAGTGAAGTAATTATTGTTTAACTAAGTGAATACTTTAGAACTTACTTGCTGACTGTCAGCTTTGTAAATGAAACAATTGTTTCGAAAGGCGTCAGCCAGTAAGTTTTAAAGTATTCACTTAGTTACACAATAATTACTTATAGTAAAAATAAATAGATCAGCCTTTTTCTGCATAGTATGTAGTTGACAATTTACCAATGTTACAAATCAAATTTTGTTCACTATACTAGTAAGGATCTAGCCTAAATAAATAAGATGTGCTATAGCATACAATAAGATATAATGAATGAATACGAACAAGTTTTTTTAGAAGTAGTAGGTTCCAATGGCAAAATTACAGTCTCAAAGTACTGTTTCTTTCAATGTAAAATCATATTACATTGTAGATAATCACGAAGGCTTACCTTTGTATAAGATAAAACAATATAGATCCTCCCTACGTTGAAGTATACTTCATTTAGTCTTAAAAGTATAGGTTCAATGCTCAGAAAATAGTTATTCTGTCTAACAGAATATTGATTACAAGCTGCTCATGAGAACACTGATGTTATATATATTACATTTGTTATAATGCCACAAATTATAACAATTGAGTACCTATATTTAACTTATAAATTTGTCACAACTTATAAGGTCTTAAGTGAAATTTAACTTAAGACAAAACAGATTCAGTGAGTAAATGGAAAATATTATCTGACAGTTAGCATCTGACATTTTCGCTCTATGGTCTATACAAAATAACACCTAAAAGCACTCTAATTTTGCCTTCAATCATTTCTACTTTAATATCTATTAAAAAAAATTATATTCTTTCATGTTCAAATATTCAGAGGTGTCATGAAGAGGTGTTCATAGTACCTTATATTCCAATGTGTTTACCTCATAATACTTTAAGAGATAATGGTCTTTATTATTGGAAAATATAGTAATTAAAACTCGATTTATAACCATACAGTATGCAAAGGAAATGAGTCGGGCATCCATGATATGTTCTTATCAATACGGTATACAAAGGAAATGAGTCGGTCTTCCAAGAAATGTTTGTATCAGTATGGTATGCAAAGGAAACAAGTCGGGTTTCCAAGATATGTTTATATTATTATGGTATGGAAAGGAAATGAGTCGGGTTTTCAATAAATGTTCATATAAAGTTCTATAAACTGATTTTACCTATTTTTTCGAATGCACAGGAACATATTTCCATGTAATCCGAGTTTTCAGTAATCCCAGGGGGTCTCGGTCCCATCTACCTCAAATTATCGAGACTCTACCGTATTTAAAAAGGCAAATAATCAAATATGTAAATAATTAAAACTGCCTTTTTTTAATTAATAACTATCATTAATTTTCATACATAGCAATGGCCTTAAATAGGTATTTTTTATGGTATGAACTGATTTTAATAAAAAAACTGTTATATTTTTTCTATTCAATTGTTGACATTGTTTTTTAATATTTCCACTATATTTGAATTATAAAAACATTTTAGTTCACACCTTTTAATCTCATTATTTACCCACTATGCCAAGCTGAGTGTAAATTGTCAGTCTCCACCTACTATCTCTATGATAAATTTAGCCAGATGCTGTAAAACTACAATAAACGAGGGTTTGTTATAAAGCAATTGTTTTACCCTTACTGTGTGTGTTAATTTGGAACACCGATGTTGATTGCCTATTACATCTGAAAACATTTTGTCATAGTATTTATAAAAAATGTGCTCTAATTATTATGTTAATTTTATGTAGTAGTAAAATGATGATTTGCTGAGCATAGAGTTAAAGTAAATTTATAAAAACCGTTTCTGGGAAAATTAACCTTACAAACACACTAAGCCATCTTCATTAGTGTCTTGCTAAGATGACGGTAATACTGATGAAGATTCCTTAATTAACGCCTTGAAAATATTATGTTGTTAGCATGTTGGCTTCGTCATTGAAATGATTGTTTCGAAACATGTATCTTCATAAGTATTCACTCAGATACACAATAATTATTAATGTTAACTCATATATTTCCCAAGAACAAAATTAAGTCTAAATCTATAAAAAAATAAATTCAAATAAATAATATGTTTACACACAAAAATAATAAATAAAATTAGTTTTTATATTTAACAAATAATTTGGTACGATTTACTTTATAAATTAGTATAATTGTTGTCTTATAAATTTAAGAAGTATTCAATTCAGTATTTCAACTTCCTAATGTACAGTAAATAAAGTAATATTACTTATGCCTGCTTACTTTATATGTTAAAACACCTGTTATTCTAACAATAAAAACATATAAAAATGTTTATTGAAATCATTAACTTATTTTCAGTGTCTGCTATATATCATAGCATGATTACCTTAATCAATTGATTTTAGTTGCATTTATTCAGGAAGTGAAATCTTTTCATTATTGAAGTGACTGAATGATAGATCAGAAAAGTAGAAACATTTCTAAATGAATTTATTATTAAAGTTTCATCTGTATTATTTTTAGATTTCAACTAAAGTATCTGAATGATCATAGTAGGCCTCGCCGATTAGGCTACAAGTGTGCCAGATACCTTCATGGATGTGTACTAAACAACTTCCCAAACTTTCATGTTGATCGGATGAATGGTTTAGTAACGCATAAAGAACTGACAAACATACACAAGTATATATGTATATTTGTATTTACGTGTTTTTGTGCATGTGGTTGTGTTAGTATGTGTGTGTGTGTGTAACAAAATAAAAATACCAGATAATATAATGATGAATGTAAAATTAATAAACCAATTGTTTTGTAAAATATGAATTGTATAACTATATTGCTACTCATAATTAAAAAGACGCTAAAACCCTTATTATGTTGCAATATTAGTTTAATAAATATAATTAATATTGCAATCGCATTTATTAAATCATTATTTCGTTCTTCATCTATATTTCTACAAGATTATCTTACTGTTGTTTACTGCAACAAGACAACTAATTTTAATAATATCATCTCTGTTTGGTTTGTTTTTCAAAGCAAAACAGTATCAACAAAAGTGAAAATTGGATTATGACAGAGACAATAAAAATTAAGAAAAATATTTCAAAAATGTATTAAAGATATCAATATGTTAATGAAAGTCATCTCTTGATTATAATATGATTTTCAATCAAATATTACTATGATTGTTTTACAATTTTAATAAAATGTTTTTAAAGAAATTTTAAACTGAAGTTGGTAGAATATTAATTGTGTAACAGTACTGCCTCTTCAGTTAAGAAAACTAAATATTACTATTTGATTTACCTAATATAAGTTTAATAAAAAAATCATTTTGCAATCAATCATATTTATTGGGCAGTTATCTTGCTCATCACATATAATTGTAAAAGATTGCATTACTGTTCTACACTCCTTGAAATTAATTTTAATAATAATATTTCCAATTGGTTATTTATACATAAATAATGAATTAGGAGGAACATTGTTTGTAAGAGTCTGGGGAGTAAATAGTGGTTTGTATTCTTTACATAGTGATGTCTTTTAAACCACTATTATAATATTAAAGCATTGTAAAATTATGAGGAATATTTAATTTTATAAATCTTCTTTTATAGGAAAAAACTGGTAATAACAGGCCTTTATACCTATTGACAGCAAGAAGTCTGATTGAATCTACCATCACTGAAAAAACAAGGGAAAGCCAAGAAGAAAGCCCTGGAAAGATATGGACACGCCTGGCACACACAGTGCTAATACCACATAGCCTACCTAGAGTGGAACCTGTCGCCAGATTGAGAATGCTTACGGGCCATGACTATCTGCAAGCCCATTTTTAGAAAATAGGATTAGTAGCCTCAGATATTTGCCCCTATGCAACCGTCAAAAGATAGACGCTCCACATCTTCAGAGTTGCACAGCATTGTAAGATGAGGAAGACCAAAGCCAGCATTGTTTCTACTGGGAGGCTAGGAGGAGAATGGCAGAAATGCCAAGATCTGGTATTGGATAAAGTAAGTAATAAATCTTTTTTTATAGCAAAAACTGGTAATAACAATCACATTATAAACAATCCATCATAAGCAAAATTGTCTTTTGTTAATAACAATTTGTAAACTTTAAGGACCATTTTATCAAGTAATTACTTTTATTTATTAAATAATAAATCATAAAAGTATCATAGAATTGAATTTCCTTCATTAATAAAGTGTAAAAACTATGTATATATAAACATATTAAGATTTCCCTCTTGTAACTAAAGTTGAACTATACAAAAAAATTAAAAACATTCCAAGTAATTTAAACAAATGTTTAACAATTTTAATTGTATCAAATTACACACAGAGGTACATTACCTGCTATACTGGCTAGGTATTGATGTAAGACACCTTTCCTTTGAAGGCTACTTGTTTTTATGTTGAAAATCATTATAGGAAACCAGATCTGTAAATAAAATAAAATCAAACTGTAAAAAATATAATTATGTTTATTCCATATTATAATAAATTTGTTTTCATTTACTTTCATAGAAATACTATTATTTACACTGAATTACATCCTATATTTATTTAAAAATTACATTGTTATAGATTTAAAACAAAAAGACCTGTAGAAGTTTTGTTAAATTTCAGTAGTCAAAATTTTTAACCTGATAGCATTATCATAGTCTTTTGAAATTTATTATTTGTTTAAAAAAATAACAGCATTATGTTATTTTCATTGAAAAACTAGTTTCCTAGTATTGTATCTAATACATTATAAAAACTTTTATTTCATGCAACTGAAATTTAATTAGAAAATTTTCAAACCCTAAAGTAAAACAGTTAATTATAAAGTAATAAATAAACCAATATATTGCATAATTAATAAAGTTTGAATATTTTTGTCCAAATTATAAATAAATTCAAGAATCAGTATTGAAATGTAAAAACAAACATATAACATAGGGGAGGATGATCAAATTAGATGTTCAAAATAAAACAAAATTACGTGATAAAAACAAAATTTTATTTTTATTTTCAAAATCTATTTTTAATTTCTGGAAAAAACAACTATTAACAAAATTCAAATCATAAAACAATGAATATAAAGACAGTTTAGAAGATTCAATACAGAAAATACGGACAGCATTATATTTGTACAGCCTATGAATTCCTCTATAACATTAAGATAAATATTCCTCTAAATCATAAATTATTGTTATCAATTATAATATTTTGAAATTATAATAATACTTTAGTGAAAAATAGAGTAAATCTTAGGCAATTATCCATGTTAAAAAAGCTATAAACTTACATTTCTGTTTCTTCAGGAAATGGACACTTCTCTGTTATGCTTCAAGAAACAAGTATAATTGAACTCAACATTACTTGTTTAAAATGATAATCAAAATCCGGTTTTAACTAATTATTCACTTATATCAGCTGAATTACATGTATCAACTGCTACTAGATAATGATAACGGTACTTAGTATGATTAGCATACGGTATTATCGTATATAAATTGTTCTTTGAATTGATTTTACAGTTGTACTTGTAAAGTAGCTTTGTGATTTAATTAATTTTTTCCACACTTAAGGTTATTAGTGTGTATAATTTATGATGTATAATGTGAGTGTGTGTGTGTGTATGTATGTATGTATGTATATATATATATATATATATATATATATATATATATATATATATATATATATGTGTGTGTGTGTGTGTGTGTGTGTGTGTGTGTGTGTGTGTGTGTACATACCGTTATATATTTAGTACATAAATATATATTTAGATGTTGGTACTGTTTGCCAACAGAAAGCTTTGAATTGTATAATTCAATACTTATTCTTAAATTTGTATTTCTCTTTTTTTGCATACATATATATATTTTTTAAATAAAGATATTTGTCATTATTTTATATCCCATATACAGTACATATAAGTATATCCCATGTACTTACTACATTCTTTCAAATTCTTTATTTTTGAATAAAAATTTTGTACTAAAAATAAAGTAACAAAAACTGAACAAAAAGAGTTTACAACTGAATTTTTAAAAAAAATCGACATACATAATATTAAAAATTTTCAAAAATGTATTTTCTCTTAAAAAATATAATTAATGAACAGGTCAGGTCCTCAGGTAGTCACACACCTATTTTCTTAGTGAGTGTCATATTGTTATTATTATCCTCACATAAATAGGTATTGATTTACCCTTTTTAGTATTCTAGTTTTTTGAAGATTTAGATTGTTTAGGCCCCATGCCCTCTCCTTTTGAGATGAAATCCCCCCATGCCTCCCTATTTTTACACTATAAATAAATGGTATGGGCATTCAGTAGAAAAAATAATCAATTTTTATGTATATTAAAACAATTTATTTATACATACTTTCACAAGAAACATGATATAACATTTCCAAAATCTGCCAGAGATTCAGTCACGGGACTTTATTTAAAAAAACCTAGCTCGCGGAGATTTAACCTTTTGTTCCTTGGGAATGAATTTCTTTACAGGCAACCTTAGCTTACTGACCAAATTATTAGGATTGTTTATGAAATTTGTTTAAATAAAATAAAATTACTACTCAAGTTGCAAGTTGGTAAAAGCATCGTTTTTATTTGTTTAATAATCAAATTTCCAGAACAGCACAGTTTGTAACATATAAAACCTGAGACTCTTAATTTTTCTTATAATTTTTTCCGCATTTTATATTTTTATTTAACCTAATTCTTTTCAGAAATTGTATTTACTGTATTTCTAAATTTGCTAGCTTAATATATTTGTTATTTCTATAAACTTTTGACACTGCCGCTACAGGCGGAACACTCGTCATATTTATATAATTATGCTGGTAATAAAACTTATTTCATATTTAAACACTATTTATTACTTCACATCTTTCTTAAAAACAAAACTCTAAACAAAGAACTGAGAAAAACTAAAACAATTACAAATCATCTGTTAATTTATATAATGTTCTTTTTCTTTTTTTTTCCATAGAGGATTGTCATAGAGTATTATATTATTGCATTCACAACATACTCCCACCTTTTGAGTTATGGTTTAACTCAAAACATTAAAAAATAGTATATTGTTAAAAGATTAATCAACAAATTTTTGTGGAAGCTTAATTTGTCTGCCACTTCTTGAATATGTCACAATTTTATTTTCTTTTGTCACATTATCTTCTTCCAGGTGTAGTTCATGTTCATTGGTTTTTGTCACTTTTGGTTTAATCTTTTCTTTTAATTGTTCTTGGATGGTTTCTTCTTGCATTTCAAGAGGATATAGTCTTTGTATTGGTCTCAATAAACTTCCAAAAGCAGTCTTCAATTGCACTAATCTACACACTCCATCTCTACTAATGATAGTCTTTTCTATCAGTCCTATTGGCCAATCAATTCTTTTTTTATTTTCAACTTCAATCAGTACTAATTCTCCAACTTTCAACTGTCTGCCGTTTTTCTTACTTTTTAAAGCTAATTGTCCTAAATACTCAATCCTAAATCTTTTTCGCAATGCTTCTCTCAGGTGTTGTCGATAACGTACTCTCTTGTTAAGACTTTTTGTATTTACATGGTCACAATCTGGAACTCCAATTTCTTTTAAGTCATGTAAAAACATATTTGGAGTAATAGCAGTTAGGTCTGAAGAAGTTTCAGATAAATATGTCAAAGGTCTAGAATTCATGATACTTTCACAATCACATAAGATTGTCTCCATTTCCTCATAATCCAATGACGTTTTGCCCAAGGTTTTGCGTAGCAACTGTTTCATGAGTCGGATGAGTCGCTCCCACCATCCGCCCCACCATGCAGCAGAGGGAGGGTTAAACCTCCAGTCAATTTGTTGGCATGAGCTATATTTTAAGATAGCATTCCAATCTAGAATTTTAAATGCCTTTTCTGTACCTGTGAAATTGGTACCATTGTCACTATATATTATTGATGGTCTTCCTCGCCTTGCAATAAATCTTCTAAGTGTATCTATAAATGCTTCGACAGAAAGAAACTTTACTAACTCCAAATGAACAGCACGGTATACTGCACAAGTGAATATGCAGATCCAAACTTTACTGCCATCTCGTAGAAACAAAGGTCCCGCAAAATCAATTCCAACCACTTCAAATACTGCGGCATCTCGTACTCTACTTTCAGGTAAGGGTGGAGTGATTGTTTCTACATTTTTTGAATTATGTCTCTGACAAGGAATACATTTTTTCAAAGTATTACTTATTGTTTTTCTTCCTCTCAATATCCAATAGTTTTCTCTTAATAAACTTAAGAGACCTTGAACTCCCACATGACATGATCTCTTATGTATTGTAAGAATAAGAATATCTACAATGTCATGTTTTGATGGTAGAACAACAGGAAATTTAAAATTTTCCAAATCCTTTCTTTCTGTTAATTTTGTCTTTAGCCTTATAATACCATCAGCAGCCATAAATGGTGACAATGAAGCCAATTTAGGCTCCCTTATTCCTTCAAATGATTGCTGTTGAACAATTCTAATTATAAAATTGTTAGCTTCAATAATCTCCTTACATGACAAAACTTTACTCACACACTTTTCCTTCTTTGAGGGGTTACAATTATGAATAAATCTCAGCAACCATGCAAAAACACACACAATCTTATCAAAATCATTTGAAAAGTAATAAAACCAATCTTTTGGGTAATTATTACTTAAAAGTGAAGGTGTAGGTCCTTTCTTTTTTTCTAAAGAAATTAATTCTTCGTCAGGTTCAGGTTCATTTGATGGCCAGGTATCTTCAGGCAACTTCAACCATGACGGGCCCTCCCACCATCTGGAACTAATCAACCTGGAAACTGAACATCCTCTACTGGGCAAGTCTGCTGGATTCATAGTGCCGGGAATGTGCCGCCAAGATGTTCTGGAAGTGAGGCTGCAGATTTCTTCAACTCTATTTCTAACAAATACTCCCCAGTTTTCTTCTCTTTTAATCCAAGCTATTACTGTAGAAGAGTCACTCCAATAAAAAAATTTAATATTACATTCAAATTTGTTTTCATCTCTTAATTCTTGCACTACTGAAGAACCTAATCTAGCACCTATAGTAGCAGCCATTAGTTCAAGTCTGGGTATTGTCATCTTCTTTACAGGTGCTACACGTGACTTTGCCTGGATTAGCTGTAATTGAATACATGTACTAAGTTCAAAACGCATAAATACTGCTGTTGAGTACGCAAATTTGCTGGCATCACAAAATATGTGAACTGATACAGAAATGATTACGTCATCCACACCTTGTAGCCATCGTGGAATCTTCATCTCTTTTAATTGATCGAGTTCCTGAAACCATATATTGAATCGTTGTTTGATTTCTTCTGGTACTTCTTTGTCCCACCCACAATTATCTTTCCAGCATTCCTGCAATAATAACTTAGGGCATATGGAAATAGGACAAGTGAATCCAATAGGATCGAACAATCTGTGTGCAGTGGACAATATAACACGTTGTGTTACCAAGTTCTCTTCTAAATTTACTATTTTATGAAAACTCACAGAAATTGTGTCTTCTTTCTTGTCCCAGGTGAGACCTAGGACTGAAGCCTCTGTCTTGTCTTCCAGACCAGGTTCAGTATATTCCCATCCTCGCAGCTCAAACTTTCCCAAAGAAAATATTTGTATTGCTTCTGAAATGAACTGTTTCAAATCCCTTTCATTATTTACACCTGTAACACAGTTATCAACATAGAAACTTTTAAACAACTTTTCTATTGTACATTTAGAAAATTGATTGTCTTCAGCACACGGTACTAAATACTTCTGCAGGTGGTAGTTGATGACGGCATTGAGCAAAAATGGACTACTTGAGACTCCAAAAACAACTCTTCTATGTCGGAAAATCTTGAGTGATCCATCTGTGTTTTGCCACAGAAATCTTAGGAAATCTCTGTCCTCTTCATACAAACTTATTTGCAAAAACGCCTTTTTTATGTCAGCGATAACTCCTATTTTATAAAGTCGAAAACGTAAAAGCAAAGCTGGTATTATTTCAATTAAGTTAATACCTATTTCCAAACACTGATTAAGGGAATAGTAACCCTTTTCTTTAGACGAGGCATCAAAAACCGGTCTTACTGCAGTGGTGCTGTTTTCTTTTATCACTGGTCTATGAGGTAAATAGTGACCTTCATCCCATTTGCTTATTGGGATTTCCTCAATAACACCATCTTCCAGCCAATCTGAAAACACATTGTTATATACATTATATAAACTTTCATTTGTTAGCCTTTTCACTGAGTTTTCAAGCCTTTTTTTTGCAAGATTGAAATTTCTTGGAACTTCTGGGTGGTCTTCGGACCAAGGTAATTTGACTTCATAGCGTCCTTCTTCATTTACTCTCACAGTTTCCAAAAATTGTGTTTGAACAGAATGTTCAATTTCTTGTTTGCTTCTGGTCTGTAGTGGGTCTTTTATACCTAAAACATCCATTTCCCACAGCTTGCATATTGAATTACTTTGTACAAACATAGAAAGTGCTGTCATAGAACTAAATTCTTTACTTTCTTGAAATTTTCCTGTCAAAACCCATCCTAAATGAGTTTCAAGGGCTATAATACCACAATCTAGAACCTCTTTTCTTCCAGTTAGAAGTTTCCCATATATGTCAGCCCCAATTAATATCTCAATTGGACTGTCTGCATCCTGAAACAATTTAATACCTCTTTCCATCAGTTCATCAGTCCATCTTCCTGGTTTCAAGGCAGGAACATAAGTACAAATATTTATTTCACTAAGTGCCTTGAAATTACAAGAATATGTTTTATCTATACTTTGTAGTCTGACTTTGTAGCATGCATGATTGCGAGGCTTAGTGACCTCTCCTCCAAACAGGCCATGTAATAATGTTTCTTCACCACAAGTGTCATATTTCATTTTTTCAACAGTCGATTTCCTTATGTATGACCTCTGGGATCCACTGTCAAAAAGTAAACGCACATTGAGTTCTTTTGTGTCACTAACAGCCTTGACAACAAGAGTTTGCATGTAAACCTGATTGCCATTCACATTGGACAAGGAATTCTCAAAATTGGGCTCAGCTTCTTTTTCCTCGCATTTAGGTTTAATGTTAGACCTATTAAAATTATTCTGCAACTTTGAACACATAAGTGGTACATGTTTTCCATTACAAATAATACATTTAACAATAGCTCTGCAATGTTTACTTAAATGTCCTACTTTTGTACAAGAAAAGCAACACCTTTTGCTAGTAAGAATATTCTGCCTTTCTTCTAAAGACATGTCCCTAGCTTTAAAACAGTTTTCACTTAAATGACCACCGTCACAAAACACACACATCGATAACTTCGTCTTATCTGTGCTTACTGTAGACGTATTTGATTTTACATTTACAAGGCCAGCTGCTGTAACATTGCTGGTAGGCCTTCTTGTATTTTTAATATGCTTATCTTTACTTGCAAAGTCTCTTTTATATGAACTCGTAGGATTATCACCTGTTGATACTTTTGTTTTTTGTAAACCAAATCCCTGTTTAGCTAAGTTTATTCTTTCTTCTCCCTCCACTTCAATTTTCAAAAAATTCATTAGGCTATCTAGCCTACTTTTACTTTCTGACGCGGTCTCGTCCTGTTGAGAGTTAGGCCTACTTCTCTGCCAAGCTATTAATAAATCCTCCCTGAGACAAGATTCTACTAATGGGAAGAGCATAGCAGCGTACTTCTCCTTTGTTACACCTAAAGTTTCTAAACACCTTAGTTTTGACTCAATTTGATCATAAAGTGAGGAAATAGTAATTTTACTTTCACTGCTATTTAATGTTATTACAATTTTCAAGATTTCTCTTATGTAAAACTCTACTAACAGGTCATCTTTGGCAAAGCGAGATTTTAAATGTTCAATAGCCTGTTCATAACTACGTCCACATGGGGGAAAACTCTCGACAATTTCCCTAGCCTTAGTATTAGGGATAGTCGCTTGCAGGAGATACTGATACTTGTCATCAGAATCAATACAGGGGTCTTCATGGATTTTCTTAAATTGGCCCCAAAACGGCAACCAATCACTAATATCACCACCAAACTTTTTAAACTCAAGTGTGGGTAACTTAAATTTACGTTTTTCTACATTCACACTAGTATCTGTCTTAGGCCTAGCCTTGTCAATAGCCTGTTCAACTAAATACTCAACTATTTTAAACTTGCCTGAGTATTCATCGGCAGATTCTACCTCATTTTCTAAAACTTCAGTAGATGCATTTTCATTTAGTAAAACTTCAATAATTTCTCGGTCTAAGACCTCCAATTGATTATGTTTTTCACGTAATAGCTCTAAATTAGCTTTTAACAAAATCACATCATCTTCATTTTTTATGGATTCTAATAATGTATTGTGTAAACGTGAAAATCCAGTTCTAAACAATTTTCTTTTCTTTTTCAGAGCATCCATTATAAAATACTTACTAATGGATCATAGATTTTAACTGTAACCAAATTATTATCCTGTCACGGTCGCCATATGTTATTTCTATAAACTTTTGACACTGCCGCTACAGGCGGAACACTCGTCATATTTATATAATTATGCTGGTAATAAAACTTATTTCATATTTAAACACTATTTATTACTTCACATCTTTCTTAAAAACAAAACTCTAAACAAAGAACTGAGAAAAACTAAAACAATTACAAATCATCTGTTAATTTATATAATGTTCTTTTTCTTTTTTTTTTCCATAGAGGATTGTCATAGAGTATTATATTATTGCATTCACAACAATATTTATACTTTTAACCCTACTTTAAGAACAAAAAGATTTTTTTACAGCCTTATCCTAACTGTAGAATCATGTAACTAATTTATTTATAATATTAATTTTTATATTAATATTTGTTGATTCCATCTTCACATGAACTACTAGTTATCACTAAACACTTTTAAATAAGTTATGGTCTGAGTTGATAATGGAACACATCTCCTGAAACGGCCGTCCTCAACAAACAAAGTAAGTGCTACTATAGGCAAGTTTATAAACATTTAAAAATGTTTATTAAATTTTAATATAAATGTAACCCTTTTTTGTCATTTTGAAAACACAAAATTTCCCCTTAAAGAACAGAGATAACTAAAATTCAAATTTGACTCAACATTTACTCTGATTTGACACCCAAAATATTCTTAAGAAAACCAAAACAATTAAATTCAAATTCAACGTAATTTCAACCAATTGAAATCGACCATTTAGTCATGAAATAGCTAATATTTAAAATTCAGCATTTGAAACCAAAATAAACATATTTTAAAAAACAAGGTTATATCTGACAAGCATGTTTAAAAATTATATTTTATCCTACAATCCTATTTAAAACAAACATGAAAACGAACATAAATTTAATCAATTTAATTTATAAAAAAACAAACACATTTCAAACAATTAAAATTAATTAAAACCCTTATATTAAATTTTAAAATAATCAGAAATCCCACATATTTGAGAACCAAAATAAAATCTAATTTATAGACCTTTTATAAAACCCATATAAATTTATTAAATAAAATTCATAAAGAGAAAAAATCATATTTCATTCATAAAACAAATTATTTCACATCTAATTCCCTTATTTCAATCTCCCATTTGTTGTAAACAAAATTAAATGATTGTATTAAACATCTTTATTTAATAGACATAATTTCCAATCTACTTCAAGTTGAAATGGACATTTCTGATATCTTCATAAATTTCAAAATCATTAACAATAGCAAAATTTACGTTATTAGCAATAAGTTTAAGTTAATTAAGTTTATAGCAATAGCATTAAGTTTTATCATGTTTTTTTTTATAATTAACTGTAATTTAGACTAAATAGACTAAGTTTTCTATGTCAAAATGAGGTCACAATATCTGTTTTACCTTAACAATTCCACCGCATGTTTAATTTTCATCTTTTAAAAATTTACAAAAAAAAATTAATTTTTAATATTTTGAATTTCTCCAAAATGGTTAAACTAAAATTTTTATTTATGTGAAAGAAAGAGAAGCTATATCTAACCTCTATTTTTGAGTGTACAATCTTCCTTGCCGTGGACCCATTGTGAGAAATGGACTTGGCAGCCATTTTCTCTGAAACTCCTCTGTCGTTGTTCCTGTTGGCCGGCTGGCTTTCGTCCATAAATACTGTGTCTTCTATCTTCGGTTTCCTTTTCAACCCGTTTAAGTTTTAGACAATTTTATTTTTCATTCAAAAGCCTATCATTTATAATTTTCCGAACTGAGTATGTCACTGTTTCTAATTTAGTCCAAGTTTATGAATTTACATTTATCAATATTTTCCTCTAACAACCTGTTTCACTTCATTTAAATTTCATTTCTACAAACTTATAATTTAATCACTGTTCAACTTTAAAATTTTACACTTCACTCATTTGAATATTTGTTATTGTTTTATTTTAAACCTTTTTGGTTGGAAAAACACAACACAACAGTTTATAAAAAAACGCTTTTGGGGGGGGGGGGTGTCCTTGTCAAAAGTGTTTTTTGAAACACACAAGATTACATGTTAACCCATACACCCTGAACCCTTCTAATACTGCATTTTTTCTGATGTAACACTTTTTTAGCACGAAATTTGGAAAAGCGGATCAGAGCCACATCCTTGTTGTTTGAACACTGGATTCTCGCTGCTTTTTTTCTTCTTCAAATTTCAACTCCCCTACTCCAGTGCTGACTTCAACCAATCAAAAGGCTTTGTGAAGTGATGAGATTGTCAGACCATGTTACGCCATTCTTTCCTGGCTTGGTATTGTCTTTTCCGCAGTTTACATGCTTTGTTCAAAAAACTTTTGTTTCGATATAACTTTTTAATTACTCATTTTTTGAGATTCTTCTTCTCTTGATTTCCCTCTTCTTTTTTCAAACGGTTTCTCCTCGAATGTCGATGGTCTCTCTAACATGGTTTTGACCTTTTTTTCCAACTCTTTTACTTTTACCAAACCTCATTTCGTTTCAAATGGCTTTGTCTATTATTCATTTCTATTTCTTAAGATCATACATTTTTTGCTTATTATATTTTGGCTTTTTCTTTATTTTTATAAATTATAATATTATTTGTATAAAGTTTCAATTTAGAATTGTTATTGTAACTCTTAAATTTTCAGTTTAAGCCCGTTACAACGTGTGCAATATATGCACGTGCACACACACACACACATAAACATATGTATCTTAAACATTTATTATTATTATTATGTGTGATTTTTTGTACATTTTCACTAAAAGCATAGCGAAAATATGCATTTTAATAAAATTTTAAAAGTTTCAGAATGATGATTAAAATCTGGTATAGATTTATAATATTTCACTTGATATTATTATCTATATGGGAAATTAGAACAATTTATGAATT
>JBAIZL010000005.1:98159623-98347123 GCA_036971475.1 Prosapia bicincta | reverse complement strand
ACAATAGTTTGTAGTTGTGGATCAACTTTTCTTGTACCAATTAAATAAAAGATATTTAAGACCAGGTAAATTAGATTTGCAAACATTTTTTTTGCGTTCTTAATTTTTGAGAATGTTTACTCACACAAGTAAATAGTACCAAAAACAGAAAACAACCCACAAGAAAATTTATGCAAATTGTCAAATATTGGTAGCAGATCACATAAAATTCCAACAAACATGAGTTTTGTTATTTGTTCAGGGCTAGGGTAAAGTGAGAATTATAGACAGATGGTTTACCACACCTCTTGAATATGCTATCAATTCTATCAGTTGACCTTCTAATAAAATGTAAAACAACAGACTATTCTACTTTTGTTCTCATCAACAACAACCAAAAAGTTATTTATGTGGTATAACACTTTATCAATGGCATAGTCCTTATAATATTACTTCTAAGCAACCCTCTCATGGTAATATGTTTATGGCCTTTAGAAAGCATGTTGGTTTGTTTGTGAGTACAAGAAAAGAGCATGACAGCAACAGCTCGAATCTGTCAAAGGTAGTGATGAGACTCAGCATTAAAATACCCATTAGTGTGAGTTAGTTTGCTGTATACCGAATGGTGAAAAGAACCATTCTGACCTTCTTCCTAAACAAGATGTTTGGGAGTAGTAAACTGCCAAAACTCTCTACTTCCAAATTGTAAGCTATCCTAGACAGATTCAAATATATAGAGGAAATGCAGCTGGTTATGGATTCAAAACTATAATGTAGACAGTCAAACCTTATAATAGTATAAAATATCTGCTGGATGATTCTCATATTCCTTATAACATTCATTTTTTGTGTGTTAGTTCTAAAACAGCAGAAATGATAAACATGTAAACATGAAAAACAGTTTTTAGTTGGGTTCCAGGTCTTTCAAATCTAATTAGGGGAATAGATTCATACCTGGACTATATTTAAGTGTAAAGTGCAAGAAACATATATTGTAAACTTTAGGTGAAATTATTTTTTTCTTGTATGTGCATGTCTGTATGTGGGTATGTGTGTGTGTTAGTTATATAATAATGTAAGTGTTAGTTTACAAATAATATACTTGTATATTACTTATTACACTTTTGCTATTACTTGCAACCAGACTTTTTGTTAACTAAAGGTTGTTAAATTGTTAACTTACACTTGGAGGAAACTTTTCACTTACACTTTTTTGTCTTACAACTTATTCAGCCTCCCAGAGGCTCAAAAGTGTAATAAGTAATTAACAACCAGCTCCTAATGAACAGAAACAAGATTTCAATGTGTATATATATATATATATATATATATATATATATATATGTATATATATATATATATATATATATATATATATATATATATATATATATATGTATATATATATATATATATATATATATATATATATATATATATATATATATATATATATATATGTATATATATATATATATATATATATATATATATATATATATATATATATATATATATATATATATACATATATATAAATATCGCAATATGTATTCTTGTGTATAATTAAAGAACTAAGTCAAAATACAAATACAAGAATTATAATTGAATTTACAATTATCATTTTGAGGCCTTTTTGTACTAATAGGTGTACGTTTTCTAATGTGCGGAATGTGTGTATGTTTTTGATGGAGTGTGAAGCTAAGTTTGAGTTATAAGTTTCAGTTTTAATGTATGCATTGAGGTGTTCTTGATATCTGTCTTTTAATTTCTTTTTTGTTTGACAATCTGGGAACTAAAAATTTATAAACATAAAAATAATATCATAAACAAACAAATACAAATAAAATTAAAAAACAATAAATTATTCAGTCTAATAGACAAAATCAACCCCAAGACAAACTTAAAAGACTCCCACAGTGCAGTGAATCCAAAAATAGAACAATAACGGTACACCCCACCTTGTGACAACGGAAATTTCACAAAACTCGCAGTCTACTACAACCCCCGGTCAGTAATGCTTGATAATGGAGATACTACCAATCTTTGAAAGTTAGCTCGCATAAATACCAAGTAAGAATTCTTGTTTAAGTACATATAGTGAAAGTGATAAGTGAATACAAGAAAACAGTGTTGCAAACCTATATATATATATATATATATATATATATATATATATATATATATATATATATATATATATATGCTGATACGTATTCCTTCACTGATGGAAAAATATGATGTATAATTATTATCTAGAGTAGATCCGTTCATTCCGCAGTGCATAAAATCGCAGTTCCGACGTTTCCCTAGAATGTCATCTAGCATTGATGAGGTGAACCCAACAAGAGTCAACTCACTCTTCAACTGTTGTTGGGTTCACCTCGTGAATGCTAGATGGGATTCAAGCGAAATGTCGGAATTGTGATTTTATTCACTGCAAAATGAACGGATGTACTCTAGCTAATAACTATTCATCATCATATATATATATATATATATATATATATATATATACCCTCTACAGGTAAAGATATTCTAAAGAATACTCCGACTTAAAGGGAATCAGATTAATAGAGCCCCTTGTTTGTTACAATAACTGGTTTACTTTAATTAGCTAAGTTTGAAGCTGTAGCAGTTACAGGTACTTATAACATAAATTAATTTGGTCTAGCTTTAATTTGCCAGTAGGTAACAAAGGCTACACTTATTACTTCAATTGATAACCATCTTATAAAAATGTCTTTAATTATCTTAATAAGACAATCTATGCGTGTATGTTACTACCCTTGATTTGATAAAAGTTATACTTAGATAATATTTCCTTAACAAATTTATGCAAGTATGTATGCAAATTTCTAATTTTTTACTAGATTACTTTATGGCCTTTTTTAAAAGAGCTGGATTTGAATGTAATGTAAAATAATACTTATAGTTGTTTTTCTCCACATTGTTACTTGCCCCACTTACAGTTGTCCACCCATGCACTTACTGAATATCTCCCTCACTTAATATCACTTCCCTATTCACTCCAATGCTTCTATACATTTTCCCTATTTACTTAGCGAATTTTTCCTTCATGCCTAACTAACTCTCCTCTCTAGTGATGAAGTCACGTATTGATTCTCATGCAATGTAGCCGTTTGAGATTTATTATTTTTTATGGTAGACCAGATGGCATGCAGTACCGCAACTTGCTGAAAGATTTACAGTTTAGTGCTCTTTCATATTTAGGATAGTTTGCTACATTCTTATAGAGTTTTAAGTTTTTACAAATCACTTACAACTTTTTTAAAAAATGTTTTAACTTGCCTATAGTAGCACTTACTTTTTTTTTTTTTTTTTTTTTGAGGACGGCCGTTTCGGGAGATGTGTCCCTTTGTCAACTCAGACCGTAACTCGAAAGTGCTACTATAGGCAAGTTAAAACATTTTTTTAAAAAGTTGTAAGTGATTACTAGTAGCTCATGCGAAGATGGAATCAACAAATGTTTTTACAAATATTTCTTCTATCATGAGAATATATATAATTTGATTTCAATTGAAAAATGAAAATGGTATATATAATAATAACTTGAATATAAAGAAATTGATTTTACACAGCTTATTATAAAGGTGTTGATATAAAGCATAAATTTAATAACATATTATTAAAGTATATTTCACTCACATTTTACAAGTAGATAAAACCAGTTTATTTGTCCACTTATATAAATGTAATATTAATTTCATGATCAGAACACAGAAAATCTCTTTTGAAAAGAATGACAATATGTTTCATATCTTGTGAGACCTGTAGTTCAAAACAACAACCATAAATTAAAACAAAGATTGTTTCATTAAGATAAGAAGATGTTTTACGCTGAATTTTAATTATAACTTGAAATTTGCCTTGAAAACAAGACTTGAAAGTTTTATCAATAAAGGAACAGAAAGGTAACAAAATTCAGTTATTTAAATAATTTTCTTCATTTTAATACTAATTTTGAATATATTTTCTTAATTTAGATCAGTAATTTAAAAAATATATATGAAAGAGTTGAAGCTCTGATAAATTTTAGAGAAAGGAAATCAACTTTAATTAAAAGGAAAAATCTTTTTCACTAACCATTCATTTTTTTCATAGGCTTACTGTCATATTAAGTTGAAAAAATATTGAACTTTTTTGAATATAAACTGCAAATAATTAAGTAATACTCAAGAGATCAAACTGAAAAATATTAGGGTCTAAATAAAAATGTCAAATTTTTTAATCAACAGATAAAATCAAAACAAAATTTCATACAATTTAAAGTAATACAAAAAGTTATATAAGAAAATTGTTAAATTAATTTCTTTAGAAATATAAACTTAATTTAAATTGCCAAGTAAAAGAACTTAAATTGCCTTATTTTAAAGTACTTGAATAAAAAATTCATTATATACTCTGTTCAAGTCAAATATAGGAATATATTTATGCATTCAGGAATGTTAATTTCATTATCAAAGAGAAACCTGTAATTCATTGCTAGAGCTTTTATGATTAAGTTTAATTATTTATATTTAGAGGTTGATCACACTATAATTTAAAAAAAAATACATAACATTACTAATAATTGATTCTATCTTAACGTGAGCTACGAGTTTTTAATTAAATCATTTGTACATATGTTACACTTAACATTTACATTTACATGTAACATATGTACAAATGTTTTTAGTTATAAGATTACTATTTTTTATAGATAGCCTCATTTACTTATAGGCATAATATAAGAACTATCTTTATGATTTCTTTAAAACAATAATAATATGTAAATTAATAACAAAATAATTTTTGAAATTAAAAATATGTTTTGGTTTGTTCGAATCTGAAAGTAACTATTTTTTAAAAACATAATGTACACTTTGCATTAGAGTAGGGGTTTCCAAACTACAGCCCACAGGGCAATACACAGGAAGTTTAATCGACTATCCACTGACAACAGTTTGTAGTTGTGGATCAACTTGTACCAATTAAATAAAAGATACTTATGATGCTCATCAGGTAAATTAGATCTGCATAAAAATTTTTTGCATAGTAGCACTTACTTTTATAATTCTGGTAAAATTCACAATAACTAATAAATGCAGGCGCATATCCAGCGACTTGCTTTGGGGGGGGCAATCGATGCATTATATATATATATATATATATATATATATAGTGTGTGTGTGTGCGCGCGCGCGCGTGCGTGTATGTAAAAATATAGAACAGAAAAAGTTCTTTCTACACTTGCGTTAGAAATCGGTAACGTGATAAAGATTCGTAGCAAATTAGACTTTTTAATAAATAATTATTCCAGTTTCGATAACACTTATGGCTAGAGAATAAGCTATTATTATAAAAATGGTTTATTAATTAATATAAGTAGTTATTCTTCCAACACGAACAATTCCGGAGTCAACTACGAATATTACGCTTGCAAAATTACGTATTGAAAATCATATGTTCGAGACTAAGCTTCACTAGCGCTATCTGTTGTTAAAACGTTTAGACGTTTACGAGGGTAAGCCGAGGGAACACGTCACATTTTGAAATTAAAATTTTATTTTTTATTTACAATAAAAGACGGAATAATTTAAGTAAAAGTCTAATTTAATAGAAAGTCCTAATTTAATAATATATTATCGATTTTTAACCCAAAGTTCTTGAGGGTTGGGGGGCGATCGCCCCATCGCCCCCCCCTTGGATATGCGCCTGTAAATGTACAACTATTCTTTGAGCTTAGCTTGTGAGGTTATGTTAAAACAAATAAAAGACATACACAAAACTCACAAATTAATCATTTATCAACTCATATGCGTTTCAATGACCAACACTCACTGATGATGACTGTCATTGAAACTCGTATGAGTTAATATTTTGATTAATTTGTGAGTTGTGTGTATGTCTTTTATTTGTTTTAACTAATTATTGGTTAAGTTCAAGATAGAAATGGGTTATATTTATCTTTTTTGCATATCCTGATCTTATTCTTTGAAATTGTAGTTGCTTGCAATTGCACAACATAAAATTGATCATTACGAGACAACCACAATATTTTTTTGGATTATTAAACATCTATAATATTTACATATATTCTGTTTTAGGAACCAACAACTGTGCATAGTTAATAAATTCCAGGTTTTAAATAAATAAAAACAACTGTATAATACAGTTAATAGTGTATGCTGAAATTTTATTTAAAAACGTAAATAGAGGGAAATGTTCAAAACAACTGGCCATTGGTTTTAGTAAGGGAACAAAATTTACAAATATACAAAAACATAAAATAAAAAGAAATTAAACGAACGAACCCAATATAGATTACATAGGCCTATACTTTTTGGCCATATTGTAGTAAATCTCCCTCTAACCTATAACAGATATTGCTGTAATCTTACAGTGACAGAAAGATAATTCAGGTCTCCTGAAAGATATATTTTTTAACAAAATTGTTAAAAATGCCTATCTCACATAATGTTATATAGACCTACATAATTGGTTTTACAGTAAAATAAGGGAAACAAATATATAGTAAGTTAACACTTTTCCCTATGCTCCATAGTTGTTATCCTTTGAAGAATTTTAAACCTTTTTTTAAAATTTCATCAGTCTTCACATTTTGTAATTTTACACTAATAGTTAGCTCCAAATAGCAAATAAACGAATTATACAAAATTTTATAATGAACAAAAAATTTAATTACAAAAATCATCCTATATGCAATAGAAAAAGAGTTATGTGCAGAAATATTAAACTATGTACAAATTTATGTCATTTTTTCATTAATTGTCATTGCCTTCCTTTTCCCGCCTTTGTAAGTTTAAGAGATCTGATAGAAAAGTAATGAGACTAGCAACAGTGCAAATGATCTAGCAAAGCTGCCAAATCCTTGTCAGATAACATGCATTGGTACCTTCCCATAGCTCAGTGTAAGTTTTAACTCCTTCCATGGTTTTTATGAGTTATGCTTGGTGAAGTTATGTTATGGTTATGCATAACACAAAATGGAAAAGTGAAATTTGGAGCAGCGTTGTGCCATTAAACTTTGTGTTAAGCTTGGAGAGTTATGCTTGGTGAAGTTATGTTATGGTTATGCATAACACAAAATGGAAAAATGAAATTTGGAGCAGCGTTGTGCCATTAAACTTTGTGTTAAGCTTGGAGAATCAGCAAGTGGGATGTTTGAAAAGTTAAAACAGGTCTATAAGAAATATTCTTTATCCCAAGCTCAAGTTTTTTGAAAGGCAGAGGAAACACTGAAGATGAGCAATTCTCAAGCAGGCCTTTAACCTCAAACACCAACAAAACATTGAATGTGTGCTGACTCTTGTGAGATCAGACCACCATTTAATAAGGAATGTTGAATGAACAATTAAATTTTAACAGTTTTAATGTTCATCAAATTTTGACTGAACATTTGCGCTTGTAAAATTTATGTGCTGGTAAACCTCACAATTGAGCAGGAAGACCATGGAAGAAACAAGTGTCTTGATCCTATTAACAGAATCACAAATCAGGAAGATTTATTTAGTCGTTTGATTACAGGTGATAAATCATGAATTTTTTAATATGACCCAGAGACAAGAGGCAGAGTGAGGAGTGGCACACGCCGAGCTCTCCTCAACAAAAAAGCTCAAATGAGCAAATGCTGATTTGTTTTTTTTTTTTTGACAGAAGGGGAATTGTCCACAAAGAATTTGTTTCTCCAGGACAAACTCTTAAACTTAAAAGGCCTTCAGAAGAAGGGTGGTTTGCATGAGATCAGGGATTGAAGACAAATGGGTGCTCCATCATGATAACTCTCCATGTCACACTTCCCTCTCCATCACACAATATTTGACCTCAAAAGGCATTCCTGTGGCTCTCCAACTTCTGTGGTTTACTTGACCTCAGTTTCTGTGAGTTTTTTTTTCTAAGCTGAAAAGTGTCCTCAAAGGAGGTCACTTCGGGACTTTATAAAACATCTAAAAGAGTGTAACAGACATTCTGAAGACCATACTAGTTAAAAGACTTCCAGTGTTGTTACCAACACTGAGAACAACATCTATGTCAATGTGTAGCTGTCCAAGAAAACTACTTTGAAGGGAATAGAATTGATGTTTCAAAAAAATAAAAACTTTGATTAATTAGTATCATTACTTTCCTGCCACATATTGTATTAACAACTACACAATTAACGGAAGGAGAGCAGTTGTAACCCACAGTTACACTTAAGTCAACATCAGTTACTTTTTTCTTTTGATTGAAGCAAATTGTATACAAACTCCTTCCAAATGCCAATTGATTGGTTACCTCCACTCAAGTTCATTAGGTTTCTAACTAAATTTACAAAATCCTAATTTTTTTCTAATATTTCTCCAATTTCAAGTTTGTCACAGGTCAGACTAGACTTTCTGTGACAAGCTCACTTACATGTCACATATCTTGACCTCAAAGCATAACACAAAACTGATAGATTTGTAAACAAATTAGTGAGTCATCTGCCAGTTTTCAATTGTTAATCATGATGTTAGCATAAACCTTGACCAACAACTAACTGACAAATAAATCTTATATAAATGAACATTATTTTTTATTAGTCAATCCATACAACTACCGTAATCTAATTTGTCGTAATTTCAGTAGTCTTTTGAAAATAAATAATCGCTTTTTGTGCCTTTATCATTATACATATCAAAGAAATTTATGTAATGTTAGTCGATCATCAGTTCTAGGGTTAAAACTATTGTCTCCTAAACAAAAAAACATTTGTTATGTAAGTCTGTCATCAGTTCTAGGATTAAAACTATTGTCTCCTAAACAAAAAAAAACACTTGTAATGTTAGTCGGTCATCAGTTCTAGAGTTAAAATGGTTACCTCTTAAACAAACAACACTTTCAAGTGGCCAACCTTGATATTGGCAAAAATCACCTAGTACGTTTTGTCTCTATAAGTTTTTCAAAAAATTAATTTTAATTAAATTTTTTCAAATCATTAGTTATTTTGTTACAATAATATTTAGCCTTATGATAACATTTAGTTTTGCTGATTGCCATAAACAATTAAATAACATAATGGCAGTATTAAGCAAACTATCATTCGTAAACAAAAAGACTTCAAATCTTGAGATACGTCCTTTAAAAGTTACTATAAAGAGTGATGTTACTATTTTTAAGGATATAGGGTATATTATATTTTTTTAAATAGAAACACTTTTCTTGGTATAAGATAGGTTTTAGAAAATTTTGACACTTACAACATGAATTGTAAAGTAAATAATGAAATATATGGAGAGTGGTACTAACCATTCAATTAAGTACCTAGGGGTGTCATATTTCCAAATACAGTACTCTATATAGAGCTATATAAACTTACAACTTTTTTAAAAAATGTTTTAACTTGCCTATAGTAGCACTTACTTTTTTTGTTGAGGACGGCCATTTCGGGAGATGTGTCCCTTTGTGTTCCGAAACGGCCGTCCTCAACAAAAAAAGTAAGTGCTACTATAGGCAAGTTAAAACATTTTTTTTAAAAAGTTGTAAGTGATTACTAGTAGCTCACGCGAAGATGGAATCAACAAATGTTAGCTATATAAAATAAGTATGTGTATACTAGTAGTTGCAGTCGAAAATAAAAAGGGTAACAGGTAAAATCTCAAAATGAAAATAAAAATAAAAAGTGTATTTTTAAGGGTTATTTTTGATATTCTAAATAAATAGAGAATAAATTATAGAAGTTAAATAGAAAAAAATAAAATTAATACAAACTAACAAAGTAAAACCAACCTCAATAAAGTAATTACCATATCATGTAATAGGAATAGTAAAACATTACATCTCTAATATATAAAAAAGTAAATAAAGTTGTAGAATAGTTTTTTTTTTAATTTTAGGATTTACAATTAATTATTTGCATTTCCTTTTCTAGGAGCAAAAATATATTTTCCACTTTGAAAATTTTTTAATAACCAGTCAATTAAGTTTTCAATTAACTACATTTGTGTACATACATTTTGGATTTTAAAAATGACAACTTCACCTTTAGCCAAAGGAATAGTGCGGCAGTACATGGCGTCCATTTCAGGTAGATAACCAAATTTGATACTACTTTGTTAAAAGTTTAAATGTACAATATAAGTTTATAAAAATACCTTGTAGTAGTTAGGTTATAATCTGTTTTACTTAAGGGTTATATATATATATATATATATATATATATATATATATATATATATATATATATGTGTGTGTGTGTGTGTGTGTGTGTGTATGTGTGTGTGTGTGTGTGTGTGTGTGTGTGTGTGTGTGTGTGTGTGTGTGTGTGTGTGTGTGTGTGTGTGTGTGTGTGTGAGTGTGTGTCTGTGTGTGTGTGTGTGTGTGTGTGTGTGTGTGTGTGTGTGTGTGTGTGTGTGTGTGTGTGTATGAGTGTGTGTGTGTATGTGTGTGTGTGTGTGTGTGTGTGTGTGTGTGTGTGTGTGTGTGTGTGTGTGTGTGTGTGTGTTGTGTGTATGTGTAATTTTAAACTAAATAAGTAGAATTTTATGGCTACTACTACTATTACTATTATTTACAGAACTAACATTTAAAAAGCTTCCCAACTTGTTTTATCTAGTATAATAATAAGTACTGAGTTGGCCAATAGCCTGCCATTGTCTGTCACTTTTTACTCTCTTCACGCCTTACACAAAAACCTTTACACATCATCTGGCCAATTCTAGTTATGTCTAGTAATTTCTATCTGTTACTTCTAAAAGCTTCCAGTCATTTCTATGAAAGGGCAAGCTTCTATTTTGGTTGTTGCATCTGCTGAACAAAAATTAAAAAAACATGTTTTTAATGTTTTTGTTTTGTTGAAAAAAATGTTTTTTATAAGTACTCACTTATTAACACTGAACCCTAGATCACTTATACCTCCTCAAAATGACGATGCTCCATTTAAAAAATTGCTATATCTAACAAATGAACGGTTTGCCAATTTCCCAGTACCTTTGTACCTACAACAGCTGATGTCAGATGTGTAGTTTTGCCATTAAAGTTTGCTTGCATCCTAGTGAAACAGAGCTTGTGTCGTCATTTTAATGGTACATTAGTGATCGTGTGACTTTTTTTATGATTGTGTTCTCTATACATATTCTTGTAAAAATTCTTTAATTTGATTAAAAACTGGTTCTACAACTCATTAGTTTGTTACGTTCTGTATTTTTTGTAAATAAAATGTGTTTATCATTATTTTTAAAAGACTTTTTTAAACATTTGTGTTTCAATATTCCATTAAAAGTAGTCATCATTACTATTTCTAATAGAAGGATTTGTAGCTGCAATAATATTTTTTTCCAAGCGCTAAAGAAGTATTGGATATTACAATGTTTAAAACAATCATAAAAAACATTATTTTGTCAAATTAAAAAAAGAAATTGCAGCAGTCAAATTAACAATACATAAGTAATCATGTGACAAAATTTAGATATAAGTAAGTAATTTAGGGTTAATATATACAGGTGAGGTTTTGTCTCAATGACATTATTTAATATTATTCAGACTTATTACTTACTAGTAATAAAGTGTTTTAAACATTAAAACAAATGTGTTTTATTTACTCTTCAAACCTTACCAATGGTTCGACAGTTTAATTTTCATTTACATAATATACATATTATATTGTGGTAGTTTGTAACGAATGTATTTGATGGTTGGGTACTAACAATTTTAAACAAATATAGTACAAATATATTTGTATAAATATTTATGTCACCAACATGTCATGAAAATTATTAAAATAATAATAGTTATTTGTTGAAAATTTTTAACTCATGAAGTTTAAAAGGTATAAAAAGGGTGAAAAATAACTGATGTGATCATTTAACCATTGATTGAAAAATTAATAACAAGGTTTTTGGAGGATAATTAAACAAAAGAAAATACAATAAAAGTAAAAAATATATATATATATATATATTTCGGACACATCATAGTGGAAAAAATACCAATTACTTCAAGTAATAATGCAGGGTAAAACTATAGAGAAGAAGATGTTAAAAAGTGGACAAGAACTTAGTTTTAAAATTTGATAAACTCTTTTACTGAATATTTGACAACAGTAACACAAAAGATCTAGAATTGTACTATCATTACTAACATGTAATAGGAGAAAGCAGTTGAAAAAGCAGTTTATGATACTGACCCTTCAACTGTTTCAATAGATTTGTAGATTTCTTTTCTCTATAAAGTAATTAATCAAAATCATGTTAATAGTGTTGAATATACCACTAATTAAAAATCTAAACTCTAGTTTGTTAAAAACCTCTTCAAACTGATTTTTTTATGTCTAGGAAGTTAATATTTAGCAGCAGATTTTTTCTCATACTGTTTGTAACTACGATTTCTTGTAAATATTCATTTTGAATTTCTTGCAAAAGAGCTCATTAGTTTTCAACTTTGACAGCAAATTGTCAAATTGAAATGCTTAGCCATTATTAATATTAGTGATCAAGGCGAAAATATTAGTGATAAAGACAATATTAGTAATATTGTGATGAAGACAAAATACTGATATTTTATATAGCTCTTATTTGTACCATGTGTTTTTTTAAATCAGCCCAACTCCTAGATATTAAGACCCAAAGAAGTTTCAAGCTCTTTAAAATTCAGAATTAGTTTATTAAACAACAATGTTTTGAAGAGACAAATAACAAATTAATTTGACTTAGTCTTTATTCCTTACATTAAAAAATGTTTGTAAATTTTAGTTCCCTATTTCTGATCTAGGCGCATTATAATTTAATATTGTGCAACCCCTAAACCAGAGAGAGATCAATAAAAATATTGTTATTGTAAATCAAAAGGAAAATAAATGTATTTATTATGTAATATTTTTGTACATCATTAAACGCGATTATTCATCATATAACATGATCCATCATCGTAGATATTAATAAAAACATCAGAACCGCAGTGACACCAATAACATCAGTAACCATTCAATCAGTCACATACAGTCTCACTCGGCCTGGTTGCAGGGAAACCTGCAACACCCAGGGATGTCACTCCTGATGGAGAAAAGGCATTTTAAGGTACTAGCAGGCTAAAATAGCCTGGCACTTTAGACTAAAATAGTAAGGCTCCTTAGATTGCCAACTGCCTGCAACCACCCGAGTGTTCAGTTAAGATCACCTCTGTCCGAAGAGATGCATCTTCGCTTCGCTCTGAATTTTGTTGACATCACAGTTAAGAATAAATTGAGATTGGTTTGTTAATAAATAAACCCATGACTTGAGATCTGGTGTCATAAATAAATAAAAAATAAAATTTATTTCCTTCAATAGAATAAATCACAAAGTATAAAGCAGTATCTATATTTTCCCCCTGGCAGCCTTTGTAGTTTTTACGATTACGATTTCTCTCCCTGAAAAAAAACTATCACTTTACAATATACATAAAATTTCCTTATAATACACTTTTAGGCAGATGATGTAGTTTGTTGCATATGGTTTGCTAATATTATCATTGAAATTTTTATGGTTGGTAATCTAGTTTAATAAGAAAGACAGTAAATTATATCAGAAATACCATGCACTTCTTGATTATGAAAACTAGGAAGAAAATGGAAAAATAATCATGTATTTGTGAGAAATTGGTAGACACAATATAATTCTTCTTTTAATAAAAGTATTTTCATGCCCAAAATTTTTTTTAAAAAATCATTTGTCATACTTTCTACTTCTTAATACAATTTCTTTATAGTTTTTCTTGCTTACCTCAATTTAAAAAAAAAACTAAATTTTATTACATACATTACACAATTTTAGAAAAGCTGCTTACTTTCTCCTCTTTGTTCTTTTAACAAGCTGGGTGATAAAAAAGTAGTCTTCACTAAAATTGTCATAATTTGTTGTAACTACAGTAGGACCCCCATTGTCCGGGGCTCTATTAACCGGGGTGACAAAAAGCTTATTTTTATATATTTTTTTACATAAAGTGTTTTATACGCAATATATTTTGTACATTTTGTAATTCACTTTATTATTATGCAATTTAGTAGGTTTAGGAAGTACTTATAACAAGGTTAAAATAAGCCTTATTCCTTACCTCAATTAGATCAGTTATTTTATAACCATCTATTATATCCGTTTTGTTTACATTGGTCATTTGTTTTCTAGGTTTAAATTTTAGGTTATATCACCGGTTATATTGCTTGTTATAACCTTCGGTTATAAATAACGAATTCGGCTAGTGTTTATTATGAAAACAATGAATACGAAAGATTATTTTTTATTTTTAACAGTTTAATACATAATTGTTACTCAATTAAATATACAATGAGATAAAATAAATAGAAAAACACGGCAAGTGGTTTCTTATGAATGGGTTTCGTCAACATCGACCTATTCAAACCTTCTAGGAACAAAAATGTTCAACGACTTTCTCAGAAACTCCTTCAAAATTAACTGTTATTGGAAAAGCGAAAAAAACTCGATCATTCAAAGGAACTGAAATAAGATGTCTTGCTTGTGACTATTACAACCATTCAAAGCTTGGATGAACCAAACATTTTTGTTGTTGTGGTTTAAAGATAAATTCGTACCTTCAGTGCGTCACCACTTGAAAAAGAAAGGTCTACCTCTTAGAGCTGTTTTATTACTCGACAATGCTCTTTCCCACCCAGCTGAGTCTACTTTGACGACTGAAGATGGACAAATTTTTGTTCATTATCTTCCTCCAAACGTCACATCCCTGATCCAACCGATGGATCAAGGGGTAATATCCAGTTTAAAGAGAAGGTACAAAAAAATATTCCTGAGATTTCTCCTTGAAGAGAATAACAGCAAAGATTCAATTAAAGAAATTTTAAAAAAGTGGACCATAAAAGACACCATCTTTTCAGTCTGTGAAGCCTGGGTAAATTTACCCTCCAAAACATTGAAACTTTCATGGGGGAAAATATTGGAACAAGATGATGTTGTACAAGAAACCTCAGAAGAACTGGAAACAGAATCATTTCTTGAAATTTCCAAAGCTCTCCTGGATTTCATTCATGTTGATAGGGATGACATGAAAAACTGGCTGGAAAATGACAGAGATGAAGAGGGATTTGAACAACTGAGTGACAACGAAATAGCAGATCTCCACAGAAAAGATGGGCCATCTATTTCATCGCAGTTTGATTACGAAAACTCGAGTGATAAGAACGAAAATTCGCTATTCGTAACGGAAAGAAAAACAATAAAACACAACCAAGCATTGGAGGCAACAGAACTTCTACGAAATTATTTTGAACAGGAGAACGCTGATTATAACAGAATTCTCTTGCTACGGGCTATGAGAACTGATATTAGAAAAGAAATTTTTAATAAACAAACTAAAATTATTGATTTTTTCTCCAAATGAAAATTCAATATTTACATAGGTATGTAAATCAGTATTGTACATTCATTATACATACATACATATGTATGTACATATGTATATTTTATTTATTGTATATACATAGTTTTGTATACATACATATGTACCATAATTTAATATACATAGGTATGTACATAAGTGAAAAAATGTTTGTTTTTTAATAAAAGTGAATTTTTGGAAACATTTTTTTAACTATTTTTCTTATCTATTACATAAGTCAATAAAATAATGTATTTCCATTATCCGGGGTTTTCGATTATCCGTGCATCCCCAAACCCGTCATTACCGTGGATAACGGAGGTTCTACTGTACTTTAGAAGCTATTACAAATATAACCTGTTGTAAAATAATTTGCTTGGTAATAAAGAAATGTCTCATAGCCCCAACAAACATTGGTGGGTAGATGTTTTCCTTTTCACAACTGGACATGGTGGCATTGTTAATTGGATCTTTCTTTGAAAAGAACTTCTATTTTGCTTTTTTGCTCCTCTCTCTTGTGTACATTCTAGACTAAATCTCTCTTTCCAAAAGTTTTTGTTCCATATTATAGTTAGCTGTTTTGTCTTTTTTATGTTCAAAAGATTTTTTCAGTTTTCTGACAAACTGATTTTTTCTCCTGTTTTTCCAATACTAAACATGAATCAAATATAGGATATTTTTCACTTTTTTAAAACTGAATCTTTAACTTCCTAGTAATAACTGTTGCAGTTTAAGCTGAATCTAAAGCTTTTTTGTCAACAAAAGTAAAATAGGTAATGTATAGTAATCTATTTTTTGGGCATATTGCGAATCATATGTAGAATTTCTTAGTATATAAAAATGTTGTAATACAGAATTCTGAAATATTTATAAATAATAATTGACTTTAGAAATAGATCCAAGAAAGATTAATAAAATAAGACTCACATTTTGATTTGTTTCAGTTTCCATCTCGTTCCTTATGTTTGGACAATCGCTTGCATGGCCTTCTCCGACATTACCGAAGATAATGGCTTATGAAACTCCGATCTATTTAGACATAACCCAAATCTCTTGGATGGTATCTCTTTTGTTTATTGGAAACATAATGAGCCCTATACCTGCAGGATATTTAATGGACAAAATAGGACGCAAGAAAAGTATAATTTATGCAAATGGAATACAATTTAGTACATGGATATTGATTTCCATTGCCCAATCAGCAACATTGGTGTATATATCAAGGTTTTTAGCAGGAGTATATTTTGGTTTAATTTCAACAATCGAACCCGTATATATAGGTGAGATAGCTCAACCTGACATTAGAGGACGTCTCGGGACTTTCAACAATCTTATGATGTCTATTGGAATTCTTATTACTTTTATTATTGGCCCTTATATTTCATACTTAGCTTTAGCACTATTTTCATTAATTCCATCCCTGATTTTCTTGTTATCATTTACTTTTATGCCAGAATCTCCATATTTCTTAATAATGAAAGATAATCGAGAACTGGCTAGAAAATCTCTTTCATGGTTGCGAGGCGATAAAAACAAAATAGAATTAGAAATGGAATTAAATTTGATTGAGAAAACTGTACAAGAACAAAAAGAAAACAAAGGAAATTATTCAGATATATTTGCTACAAAAGCTTCCAGAAAGGCCTTCATAATTTCAGAAGTATTTTTTTCACTCAGAGTATTGTCTGGTTTTGTAGTGATACAAACATTTGGTTCAACAACACTTCCAGAACTAACTTTTAACTTCCTGAATCCAAGTCAATGTGTTATCATTTTAGGTTTTATTGGTGTGTTTACAAGTTTTTACGCAATAATTATTACTGACAAATATGGTCGTAAAATGTTGTTAATTATTTCATGTTCAGGTTGTGGTGTAACTATGTTAATTTGTGGAATTTGGTTTTATTTGGATTCTGAAACAGAAATAAATCTTGATATTATAAGCTTTATTCCATTTGTTATGTATTGCATACATGCCATAACTTTTAGTATAGGGCTAGGATCAGTTACTACTACAATGAAAGGAGAATTATTTCCAACAAACATTAAATCTAACATGTCGGCTATCACAACAATAACTCTAGCCCTTGTAGCATTTATTCTTAACAAATTTTACTTGATCATTGCCTATGAAGAAGGTGTCTACTTAAATTATATTATTTTCTCTATTTCTTGTGTTTTTGGAGCAATTTTTACAATCATATATTTGCCGGAAACTAAAGGAAAAACCTTTACAGAAATTCAGGATATCCTTAATGGTATAGAAAGAAAAAAAATTACAACACCAGTTTTGAGTAGGGTTGTATAGCTAAAATTTCCTGAGTACAATAAATTATTTAATGATTTTTAAAAAAAGATCTTTGTTATTTTGAAGTAGGGTCTTAAGGATAGCCTCTATAACAACTCTGCTTGTACACAATCCATGACATTTGTCAAACGTTTGTGTTTAAGAAACATATATTTATAAAAATGAAATGTTTATGTAAAATTACTAATAGCAGACGTTATAATTAGATTTTGAAATCTTGTTGTTGTTCCTGATGAGCTGATTTTTAATCATTTATTACACTTTGAAAGTACTTGTGACCAGATATTCTGTTAAATAAAAGTTGTTAAATTGTTAACTTGTCTTATGACTTCTTCAGCCTCTTGAGGCTGAAGAAGTCGTAAGACAAAAAACGTTTCTTTCTAGTGTAAGTTAAAAATTTAACAACTTATATTTAACAGAATGTCTGGTCGCAAGTAATTTCAAAGTGTAATAAGTTATGATTAGAGTAAATGAATGAAAAACTTACAGATATTTTCTATAACTTACTTACTTAATACAATTTTTTTATAAACTTACTTTTGTTATAAGTCTATTATAATTTTTTAAAGTTTAAATACAATGTATTGCCTTTTAAATCTTTAATGGATAGAGGATAGTTAAAATATAGAAATATTATGCAACTGTTACCAAAATCATAGCTTCATCTCAATTAACGTCTGGTTTATTTATTTTTCCTGTTAATCCTCCCTAATTAACCCATTTAAAGTGTTCAATATTGCCTCAATAGTTCATCAAGTTCTTTCTATATGGTTCTTTATATTTTATGGATTTTAAATTATAACCATGTACTATTAATAAATAAGTTATTACAGGGGTGTGGATTATAAAAAAACTTAATAATATACTAATGTCTCAAAGCTTGTTTTTATTACCTTAAAACTTTGCATACAATATACAGGCTAAAGAATTTTATGAAAATAAATATGTCTGACATTATTCTTCGTATAGAAAGCTGTTGGTATTTTTGGAGGCTATGTGTGAAAATAAGGTTAAACTAAATTAAAATACTATAGTTATTATTAACTATAGTAAATGATTGTGCCCCGATTATTTCCTCCATTCTTGGTCTGTGTCATTACTTGACCTAGTTACAGGTCCTTACAGTCAAGTGTTAGATTCCTTTAAACCAGGTAATATTACCTCATCCCTACTTGAGAGTAGGTATAATTGTGGTAAGTGACTCTACTCATGAAAACATCTCCTCTGTTCCATTATAGTATTAGAAATAAAATAGCTTTCCTTAGGAATTCATTTTAACTTCCTTTTTACTTACATTTTACTAAATACACAATACATAATGTAATATAACCTACGAATAATAAAAAAGCTGCTAATTACATTTCCCCCTTAGTCTTACTTAATTCCATCTACCCTCTCCTAATCTTCCCTTTACTAAAAGTTGTAATGGACTGAGACCTCTTTAAGACACCCATAAAGAGGGTCTACTTCAGGTATGCTACTCTGCCTACGAGATGTTATATCCTTTATCAAGGGGATGTATGTAAAAAATTTTAATCTTATCTTTGCAATTTTTTGTGAGTGATAATAATCATATAGGCTGATTGAAACTAAACAAAAGTCTTAACTCTTAAAGAGTTGTATATGAAACCGACTACTTACAGCTAGCAATGAATTACTATTTTTTGAAGTTTCTTGATGTAATCATCTTGAATTCACTGATTAAACTAATTTTATACTACTTAACTAAGTGAATACGTAATTGCTTACTTGCTGACGCGTTTCAAAACGATCGTTTCTTTTTCGAAGCTAACTATGACAGGGTTGGATTTATGACATTGGGTGAGGTGTCGACATTTTGTGTGATGTATTTGAAAAGACTATTGGCTTTGAAGTGTGTGTGGTCATTAAGTATATTTCCCCTGTCTGTTGCGTAGTATTTGTAGATTTCAAATTTTTCTAAGGTTGTTTTAAGGTTGTTGAATATGTATTTGTTATTTTTTGTGTGGTTTGTTTGTGTGGCTGTTAGATGGTGTTTATGTTTTATTTTCCTGAGAATGTTGTCTATGTGTGTGTGTTGGTAGCCGTTTTGTTTGGTGATGTATTTTATGGTATTACACACAAACAAACCACACAAAAAATAACAAATACATATCCCTCACCTACCACAATAAAAACACACACAAAATAGCCTCCACATTTAAAAAACTCCATTACCAAATATCCTACAAAACAACAAACACGCTAAGAAAACATATAAACCTTTTCAAAAAGAAACTGACACATACAAACTCTCAGGTATTTACACATTAACTTGCAACGATTGTCCCAACTATTATATCGGTCAAACCGGCAGGTCATTCTATACACGCTTCGACGAACACATTACCCAAACAAAACAAACAAACCCTAAATCCAGCTACGCAAAACACCTAAATAACATCCAACACACACATACCGACATACACACTAATTTAAATATTCTACACACATTAAAACAGAGTAAAAAACTAACAACCTTAGAAAAATATGAAATCTACAAACACAACGCAACAGACAGGGAAAATATACTTAATGACCACACACATTTCGAAGAAAATAGTCTTTTTAAATACATCACACAAGACGCAGACACCTCACCCAATGTCATAAATCCAACCCTGTCATAAATCCAACCCAGTCATACTGTTTGTAAAGAGCCAGAAGCCGGTAGTAGAAGGTTAGCTTCGAAAAAGAAACGATCGTTTTGAAACGCGTCAGCAAGTAAGCAATTACGTATTCACTTAGTTAAGTAGTGTAAAATTAGTTTATTATTTTTTGTTTAATTTTAATTTGTTAAAAGCTGTAGTAATGTTAAAATGATTATATGTATTTAACAATAAAAAAATAAAACAATTTTTGTTCAGCGGTTAGTAAATTGTTTACAACCTAAAACATTCAAAAAGGTTTTTGAGTATGATAAATTTAGAATTATTTGTTTGGTTGTAAGGTGGGGTTAGATATACAAGTTTTACAATCCTAATAAGAGTGTAAAAATTCAACATAAATGTACAAGTGAAACAGACAATGAAATACACAAAATGGTTTTTACTGATACTTGTAATAACCAAGTAACAGTACAATCGAGTGATAGCTGGTTCCTAGAATCCACATGAAACACGTACTTCAGTCCTATATAAAGGTTGCCTGTAGCTATGACAAAGAAATACTGATGAATAACAAGTGGCAGAATGTGATAAATATAGTGCAGATGACATCTTATTCTATGTCAATAGTTTAGTTTATTTTTTAAACTACAATATGATTAAGGTGTTAATTTATATAAATATGAGATATTGTGTTATTCATGTTTGTTCAAAATCTGAATTATCTAGATATGATATATTATGCATGAAATGGTTAATTAAATAATTTATTCATACTAAAGCATCTATAATGAACACAACTACTCCTTGTGGGACTAACCCAGAGACTTAATATGTTAATCTAATTTGGTCAAATTATCTGTCAGTTTAAAAATTTGTTTGTTCAACCTTATACTATATTTTAACATAATAATGTTGCAGAATATCATAGGCAACAAAATTATGAAATATCTTTTTAACACATCCTACAAACTTCACACTAAATATTTAACATATAGAATAACATTTACAAAATAACAGAAATCTGCTCCATACTAGTAGCAAAAAAATGAAACACTTGGAACATTTAGATTATTATATATCAACTATAGTTAAATATAGTAATCAATAGCTATATTTTCTTTATTTATAAAACTTGAATTGGGTTTTAGTGTTTTAACCTAGGATTTGATTGAGAGGATACAAACAAGTTTTTAATGGTAGCATATAAATTGAACCAAGAAATACTAAAATTTTATCAAATTTTGAAGAGCGTTTGTGTTTTATTTTGATAAATTTTATACCATACTTTATAAAATAAAAACGTAGTAAAACTTTTACTTGCTGATACTTTCAACATTCATGTTTTACATGGTCAATATTATTATTCTCATTTTTAATTCTCAGTGAACAATGCACTTACCAAGTATAATATTCATATGCTAAAATACAAATCAAGTAATTTGTGGTTTGGCTGTTTTTATTCAAAAACTTATACTGCAACAAAGGTTTATTCTGAAGTAACATGAGTATTTTTAAATCCAACATAAGACTGTTGAACAGTCTTACTCTAGTCACATAACTGGACAGTGATTTATAAATTTTGAAAATGCTAATAATGTAAATTAGCGAAAAGCTTCAATCAACAATAAAATGAAGTAATGCTTGTATATTCTTCTTTATGAAAATTATTTTATTTCACCATACATATTCAACAAGAAAAAATAATTCATCTAAGTTGTACAATATATATATATATATATATATTGCAAATTCAATTATAATTCTTGTATTTGTATTTTGACTTAGTTCTTTATATATATATATATATATATATATATATATATATATATATATATATATATATATATATATATATATATATATATATAGTATAATTTTCCTGGCACATAATTTTGAGATTGAAACTAATATGAATAATAAAAAAAAAAATACTAATTGTGAAATTTTGATAACAAGTAGTGAAGTTTTTAAAAACATTACTTAAAATGTAACCTATGAAATAAAGTAGAGCAGTGAAAATACCATTTAGTTCTCAATATCACCGCATGGTAGTGACACTTCACAGGACCTAACTTAATTCTATTTACTGCAAATATTTTTTTAAAAATTGAAATCTTGTTGCTGTTCATGACAAGCTGGTTGTTATTTACTTATTACACTTTTGCTATTAATTGCGACCAGACTTTTTGTTAACTAAAGGTTGTTAAATTGTTAACTTACACTTAGAGGAAACGTTTTCGTCTTATGACTTCTTCAGCCTCGTATTTTTCCCGCTAGGAATTCTGCAGTATTCGCTGTAGAATTTGAAAAACAACAAAACATTGAAAAACATTGAATTTCTTAGACATCACCATAACAAAAAATCAAAACAAACATTAATTCAACATATACCGCAAGCCAACCATGACTGACACTCTAATACACAACATATCGAACCACCCAATACAACATGAACATGCAGCATTCAAACATTTACTACATAGACTAAATAAAATACCTCTATCCACAACTAACTAACTACACAGAGAAATTAACACTATCAAATATTTAGCTCACAAAAGTGGATATGACAATTATTTAATAGACAAACTATACAGAAACATACTCAACAAGAACAGTAACAACAACACAAACAACAAGAACACAAACACAAACAAATTCATTACCCTCACATACACAAACAAACTCACAAATAAAATAGCACACCAATTCAAAAAAGCAGGATACAATGTAGCTTATAGAACAACAAATATAAGCCAAACAGCTATCAGACACAGCATTAATAACAATACCAACACATACAATAGCCCGGGAGTATACAAACTAAAATGCAACAACTGCTATTAGTTCTATTTTGGACAAACAGGCAGATCATTCGCCGAAAGATATAAACAACACAAAAGTGCACTGCACATTATTATTCAATTCACCTTCGCAAATTCCCTCATGGACACTAAACACTCATGTAAAAGTATGGAAAATAACATGAGCATCCTCCATACATGCAACAAAGGCCATAAATTAAACACACTAGAAATATATAGACATAGCAACATACATAAAAATGTGTTGGAGAACGAAAACTTTTCCTCCAAGTGAGTGTTAACAATTCAACAACCTTTAGTTAACAAAACTCTGGTTGCAAGTAATAGCAAAAGTGTAGTATCAATTTCTTTTTATTTTACATTGGCAGAACTTTATAAGGCATCAAATCAATCTGACACAGAACCATCTTTCATTCTGTATATTATAGTAATTAAATTTGTGTATCTTGTATCTGTTAACTATAATAGATATGACACTATTAAGAACTCAGGTAAAGTTATTTAAAATGTTAGATTAAATGTAATTTAATTTACTACTTTGCTAATTTTAATTGTTTTAATATAACCGGAAAATTTATAAACTTACTACATATATTGACTCTCATTTTTTATAATTCCTATTTTATTTCAAACACACTACAGGTCACTAAAGTTGTCATTGTATTCAACAGTAAGTCCAATGTATGATGCCCATAACTTTAAGTACAGGGCTGTAACTTCAAGTATGAGGCTGAAATTCAGAGTGTGTCATATTTGAAAATAATTAGATATAAACTAGCATTCCATCCTGAGAACTCCAGAATCTTAGTTATTGTAATTATTTAGCTTGGTATAATTATTTTCTAACTAATATGAAGTAGAACAAATTAAACCCCCTTTAAATTTTCATTCAGTCGGTTTGGATTCAAAACCTCCAGCTAATGTTTCTACAGAGCATGGGTTCTCAAACTGGGGGGCATGAAGGCAAGTCAGGAGGGTGAGAGACCAGTTGGAAAATAATAAGATAAATTAAATATTATAGGAACAAACTCCATGTTGCTAATGACTAAGATTGTGCCCTTACTAAAATACAACCTGAAATAGGCATGTTAGTGTAAAAACTACAAGCTCAAGCATCTCACTAACAGATTTTTCTCTTATCAGTTAAAATTTACCTTTAAATGTAAAACTTGAAATGTTATACAATGTTTCTTGTGAAAGTATGTATAAATGAATATATTATTTTCAATATTTACTGTGTTTGATTCTTTTTCATATCTCCATACCATTTATCTTAAGAGGAAGGGGTGTGGATCCAATAAGTTTTGGAGACCCTGCTACAGACCATCTGCTGTGAAGACAACCTACCAATTACCATTCTTTATTTCTATTTAGAGAAAACTGCTAAACTGTCTAATTATTTAAAACTTACCTATTTAAGGAATAAATCATTGTCAAAGCAACCCTTTTCTCTATTTAGATATTACTTAAATATGTACAATTGTAATTTTTACCAACTATGTAAAGCTGGTATATATATATATAAATATATATATATATATATATATATATATATATATATATATATATATATATATATATATATATATATATAAATATATATATATATATATATTATATATATATATATATATATATATATATATATATATATATATATATATAGTAGAGGTTGTTATTGTTGTGTTATCGTTTTGTTATTGTTTTTATTTATAGATTTATTGATTATTATGGCAACAAAAAGAAACAACATCGTAGTATCAATTCAACAAAAACTTGAGGCAATAAAAGACTCAATAAAGGAGAGGTCAATGCAGAAGCTTGCTGATGACTATGGTGTCAGCCAAGTAACAGAAAGAGATTTAAAAAAGAGACGTTTGGAAATATAAAAGTGGTGTTCTTCAAGAGTGACTGAGAGAGCATCAAAGGAGCGAAATGAAAGGTTGTGTATACCAACAAGTAAGTGAGGCTTTGTACTCAGTTCAGAGACAATGGTGTATCTATTTCCGTGCCTATCCTGCTGGAAAAAGCTTTACATTTTCGAAATGAATTTAATGGAGGTGATACAGCGTTCGAGTGTTGAATGGCTTGACAGGTGGAAAAACATTATGGAATCCTCCAGTTAAATATTTGTGGTGAGAAACTGTCATATAACTCTGAAGAAATGATTGAATTTCGTATAAATTATGTCAACTCTTTATTAAAAGAGAAAGCTCAATTGGAGATTAAATTTTCAACTGTGATGAAACAGGGAGTAACTTTAAGTTGTTGCCTAGTAAGAGCCTTGTAGCCCGAACAGAAAAATCAGCCCATGGCTAAAAACATAGTAAAGAAAGAGTAACAAAGAGCTGGCATGTAATCATGCATCAGCTAATCATAAAATGGATCTCATAATGATCGGGTAATCAACAATTCACAACCATTCAAAGCAATTTCAAAAAATATTCTTCCAGTAAACTATTAAATCAGAAAAGTGTATGGGACAAGCAGCCCAATTTTCAAAGATAGGTTGTTTTAAAGAATTTGTTGTTTCGACAGAAAAATACTTAAAGACACAATCTTCCAAGAAAAGCTAAAGGCCTATTATTGATAAACAAAACCCCAACATCCTTAAGTTCCGAGTGCGAGGAACTACAAAATGGTATAACACCCAGGTGATGTTTCTACCACCAAATGTATCAGCTATTTCCCTACAAATGGACCAGGTGTCATGGAAACATTTTAAAAACGTTTTGGAAAGAAGCTGCAATTACTATATTGTTAGAACTAGTTGATGGTGGGCAGACTGATGTGAAAGGTTATTTGAAAGCCATTAACTTAAAGTATGTTGATTATTGGATTGCCAGGCCTGGGCTGATGTAAATGTGTTGATGATTGCCAAATCGTGGAACAAGTTGTTAGGAGAAAATACAACTAAAGACAAAGAAGATCCAAGAATTAATGAAGAATGCGTTCTTCCTTTAATCCAATCCATCCTTGGATGTGAGGAAGCAACTGTTGAAGACGTTGAAGCTTGGTTGCAGGAAGACAATGAGTATGTCGTAACAGAAGATGAAATTGTAGATATGGTAAATAATGATGGCAACAATATTGACGAAGGAGACCCTGTTGTTAGTCTTCCAAAGGTACGAGTATTCCATGAAGATGCAGTGAAGGCCCTAGATGTTGCTATGTTGAACATCAAGAAGAAGCTATTGGGTTCGATGTAACGATGCCTTACAGGTGACGTAAGAAGGCAGCAAGAAAACAGTCACATCTGCGAAACAGACGAAGATCTCATTTTTTACATGTTCATAACGCAAGTACATTCAGAACTTTTAATATTTACTGTAACAGTCAAACCTTAAAACTGTTTAACATCCCCTACATTCTCAACTTAATTTGTAAAACTCAAACTTTCTTGGTTATACCCTATTTTTTAATTTTTTCCTATTATTTGACATTTTTGTTTATCTGATGTCACTGTGGTCCGTTTATGACGGATAATCGAGACTCAATTGTATATATATATATATATATATATATATATATATATATATATATATATATATATATATATATATGAACAGTTGCAGAAAAATATATAAAAATTGTTTCATCTGAGGCCTTGCATTACCATAAAAGGGTTAACATCAAACATATATGCTTACAACCCTAAGTAATTGTATTATATAAATTATTTGCAAATTAAAGTACTTATTATCAAGTAATAAGTATATGCTTTTGTATATGCCACTGTATAGTTAAATCTGTTAGGGACTGTAGTTTCACCAACAAACCAGATGAAATAGATATAATTTAGTGGAGAATATAACAAAATAAATTTGTTTAAGACCCAGTATATTAATTTGTGTTAATTGTACATGTTTGAGGCAGAAAGGGAACTATTTGAGAAATCTATACCTTTTACATTATTAAATATATTTTTTGATGTTGAAACCAAACTATAAGATATGTAAAATAATTTGTCTAAATGCAATATTGTTTCACTAGAATACTCTGAATCTGTAGGATATACTGTGTATGAATTTAATAAATATAAAAATAGGCTGCCTTTCCTAGTGACCCTAGTGAAGTATTCCTTTGTAGTTGACCTGTTTTGGATGTCCATCATCTGTAAAAACTATATGTATAGAATATTGTAAATGTATCAAATAAAGAGGATTTTATTTTGTTGCAAAAGTCAGATAATTCGTTTATTTTACATACATGATTATCACATTATAATACTTCCATGATTCCAGTATTTTATTGTAATACTCACAATCTATTACAAAATTGAGGTAATATAAACCTACATTCATGAAGCACAAGTTATAACCTATAAATATCAACTTTTGTCGTAAGTTATTTTATTATTGGACATTGGAAGTCTTATTATTTCTGTAAAAAATAAAAAATTAACATTTTTTTCAGCAAAGTTCCAGGTACAGTGTTTTGATATTAATAAAATTAATAGATTTTGCAAGTTTTTATTTTTTTTCGGTTGACTTTACTTTAATCAATTTGCTTAGATTTAAATTTCAATAAGTTTTATTTAAAAACATTATGTGTTTTTATTGATTTTACAAAATTATTGTAAGCTATACATAAAATCTGTGGGATTTTATTGAATTTTATTTCTGTTGTACTCCCAAAATCTCAGAAATACTGTTTTGTTGTAAATTTCTCTGAAAATGTGAATTCCAAATGATAATTTTCCAAATTATACACATACACACACACACACACACACACACACACACACATATATATATATATATATATATATATATATATATATATATATATATATATATATATATATATGAAGTTAATATATTACTATTGTAAGTAATTTTATCCGCCATTAAGTGCAATGGTTTTACCTTGTGTGATGAGGCACCTTTCGGTCACTAGACCATTGTCGAATCACTGATTACTTTTTCTCAATTTTTCTGGTGTGGATGTTCAGTCTGTGGTGTTGGTACTTGTTGAACACGGACCGAACATTCACACCAGAAAAATTGAGAAAAAGTAATCAGTGGTTCGACAATGGTCAAGTGACCGAAAGGCGCTTCATCACACAAGGTAAAATCATTGCTCTTTACATATTGTATAAAATACATATTACAAAATACAAGCACCAGGCATATACAAACTGAACTGCGACGAATGTAACAAATTCTACATTAAAACAACAGGTCGCAGCTTTAAACAAAGATTCGAGGAACACAAACAAAACACTAACTCAACATTTTACAACCACATAAAAGAAACAGGACTCAAATACACAGACATTTACCATAACCTAGAAATCCTACACATCAACAATGAAGGATCACATCTCAACACACTAGAACAATATGAAATTTACAGACATACAAAAACACAAAGTTCAAACATATTAAACAAACAAATACAATACAAATCACACATACTCTTTGATACTATTGAAAACCTACCTTTAAAACCGTCACCGCTTGTCCCGACATCTCCAAGCAGAAGACACTGATGAATATCGCCACATAGCAATCGAAAATGTTCTGTCTCAGTAAGTTTTAACAAATTTACAAAATTTAAAGTTCAGATAGTCATAAACTATTGTTTAAGTGATTTATAAGATTCACCGAACGTAATGAACTACAAAATTCAAGAATTTACTAAATATTAAATTGTATAATTAATACAAATAAGAATATAAAATTTACTCTTGAATTCAAACTAAACAATAAACTGAAATATTAAGATATTATCAATAAAAAATTTTAATATAATATATACAGAAAACTAACACAGACAAATTAAATAATACCAAATTTTTTAAACCATCCTTATGAACAAAAAATGGTAGCGCCATATAATTTATTATACGGAATGCACAAAATCCCAATGAATATACATGATCAATTAAAAAAGAAAAATATAATATACCAATTTGCATTTGAAAATGTACATAAAAAAAAGATAAATTTAATAATAATGTAATAACAAAACAATAAACTTTTTTTTAAACGTGAGAAAAATTTTGGACATTTATATTAACAGGAAATAAAATTATAAGATTATTTAAAAATCATACAAAAATTACATACAAAACTGATATTAAAATTAAAAATATAATAAGCAATAACAATAATAAAAATAATATAAACGACAAAATGTGTATAAAATATAAAATGCTAAGATCAATCATTTGCAGGACAAAGAAGAGAAGAAAAGAAAGATATAGAGAGCATCTAAAAGCTTATATAAAACGAACATATACAAATCTAATTTGCTAAAGATGTATCAATAATAGACACAGATTCCTGAAATACAAAATATGAAATTATTTAAGGAAATAAACAAAGGACTGAAATTGAATATACATGAAACATTAGGAATTTATAAACATAAAGTTGATGAGAAATTAATTAATGAACAAATTCAAGTGAAAACAAAATACCAAACTATTTACAAAATCATTGAAGTCAGGACAAAAATTACGTAGAAGTTTAATAGCAATAAATATATGATTGAATTGTAGTAAATAGAATATATTTTTGTAAGAAAATTTCATGTCATGGAGATGCTAATACATTCCTGGAGATGCTAATACATTTATTGGCAAACAGCTTTGAAAAAGTAAATAAATAACAGCTCTCGTATATATTACTATTGTAAGTAATTTTAAATTGAGAAAAAGTAATCAGTGATTCGACAATGGTCAAATGACCGAATGGCGCCTCATCACACAAGGTAAAATCATTGCATTTAATGGTGGATCAAATTACTTACAATAGTAATATATTAACTTCATGAAGTCAGTGCAACGGAAAAACAATGGATGACGTAAAATATATATATATATATATATATATATATATATATATATATATTTGTGATATTTAACATTGTCCATTATTTTTCCATTGCACTGACATTATAAAGTTATTATTGTTCATTGTAAACTTGTTCAACCACTAGCTACAATTAATTTTTACCTTGTGTGATGAGACACCTTTCGGCCATTTGACTTTTTGGGCTGAAGAACGAGGCTGAAGAAGTCATAAGACGAAAACGTTTCCTCCAAATGTAAGTTAACAATTTAACGATTTTTAGTTAACAAAAAGTCTGGTCGCAAGTAATAGCAAAAGTGTAATAAGTAATTAACAACCAGCTCGTCATGAACAGCAACAAGATTTCGATATGGAATATATATATATGTAGTTATTGGAAGTGACCGCGACTAGCAGCGATGCATTCAACTCAATTCTCACTAACATTGTCTTTTTTTTTTTAAGGAAGTTAACAAGAACCGATCATCATATTGCCAAGTAATTTTCGCAGTAAGTATAATAAAGTCTGACCTCTATATAATAAGTAAGTACCATATATATATATATATATATATATATATATATATATATATATATATATATATATATGTAATAATTTTGCAACACTATTTTTTTGTATTCACTTATCACTTACACAATAATGTACTTAACAAGAATCTTACTGGGGGTATTTGCGGGTTGACTTTTGAAAACTAATTACGGTGTCTTCACTATTGTGTATCAACTGGAGCTATAATTAGTCTTCAAAAGTTAACTTGCATATTAACAAAGTAGGATTCTTGTTTAACTTATATATATATATATATATATATATATATATATATATATATATATATATATATATATATATAATACGTTTTCTTGTTTAATAATAATTTAAAACAACATAGGTTATTCAAATACAAGAATATTTATTAATTTATATCCAAAGCTTTTTGTTGGTAAACAGTACCAACATCTCAGGAATGAAAATTACAATAATCATTAATTCTTGTATTAAATTAATATTCATAATCATTAATTATAAATATTTTTGTATTTGAATAACCTATGTTGTTTTAAATTATATATATATATATATATATATATATATATATATATATATATATATATATATATCACAATATGTTTTCTTGTGTATTAATAAAGAACAAAAGTCAAAATACAAATACAAGAATTATATTTGAATTTACAATTCAAAGCTTTTCGTTGGCTAACAGTACCAACATCATCAGGAATAATAAACAATTCAAATTGTTTAATATTCCTGATGATGTTGGTACTGTTAGCCAACGAAAAGCTTTGAATTGTAAATTCAAATATAATTCTTGTATTTGTATTTTGACTTTTGTTCTTTATATATATATATATATATATATATATATATATATATATATATATATATATATATATATATATATATATATATTTTGTAATCCTTGCATGCAATTTTTTTTCTTGTTAAATACATATGGTTGAATAATATTTTCATAAACAAGAATTTATAATTTTTTATTTTTCCTAATACATTTTTACTATGCTAAATAAGAGAAACATTTCGTTGATTTTCAGCTTCAGCATTCTCAAACTTACAAGAAACACAGAGTTCCAGGGCTACATTCTCACTTTTCACATAATTGCACTATGTACAAAGGATCAGCCAATGCTTATCTGCTTGATTTTACAACTGCCAATACTCTCTATTTATTTTAGTTCTTTATTTTTAAAATATCATTGAATATGCTAAAAACAGTGTTATGTATTGATTTAATTTGTTCTTTAATAAGTGTATTTTTAATTTTTTTATATATTTGAAAATTTTCAATGTATTTATTTTTAACCCTTTTTGTGCATGTTTAATTAATTTCATGCTATTTATTTCCAAAAAAATGATTATTTTCAGTACAACATGTCACTAAATTAGATTTATGTATATTAGGATTTTGTATCAATTTAAATGTTCTTTATATATTTCTTTGGTTTTCATTTAGTTCTTTTAACACATTGTACATTTGATTCTATAAACCCACTCATATCCAATTTATTAAATTTAATATTTGTATCTGATATATTATTTATTTTATTGTTTGTGTAATAAGTTAGTTTGAAATCAGTGTTTTTAAATAATTTTACGATTGATTTAATTTTGTATCTGGTGAATATGAATTTGGTCCAAATAGTTTCTTTGAGATTTGTTGTATAATTATTTTTGTTAATTTTTTTTAATATTATTATTTAATTTATTGATTGTTTCCCTTTTATGTACATTTTTTGCTGCTATTTCATATATGATATTTAATTCTTTCAACTTTTTTTTATGATTTAATAGAATTTTATTCATTCTATATAATAAACAATGCAAATCTGCCATTTTTTTGATTATATGGATGGTTTGAGTAGTTAGATATTATTTTATCTGTTTGAATAGGTTTCCTATAGATTGCAAAATTTAATTTATTATTTTCCTTATAAAAAGTGGTGTCTAAAAACATGTATTACATTTTGTTTTACCATTTCATGTGTAAACTGTTTTTTTATTGTGTATATTATTTATGTTGTTAATTATTAAATTAACAGCATTGTTTGTGGAAATATATAATCCATCATCTACACAGCTGTAGCATAGTTCATTGTTGTCATATTTTTTAATAATTTTAATTATTTCTTCGTCAATGTATTGTAAAAATATTTTGGGCATGATACATGATAGAGGTGAATCCATTACCAAACCATCCCCTGGTTTGTAATTTTTTTTTTATTATAGTAAAAGTATTAGCATATATATATATATATATATATATATATATATATATATATATATATATATATATATATATGAAGTTATTATTATTACTTGTAAATAATTTTTTCTACCACTAAGTGCAATAATTTTACTAAATTATTTACAAGTAATAATAATAACTTCATAAAGTCAGTGCAACGGAAAAATAATGGACAACGTGAAATATCATGATATATATATATATATATATATATATATATATATATATATATATATATGTGTGTGTGTGTGTGTGTGTGTGTGTGTGTGTGTGTGTGTGTGTGTATGTCTGCTGTTGGAACCTAGTACTTCTAAGCAAGGTACTGGTTTATACACTCGTATATTTATTATATATTCTTCTTATTCTAATTAGTAACATCCAAAAATACTTCAATTTTGTAGTCCATTATGTTCGGTGGATATTATTAATCACTTAAACAATAGTTTATGACTATCCTAACTTTAATTCTCCTTAAAGTTCGGACAGTCATAAACTATTGTTTAAGTGATTAATCCAAAATTAGTTTGGTTCATATTTTATTAATTTTTTTCAATGGGATCTATGTAGCAAATCTATGAAAAAAACAAACTTAGCTTTTTAATTTGGTTATATAATAATTTTTAATTATAATTTGAAATTTTTTTTCTTAATGATATCTAGTGTACAGTATATTGTCCCGAAAGGCAAATAGGTTTTAAAAAAAATCAAATAATATGAAAACAAACAAGTTCAAATGCATTACAATAGTAATCTGTGTGTCTACTTGAGTCTTAAAGAAAAAATTTAATAAAACAAAATGGAACATCAAATATAGCATAAAGAACGTTTAAACAATTTAATTATAGACTAAAGAGACCATTTTAGGCGTGCAGCTCACCCCCAAAAAACGATATAGAAATCGAAATAGTGACAAGGTTGTCATTACCGGATCAAACTAATTTTAATCGAAAGTATATGACTTGAGAATTTTTCTGTACAAAGTTACCGCAAATTACCCCATCGGAACATATTTAAAATATATTTTCTAAATTTAGTGAAATTTTAAGTTTAACTCGTCATATCTCGGCTGTTTTGGGGTATATTAGTTTGAAATTTTGACTGGAACATCTTTTGACAACGTACTAAATGATGCTATAAATTAAAAATAATAATATTCAACCACAACAAAATGGCGGATTTGTTTGTAATTTTCAATAATTTATAGGCACTTTTTTAAAATTAAAAAGTTGTGTTACAAACTTTAGAATTTTAATACTTTATAAATTGTACATTTTTGCTGATAACCTACAGTTATTTTTTGGAAAGTTTTGCGTTTTTATATAATTTCATTAAAAAGTTGTAATGATTTATATTTTGTGCGCTCATAAGCGACAAAATCCGCCTGATCGAATCACTAAGAAAAAACAGGAAATTATATTAAATCTATATAAAAATATATTAAATTATTCAAACAAATATCATTGTTATATATATATATATATATATATATATATATATATATATATGAGAGAGACGTTGCCCGTGTTTTATACAATGCCCTAATATCATACGCATAATAACACTACAAATTTTCACAATTTAATCGTCAACTGTTCATACATAGAGCAAACTTGTTTGTGCATGTCAGTGAGGGCGGCGAATGTCGCGTGCGTATTACTGGTTTCAAAAATTTAAATACAATTAAATTGTATTAAGAAATAAAATGAATAAAGATGACAACATTAACTTTATCATGATTTATTAACTTAATTTTCTTTAATTAATACATATATTTAAAGTTTTAATATAATAATAATGTAAGCCAGAAAGATGTTATAAAATGCTCTGATTTTGTGACCGTATCAGACAGGCGGATTCTGTCGCTTACGTGCGCACAAAATATAAATCGTTACAACTTTTTAATGAAATTATATAAAAATGCAAAACTTTCCAAAAAATAACCTTAGGTTATCAGCAATAATGTACAATTTATAAAGTATTAAAATTCTAAAGTTTGTAACACAACTTTTTAATTTAAAAAAAAGCCTATAAATTACTGAAAATTACAAACAAATCTGCCATTTTGTTGTGGTTGAATATTATTATTTCTAATTTATACCATCATTTAGTACATTATCAAAAGATGTTCCAGTCAAAATTTCAAACTAATATACCCGAAAACAGCCGACATGTGACGAGTTAAACTTAAAATTTCAGTAAATTTAGAAAATATAAAAATGACAACTTTCGTTATTTTAAATATGTTCCGATGAGGTAATTTGCGGTAACTTTGTACAGAAAAATTCTCAAGTCATATACTTTCGATTAAAATTAGTTTTATTCGGTAATGACGACCTTGCTACTTCGACGCTAAAATCGGGGGTGAGCTGATTTATAAAGTTGAATTCAAAGCAATATTTGATTTAAATATTAATTGATTTAGATGGTAATTTTTTATGATTTAAAATAATTCATTATAAGGTTAAAAGAACAAATTAGTCAAATGTACCCAGAGGAGGCTATTAGAAAAAAATAACAGATTAAAGTTACAATCAAACTGACATTAAGATAATATCATATTGTTGTTTTCCAAATGATTGACTTTTGAGAATAAACTCATTAGGTAGTTATCTGGTTTCCCAATGAAGTCTTCAGTAAAGAAAGAAACTTCAAACTAGGAGATGTTCTTTGTTCCTTGGTTTACCCCATTTATCACTTGGTCAGAAGCAGAAAGCTTTATCTTATTTAAATAGCTGTGATGTTATACAGTTAGTGTTATGTTGCTATACAGTCATGAGTTGTGCTGAAGTGAAAATTAGTATCAGCTTCCTTCCTGGTAATCTTTTAATGCATTAATTGTTCGCTTAATCATTGTCTATTCAAATGAATGATCATAAAATATAAAGTATTAATTAAATCATTGTTTCATACATTGAGATGAGCATAAATATTTTGTAAAATTATAGCTTTTACTTTTATAATTAATTATATTACTGAGTAAATTACTAATAATTTGATATTTCCAAATAAAACAAAATGTACTTGTTTTTTATTGAGCTTTTAAATTTATCAAGTTATGTATCTAAATTAGGCATTTAATTAATACTTTAACAAATATGACCATTTTTAGATATAGATTTAAACTTTTGAATATAGTAGAAGGCAGTCATTATCCAGTTTAAGTTAATATAACTACACACACATTGGATGGTTAAAAACTCCCTAAAGATGACAATATGTTGTGTTTAGGCTTAATTAAACAAAAATGTCAGAACTGAATATTCATTATTATATATACAATACTTTATTTTGAACACTATACACATTTATACAAAATATAAAAAAGAAAGAAACTTGTATATTTCTTGGCAATTAGTTTTAAAAAAATGTTACATAACAAAACACAATTTTAGAAATTGTTCCCAAAATGTCATAACTCAGTTTTATTATTTATTGCTTCATTCTTCTTCACTAGACACTTTTCTATAATTCATTTTTTACAACTTTTCTGTTTGGCTATCAGTGAATGAAAGTGGTCAGTTTATTTTACTACTAACTTTGTATTGGCTTGAAATCCCCTAATGGAGTGGTCAGATTCCATTAAGCCTAACATGAAAGTTATAGCATTCTTTTGAGGATTTGTAAGTGGATTTTATTAAGCTATTGCAAACACCTGACTGTAAACAACAATAACTCAGTATTAATCACTAGAAATATTCTACATCCACAAAATGACCATTTTCTAACATATTGGAACAACATGAAATTTACAAAAATGATATAATAGAAATGAAAATATACTAAGTGAACAGACCCAATGCAGATAATATAAATTATTTTGTCCACATTTAATTACACTAAAGTTCATTCAAATAAAGATTTTGCCTTAAATGATGTGATGAATTTCAAGGACAACAAAATCAAGTTATTTTTTTCTAATAATTTTGGTAATTATTGTTTTCAAATAATATTAAACTGAATAAGCTTCTTTGGTTGTTACAGATAAATAAATGTTTTTAATTGTTTATCTTTATGTTATAAAATATAGTTTCACAATGTATTTTGTCAATAGAATTCTTGAGCACTGTGGACTTTAGTTATCGTATTTCATCTTTATTTAATGACTATCAGTATTCTACCTAGATCAAGTTGTATTTTGATAACTTAAAATCTACCTATACTAAAAAAAAATGCTTTATATCTCTTTTTACTTAGATCATTGGCCTTCAACTTCATCCACAGAATTTATTTACAAAGATTTATCAAAAATCGTTTAAAGAGTTACTTGGCTCTAGATTTTTAATTCTCTATAATTCTATAAGATATTTTTCATCTATTACCTGTAAATCTATATACTTCCTACATTTCTTCTATTGGCGTAATTTGTTTTAATTTTCCTGCCTCTATTTTCAACATTATTAGTTTCAGTCAGAGTCAAATTCTTTGACAAGAAATAAACATTTTACTTCACTGATACAAGAAACTTTATTTCCCCCATCTTGGAAAGTTTTAAATTATCCAAAATATATAATAATATTTTTTGTTCAAAACAAATCACATTTAATCACAATAACACCCAAAACTCACACCAGAATTTAATTAATTAATTTCCAATTAATTAACAGTAAACAGTTGATTAAGCTAATAAATAACAACTACATTTATTAATTTGTAGATTCTACTTTGTTAAATAATTGGAAGAAATTGTTTGATTGTTTTTATTTGTGAAATTCTTTTTATTGTGTTTCTTTTAATTTTTCATAAAGACACAGGCTACTTACATTATTTGATTCACATTTTATTTTTGATTTGTCAAGAAGTAAAAAGATAGTTGAAATGTATGGAACATTTTTTTTTCAACGGATATTTGAATGGATTTAATTTAGATTGCAAATATAAGATTATGCATGTGCTTTATCAACTAAGTACACATGAGAAATATTATGGATGATATTTTTTACAGTATATTTTGGAAAAAGTGTTGAATTGTTTTAACCCTTTTAAGTTTGTCTTTATAATTTTCATAAAACTAGTATGTACTAATTTATCATGGTAGAATTTAAAAAAAAATTTAATTGACTTAATTTAAAATTCATTTATATTCTTTTGGCCATGAGTGGGATTTCAAAAATATTTGCGGGTATTCGAAAATGATGCTAATTTATTCTTTCACTGTCTCTTGATTTGTCAAACTTCCAAGAATGTCTAAGTGGTTTTTATGTCTAAATGTTTCACTATGATCTAGACTAATCCTATGAAAAAAGAAGTAAAGAAAATCGTAGAACATTTTATGGACTATAAAATACACCAAATAGTTATGAAAAAAATATTATAAAATAATCCAAAGCTAAATTATGAATTACTTATAGAGTTATAACAAATATTTACAATCAACATACAATATTTTTAAAATATGTTACTATAAAAGGAGCACTACAATTATTAATTAGGATTAAAACATAATGTAGACAAATATTTATACACACATTTTTCATAATTTAACTTAAAAACTTGTTAAACACATTCTTAATGCGCCTCACTTGTTTGACTAAATTAGATCCATTTATTTTAACTCAGTATTGAGATATTATTATATCTTTTATAAAGATGTATTTCTTGATTAAGGGTGTTGGTATTAAATGTTTTTAATGTAAATAATAAAGAAATAAGATGCCGTAATGCAGCAATTATGGTATGGTCAATTATAACCAAATTATTTAAATATTAAAAAATTGCTTTTCAAACCTTTTCATATATATATATATATATACTTTTTTTCTTTCAGTGTCTTTTTTTATAATAGATTCCATGAAATAAAAATATTGCTGACTAAAATTTGTCATTGACTTTATGATAATAAAAAACTTTAATTTTCAAATAAGTTAACCATATATTAACTAAGAATATCTCTGTAAAAATAAAAATGTAGTCTAATGACTTCATGAATTTAAAATTCATAAAAAACTTAGTCACAAAGTCCCAGTAAAAACTTTTTTAGTCCCAGTAATCAATGTCTAAATTTGGTTGTAGAATGTGTTAGAGAGTTGACTTATTTAGCAGGGCAAGCTGCAGTTCATTTACCCTTGAAGATGTTTTAAAGGTTAGGAAAGTTCACTCCTATATTTAATTCAACAAAAAAAGCTTTCTCTTCAAACATTGGTTGAAAATATTTCTACGTTTCTTTTTTTTTGTGGTGTTTTTTTTTACATATATAGCTCAATCTTTTCTAATATAATTGTTTAGACATTAAGCCACTGGTAGTTCACTGTCAGTTTAAATATTTTTAATTTTATCACTGGCTAATCTGTTTACTATTTGTATCATATTTTAAACTGTCATTACAACACCAGAAATTTCACTTGTAATTGATTTTTTTTTTTTTTTTGCTTACAACTCGCACAACATAGTTAGAAACGAATGTTCTATTTTTAAAAAAGTAAAAAAGACAGCCCATGTATAAAGATTTGAAGAAAAAATAAAAATATACAACCCTAATTTAGTTACAGGTAATGTAATAAAAACAACTACAATAGAGAATACAACTTTAAAGAGCTATTACAAAATTCATAACATTAGCATTTACATATGGCAAAATACACCACTTACTATTACATCATGCAATGAGGAACAGTCAACCAATGGAACTGGTTAACATTGGATAAATGAGTACTTGGAGAAACAATAGAATGGCTCTCAAAAGGCCTTCATTATAAACAAAAATTCCCTAGTAATAGGCTTTTAATGAACAGACAAAAAAAGATTTATCAATATACGCTCCTAATTATTATTTCTTTGCCGTTTCGACCATTCATTGACAGTCTATAGTCCTTCTCAAGACTAAAATAATAAAACTTATAATATGTTATAATCAGATAAACAAACAAAAAACACACATCACCGAAATCCTAAACATCCTCCAAAGCATCACCAAACAAAACTGTTTCACTCACAACTCGAATTTTTATTCACAACCAGATGGCCTATCCAGGGATGTCCTATCAGCAGTATCCTAAGTGAAATTTTCCTACAACACAATAGGAAACACCAATATACTTACACACACACAAAATCATTTACTAGCACAGATGTGTCGATGATATCATATCACTATACAGAGGCAACAGCCAACAATTCGAAAATCTCCTCACCTACATTAATGAAATATACCCAAAACTCCAGTTCACCTCAGAGATTGAAACCAATCAATTTCTAAACTTCCTCAACCTCACCATAACAAAAAGCCACACACAAAATCACAGCTTCAACATTTACAGGAAACCAACAACGACACACACTTAACCACAACACCTCAAACCATCCTATCCAACATAAACACGCTGCCTTCAGATCCACTCTCCATAAACTTAAAGAAGTTCCAATGACCACAGAAAACATAAACAAAGAACTAGACACCATTAAATATTTAGCATACACAAATGGACATAACACCACAATAATAGACAAACTATAGCACAATATACAAAAAACACTAAAATTAACACTACAGGGAGGGAAAACAAATACATCAAAATACCATACATAAACAGAACACCAAATAGAATAGCCCATAAATTAAAAAAAAACAGGATATAAAATAGCATACAAAACTAATAACAAACTACAATACAAAATACAATATGACACCAACAACAACGATAAACTACAAGCAACAGGAGTATACAAATTAAACTAAAACTGTTTCACTCACAACTCGAATTTCTATTCACAACCAGATGGCCTATCCAGGGATGTCCTATCAGCAGTATCCTAAGTGAAATTTTCCTACAACACAATAGGAAACACCAATATACTTACACACACAAAATCATTTACTAGCATAGATGTGTCGATGATATCATATCACTATACAGAGGCAACAGCCAACAATACGAAAATCTCCTCACCTACATTTTTGAAATACACCCAAAACTCCAGTTCACCTCAAAGATTGAAACCAATCAATCCCTAAACTTCCTCAACCTCACCATAACAAAAAGCCACACACAAAAACACAGCTTCTACATTTACAGGAAACCAACAACGACACACACTTAACCACAACACCTCAAACCATCCTATCCAACACAAACACGCTGCCTTCAGATCCACTCTCCATAAACTTAAAGAAGTTCCAATGACCACAGAAAACATAAACAAAGAACTAGACACCATTAAATATTTGGCATACACAAATGGATATAACACCACAATAATAGACAAACTATAGCACAATATACAAAAAACAATAAAATTAACACTACAGGGAGGGAAAACAAATACATCAAAATACCATACATAAACAGAACACCAAATAGAATAGCCCATAAATTTAAAAAAAACAGGATATAAAATAGCATACAAAACTAATAACAAACTACAATACAAAACACAATATGACACCAACAACAATGATAAACTACAAGCAACAGGAGTATACAAATTAATCTGCACAAATTGCAACAAATTCTACATTGGGCAAACATGTCGCAACTTAAAAAAAAAGAGTCAAGGAACACAAACAGAACACCAACTCAGCATTCTACAATCACATTAAAGAAACAAGACACAAATACACAGACATTTAACATAACCTAGAAATCTTACATATCAACAAAAAAGGATTACATTTCAACACTATAGAACAATATGAAATTAACAAACACACAAAAACAAACATATTAAACTAACAAACCCAATACAAATCACACATACTCTTTGATACTATAGAAAACCTGCCTTTAAAACCGTCACCACTTAACCTAACAACAACTCCAAGCAAAAAATTTAGACAGTGATGAAGATCGCCTAGTAGCAATTGAAAATGTTCTGTCTCATTGAAAATGCATCTGGCTGTGACAAAGAATAGCAGAGCAGTGGGAACGCCGAGGCTCTGGTAGGTCTGCTCGGACTGTTATGAATCTGACAAGATTGAAACGAAGCTGATGGCTAACACCCTGGAGTGGTGATCACCGCTCAACACTGGTAGCCGAACCTTTAGATAGCTGTGAAAACAATTAAAATTCTAACAATACAGGCTGGAATACTTTTCGGCCTGAAACAAACAACAGTATTCTCAGGTGAAGGTTAAAGCTTTACTCTCTCGTGTAATTTAGAGAGTTAAAAAAGTTGTGTGAAGAATCATTTATTATTTCCAGAAATAAAAACACAATAATTTCATTATAAATAAATAAAAATGAATAAATATTTTATATTATATTGTTTAAATAAATCAATGAATTCGAGCAAATTTTGTGAAATTTATTAAACCAATAAAAAAAACTCCAAAACCGAAATATACTTAAATATTTATTTTATCAATATTACCGATTTATCAATATTATCAGATGCTTAGTCTGTGAAAATGTTCTTCGCATGTTCTGAAAATTTACAAAATTTAAAGTTTTGATAGCCATAAACTAATGTAAAAGGGAATAAATAAAAATCTTATTAAAAACAGATACCTGTATATAAACACTAAAATGTTTGCCTAATTTACTAAAAATTTGAAAAAATTTTTACTAATACAGGGAGGCACACATAAAAGTAACTTAGCCAAGATTGTATAATGTTTATACAGATTCAAGGAAAAATCCTTCTATTTTTCTGTTACTATGTATAACCTACAAATATGAAGGTCATAATAGCGCAGCAAACTCGCCAGATGAAGACTGGTTACTTGGCACAATTTTTCGTATTAAGTGGAACAGAGAGTTTTAATTGTAGAGTACTATGTCCGAAGTAGTTCAATTAACCCTAGAAAGCTAATGCGTAGTTTGCCGGACGAGGCGGTTTTTGTCATTTGCATCCCCTTCCCACATCAATTGTCGCTGTACTTTCAATTTTCTTCTACCTTCAGTTGGCCTTGAAACAGGGATAGAGAGGCAGTTAAACATAGTTCTGTTCGTTTCATCAGTGTGTTATAGTTCACGCGTCGTCTCACAGACGAAACATTAGCTAGTTTAACTAGCTTAGGTAGTTTTAACTTGATGCTCTCGCAGTTCCATAGACCAAATATTTGCCTGACCTAGCTGTGTGTGAGTTTACACGACTTTCTTATTGTGTAAATATGAGTGTAAATATTTCTTTTTAAATAGTATATTGTATAATAATAATGTAAGGGACTAATAGTGTATCATATATTGTGTATGTACTTTTGGTTAGGTATTTCATAATGGTTAGTAAAATACTTTCAGACAAGCAAATTTCAAATTTGCTAAATGGATATGAATATCTTAGTGAATACGAAGGTAGGGAAAGTGAAATGATGAATCGAGTCATGCAGAGACTGAAACCGTTGAAGATATTGATGACCCTAATAAGGATCCAGATTTTATATTGGAACTAGAACCGGCAGAAAGCTCCAGTTCTAATGAAGATGAACGCCCTACTGTCAGAAATCAACAATGTCGAACTGCTGATCCTCTGAGTAACACAATATCTTTTGGCCCAACAGCTGTGCAAAACACTGTTGGTCAGGGTTCAAGCTCATAATTTTTGGGACACTACGCAGAGACAAATTAGAAATTTCGCCTGAGATGTTGACCGCAAAAAGTAGAGCTGATGGTACATCAATGTTTTGTTTTGATGGTGCAAAAACATTAGTGTCATACAAAACTATTAAAAATCGAATTGTCTTGTTACTGTCAACATGTCATGAAATACCTAGGATTGATGAACACAGCAAGAACCCCGATATGGTAGGATTCTACAACTCAAAAAAGGGTGCTGTCGATTCGTTCAACCAGACGTATAATCATATGTCTTGTAGTCGTAAGACAAGACAATGGGCACTGTGTATTTTCTTAGGTATCATAAATATTATATTGGTCAATTCACATGTAATATATGTGGAAAATAAATTAAATAAACAAGAAATGCCAGTATCAAGACGCTCCAGAGCAGTGTGCGGATAACTCCAATTAAAGTACTGTTACCAGTGCACTCAAAGCATGTAGAGTGATAAAAAGACATTATATTTGTATCAACCTTTAAGTATGTAAGTAATAAAACCATTTTGTATACCATCTGGTATACATCACGTTAGCTTTCTAGAGTTAATGAAACATGTGAAAAGTTATGTGAGAAATAACCAGAGAGTACATTCCTGCCAGGTGTTAGTACAGTTGTAAATAAATTGAGAAATAAGCCTAATTTAGTCCAAACTCCTGAAGTTGTTGCTAACATCACAGCTTGCATAGAACAAAGTCGGTGTAAGTCGACCTAGCATTTATCACAGCAAGTTGGTGTGTCACGCAGATCTTGTCGGAGAATTCTACACGTTTTGAAACTGAAACATTACAGAATCAGTGGTGTTCATGAACTTCAGCCAGCGGATACTGTTAAGAGAGTGACCTACTGTATCTGGCTATTTAAGAAGTTAGAGGACGGTGAAATGGGCCCATTTCCTTTCTTCTCTTCTGATGAAGTATGGTTTCATGTTTCAGATTATTTTAACGCCCAAAATGGAAGAATTTTGTCTGCCATAATGGTGCATGCCTGTCATGAACAACCACTACATGACATTAAAATCGGTGTTTTGTTTGCCGTTTCAGTGGAACAATGATCTCTGACGGTGATCAATTTCAACATATCACGTAAAAACATAACAATATTAGACTACTGAATAAAATAATAATTGGTATTGGTAAATTGTTGCAATAATCAAAGATATGTCTTAAATAATCAGATATTTTTTTAATTGTGTTGTATTTTGTTTACATGGCTATTTTTATGTACGCCACCCTGTACTATAGCAACCATAATAAAATACAATATAATGCAATAATGTATATATATATATATATATATATATATATATATATATATATATATATATATATATATAGCACTGAGTATCAGTCTTAGAATGAAGAAAGTAAAAACTCATTCTAATTCTCCCCTTATCAGATTTATTTGTCTTTATATAAACATTAAAGTTGATTAATATCACTTATGTTGTTGATTGTATCTTTAATAATAATATAAACGCAAATTTAACTTCAACAATGCACCAAAAATAAACTTGTTCTGGTGGATTCCACACCAGTGGATGCTCAATAGTTGATTATTTAACCAATTATTTTAAAATAAAAGTAAAGAAACAAATATTACCATGCTATTTAAAATACTCTTTTTAAAATTCAATCTTTTGTCAATTAGCCTTCGTTTGATTCTTATAAAACTCTTTCTGTTCTTAACCCTTTGGACGCCAGCCGCTCGGGCCGCAGCCCAACTCCTGACTGCCAGCCGCTCTGTCAGCGGTACTAACGAGAACCGCCAAGGCCTGTTTGAACGTTTATGCACCGGTTTACATTTTGCTCTGTGCTTTCGTTAGTTTTTATGCAAATGTAATGATTTTTTTTTTGTTTTATAGATAATAACATGGGCTATCAACATTTAGTAATTAAAAAAGTATTACTTGTACAACAACATTATTGATAAATCAATAATGCCTAACAGAAAAAAAAATTTATACAAAAAATCTACTTTAGATAAAAAATTAGGTAGTAAAAAAAATATTTTTATACATCGCAAAGGTTTTTATTCAATTTAGTAACTAAATATCATACTGTGTGCAAATTTTCACAACTGTACTACAAAATATAGTTTGTCAAAAACGCATTTTTTGACAAGAGAAGTACTTGATTTTTTTGGGATTTTTTCATTCGGCTGGCAACCAAAAGCAAATATGTTTTGCGACAGTATTTTGTTTGTCCAACTGGAATTTTTTGCTTCAGGATAAGAGGTATTCCTTTTCTGTTTATTCGTAATGTGCCTGTCAAATGAGTCATCTTCGAATACAAATCCTTGGCCAGTGGAAATGAGGTAAAAAAATTATCTACGAATACGTGAAATCCTTTATTCAAGTAGTTTTCCATGTCTAATAATTTCATAACGACAGTATACCCAAGTCTCTTGTTGACACTTCCATTATTTTTATCTGTATCTCTTTTCCCTTTGTAAAAAAAGGACAAACAGTAATGAGAAAACACTCATGAGTAACGACATCGCCCTTATCAGCTCTGCCCCCCATGACGACAAAAACAAAGAGCTGAGCCAAGGCCACTGGTACTACCATTGTGAAAATTATTTTCCTGTAGTGTTAGTGACTTTAACGAAAGTCCAAAACAATAGAAACAAACTTTAAAAGTGTCTAAATACATCTTAAAAATAATGTTTTCCTGGCGGTCCGATCTGGCGGTTTTCGCCTACACATCGTCGGTCCGATGAATCGGACCGTGGCGGTTTTCGCCTACACATCGTTGGTCCGATAGATCGGACCGTGGCGTCCAAAGGGTTAACTACTATGCCTACTTTACTTTCTCTTGGGCTTTTCTTGAAAGAATTGTCTTCATATCTGATGCAGTTATTAAATTACTGTATTTGCCTTACATAGATCTGTAGTTTTGATGTTGGTATATTTTTTTTTTCAAAGAAAGAGAGACATTTTAAGATTTGTCTGGTTAAGTTTTTTAAATTACTTTATGTACTATTTTAATTAGGCGAATCAAATTAATACTGAAGTCAAAGTGGATACTTTAGCCATTAAAAGTGATCTACAGTAATGTTCTAATAATTTCATTATATATTTTTTAGTATAGCAGTAGGATCATCTGAGAATACAAGAAGAGAAATCACGTAATGGCAACATCACTTTTATCAAATGGAGTAGTGCATCAATATTTGGTTTCAGTTACAGGTAATAGGAAATAACTAAGAACTTTATCTACATATAAGAGTAAATAATAAAAACATTGTTTATAAATTTTGATAATTTGTTGTTGTTTATGGCGAGCTGGTTGCTAATCACTTATTAGAATACGAAATTACTTGCGACCAGTCATTCTATTAATACAAGTTGTTGAAATTATTAACTTACACTTGGAGGTAATGTTTTCATCTCACAACTTCTACATCCTCATGTGAAACACAGACTAAACAAGACACCTATGTCCACAACTAACTACTGAGAGGAACAAGACACAATCAAATATTTAGCTCACATAAAAGGGGGTGACCAATATTTAATAGACAAATACACACAGAAAGATACTCAACAAGAATAGTAACAAAAACACAAACCAATGCATCACCCTCTCATACATAAACAAACAAATAAAATTGCACACCAATTCAAGAAAGCAGGATACAATGTAGCTTTCAGAGCAACAAATAAGAGCCAAACAGCTGTCGGACACAACATTAACAACACAAACACATACAATAATCCAGTAATATACAAACTACAATACACCAATTGCAATAAGCTCTACATTGGACAAACAGGTAGATCTCTCACTGAAAGATAGGAAGAACACATAAATGTGCTGATCACCTCTAGTGAATCCACCTTTGCAAATCACCTCATGGGCAGTAACCACTCATGGAATAGTATGGAAAATAACATGAACATCATCCACACATGCAACAAAGGTCACAAGTTATACACATTAGAACAATACGAAATATACAAACTCAGCAACACACATAAAAATCACATTCTAAATGAACACACACGATACAGATTATACATATTTTTCGATCACATCACTTCTCACTTTCAATGAAACCAAAAAGCACTTGAATTGAACCAAAAACAGTTTCAATTCACTTGAATTGAAACAAAAATCACAACTGCAGCGATCCTAGCAGCGGAAACGTGAGGCTGAAGAAGTAGTTAGGCAAAATGTTACAAGTGTTGTTAATAATTTTAACAACATGTCTGGTCGCAAGTAATTTCATATTGTATTAAATTATTTATAAAGGTGCTTGTTCTAATGCAATGTTCAATGACGTAAGTCACAGACAAAACTCATCTTTTAGTTTTTCAAGTGATGATTATCTTCTTTTTATTAATAAAGCATTCAATAATGATTACAAGAAAAATAAACTCTCTAACATAAATGTTTCCACGCTTACAAACTTACACCTTTTTCACAATATTTACTTAACCCATATAATGTTTTGGCTATGTATAACAGTTGTGATAAATCCTTTAATCCTAAAAATACAATATTTATTCTACAACCTACTTGCTGCACCAAGTGTTCCTGTTTGTGAAATTGTTCCTTAAAAGTACTTCAAGGAAGTTCATCCTTAAAAAGCTACTTTAGAAACTCCATGTAGAATCTTTGTTAAGATTAGCTCTCATGTCAAGGCTTTTCTCAGTATTTATCAAAGATAAGTTAGTGATACCAAGACAAAAAGTGGAATGAAAAAAATAATTGTTTTAATTTAAGGCTTTGTAAAAGAAGTTGCTTGTTGTAATCATCTTGAATTCACTGATTAAACTATAATTAAATAATACTTAACTAAGTGAATACTTCCGGCTTACTTGCTGACATATTTCGAAACAATCATTCCCTTTACGAAGCAAAATAAAAAACTAACAACTTTAGACAAATACAAAATATACAAAAACTACTCAATAGATAAAGAAAACATATTAAATTACCACATACACTTTGAAGTCAAGACCCTGTTCCATTTCATTATAAATAACCAATTCAACTCAACCCCCCCCCCGCACTCATAAATCTCATACCAACTACATTTTTTGCCTTGCAGGACACCGCCAAGGCACTGCTTCGTAAAAGGAAGTATTGTTTCAAAACGTGTCAGCAAGTAAACTCTTATGTGTCCACTTAGTTAAATATTATTTAGTTATACTTTGAAATAGGTATGTGTTTAATCTTAGAGAGGTTATGCCAATTTTTGTCCTTGGAGGCATTATGACTATATTTATTTTTTTATTACGGTCATGATTTTTATAATTTTAATAATTTTATTGAACAGGTATCAATAATTGCATATTTATTATATACATAAATATTTAAAATATTTAAATTTAATATATTTATCAATAACTCAAATTAATTTAGAAGTAGTTATTTCATAACTGAGTGAATACTTTTGAACTTACTTTCCAATGTGTTTTGAAATAATAATTTCATTGACGAAGCCAATAAGCTGGGTCAATGAAATGGTTATTTTTAAATGCATCAGCATTTAAAGTATTCAAAAGTATTCACTCAGCTACGGAATAATTACTTTTAATTTATTTAGTGAATTCAAGATGATTGCACTCAGTTACTAAATAATTACTTATAATTTAGTTAGTGAATTCAAAATGATTGCAACAAGCAACTTTAAAGTTAATTACCAAAAACTATCAATAACCATTTTTTATATTTAAATTTTTTTTAAATTTTATTCTATAATAATTATGTTTTACATTTACTAGAATTTTAATACAAAGTATGGTGTATGAGCATTTAACTGTATAGTTTTGTTCTATTATTATGAGTCAGCCCAATTGAATAAAAGTAATAAATTTCTAATTAATTTAACATAAAAGTTCATTGATTTGTTTTAAATAAAATAAAGATTTTAGAGAGATAGAGAAAACACAGAATTTAAACAAACAAACAAAATGTACTACTTGTTACAAATTTAATTATTGTGTCAGCAAGTAAGCAAACTACGTATTCACTTAGTTAAGTGTTTTTAAAATTAGTTTAATTATTTCATTTATATTAAAATTACCAGTAAATTAAAATGAATTTAAATCTAAAGAATGATATCTTTTTACAGTTTTTCATAATAAACAGGTAATTAATATATATATATATATATATATATATATATATATATATATATATATATATATATATAAAGTTATTATTCCACAACTATGTGCAATTATTTTTACTTTATGTGATGAGGCAGCTTTTAGTCACTTGACCATTGTCAAATCACTGAGAAAATTAATTCAGTGATTCGACAATGGTCACGTGACCGAAAGGTGCCTCATCACATAAGGTAAAAATAATTTCACTTAGTGGTGAAATAGTTCCTTACAATTAACAATAATAACTTTATAAACTCAGTGCAACGGAAAATAATGGACAAAGTGATATATATATATATATATATATATATATATATATATATATATATATATATATATATATATATAAGAAATCTGCTGTTTAATAATTTTATTCAAATAACTTTGATGAACAATACAAAATTATATACTTTACAATCAGATATATGAACAACTAGAGGTAATATTCAACTGAACAGAAAACAAATAAAAGATAAATGCTTCAGGTAAATGTAATAAACACCTCTGTTATCTTTAGGCTTAAATCCATCAAATTCAAAATCCTCTATGTATTGCTCTATATAAAACGTGTTTAAATTTTGATAAATTAAGTATGTCTTGCTGAGCTTTTGAGTGCAATGAACCATTTTCACGGTTGCTAGGAGAACAGATATAAAATTTATCATCTCTTTCACTTAAAATGGAGTGGCCTAACGTCTATGAAATGTCAATGTATTTTCTTCAATCTTAAGGATAGTACGCTGTCATTTCTGTTTGTTCCCCTGGTATTTGTAAATCTCATTATTTCATTCTCTCTTCAATATTATCAGAGACCAGTTTACCAAAGTACTTAAGATCTCAGCTCAAGTGTTCCATATACTATTTCTTTCCTCCATTAAAAAACCTTTCAAGATATAAAAAGTGACAAATTTTCTAATGAGTAGAATTTGAAGTAGGTTTAGCATTTTGGATGTTATGGGAGATAGAGCAATGAAATTATTCATTCAAACATTGCTACTAGTACTGCTGTAAAAGTTCCTAATTTTGTGTAGTTTGATCTCTGCTTCCACACAGTGAAGTTTATTTCAAAGAGGTGCCAAAAGCAGATATAATCATTCTGAGCAAAAAGAAAAACTTTACAGCTTTAGCAGTACTAATTTTATATATTTTTTTTCAAGTACAATTTCATCCTATAATTATTGTTATTAATTTACTAGTTAGTTTTGTGCTAAAAATTCATAAAACTAGATTTTGTAAGTTACAAAAATATAATATTAATAGTTAAAATATAATGGATAAGCTAATTAATATTCTTTAGCATTTTCTCATTTACTTTCTACCCAACTGATAATTTCTATTTATATTAATATTTGTTGATTCCATCTTCACGTGAGCTACTAGTTTTCACTAAACACTTTTAAATGTTTATAACTCAAGACTGAGTTACAGTCTGAGTTGACAATGGGACACATCTCTCGAAACGGACGTCTTAACAATCATAAAAGTAAGTGCTACTATAAACAAGTGTAACATATGTACAAGTGTACTGAGATTGAATAGAACATTCAAGATATTTTTATTAATAATAGATATTGACATTTTTCAATATTTATATTGTAACAATATTATAATTTAACATTTCATTTATTAATTTAAATTAAAATAATTATCAATAATGACAATAAACAATTTGGTGATTAGTAAGTCTTTTGCAACTTTTCTTCAACACAAATCAAATACAACAGCGTTCTAACTCCATGAGCATTTGGCTTAGTCCTGACCTATAGTGGAATGTGAAAACATAATTTTGAAGAAGAGCTCTGTTTTTTCTGCAGTGATTTGTGTTTATTGTCAGTGTGTAGACACTTTATATAAATGATTGTTGTTTTTTGCTATCTTGATTTTTCAAATTCTGTGAAACACTTTAGGTGTATTTATGGTTTTAACTGTGTTTTTTTTAAATTCCTTCTATTAGCTTACACTCTCCTGATATATATCTTGTACAAATTTTCAACTATTAATAAAATAAGTTTTTATTCAGCCAATCAAGTTCAAATACATTTTGTTTAATCTAAAGGGGATGACAATTATTGATGTTAATACCTTTTTTTCGAATATTTATGCAATAATTATATTATACAAATTTGGGGTCTAGGTCGGATTCAAACTGAGTATCTTCATGTTCAAAGTCGGGCGCTCTTAGCACTCTGCCAAATTTCTTATTGCTATAAGTCTATTTCTTAAAGGGGTATATGAATTTTTCTGTTGGTCCCATTTGGCTGTCCTTGAAACCTCCATTGTACAACTTTAAATTGTTCCCATAGTTACATTACAATATCATAAATGCTCAAAGATTAAAATTGAATGGAAAAATGGAGTACACCAACAAACTGGATCAACGGTATTAAAACTTACTTCACAAACGGACAATGAGAAAGGAAAGCAAATAAAACTACAAGATAATGCAAGCAGCAAAAAGAAAAAAAAACATATAAATAGTAACAAACAAAAATGATAGTCCAATCCCATATAATGAAAGAAAAATGGAAAATTGCAAGGAAATTCACTTTCTATTTTGCCCCTTAATATTGATATTCTGACATAACTACATACATATTTATATAGTTGTAATTATATAATAAAAAAAAAAGTAAAATACAATTTTCTTGTTGACTTGGTTAAATTGGCTTTTTTTAAAAAATTTGTATTGCTTGTTATTATTTAAATACAGTATTTTAGTGCACTTTTTTAAAAGGTAAATCTACACAAACCACATTCAAATGTTGAGCTTGCACATATAAACATGGACTTTGTTAGAAAAAATGTTTTGACATTTATCAAAACGACATGTAAAAGTGTCACAATTTTATAAGTGGGTGGATAAATATTTTGTAAATAATTTCTATATTTTATTTAGCAATATCTGCAGAGTAATCACTAATCTCTGTGACTGTACACAAGACTTTCAAAATACAGACATTTTACTTCTGATAAATGATAAATAGAAGATTATAGCACCAGAAGTTAAAATATTTGTATTGCAATATTGGTATTATCAGATCTGATAATTCCGAGAGAGAAGGTCTGTATGAAATAGGGAACTATGTCCATATAGTTATTTCAGTTATAGCCCCTCAAATATTTTCTTTAAAATAATTGTCTTTATCTTAATAAATTATTAAAACTGATGTGTTTATGATTAAATTTACAAAACAATTTCTTTGTTGTAATGTCAGTTTTTGATTTTAGGTGCCATTTCCTTTCTCACGTCGGGGCAATCAACTTCATGGCCTTCTCCAGTTTTACCAAAGATAATGGCTCATGAAGCTCCAGTTAATTTAGACATATCACAAATTTCCTGGATGGTATCTTTAATGTTTGTTGGAACCATCATAAGTCCTGTATTTTCTGGATATTTAATGGATAAATTTGGGCGAAAAAAGGTTCTACTTTATGGAATTTTATTGCAATTTTTTTCATGGTTACTGATTTTAATTGCACGATCAACACCTTTATTGTATTTAGGTAGGTTTTTGGCTGGATTATTTTGGGGTTTGATTTTAACAATTGAACCAGTGTATATAGGTGAGATATCAGAACCTGATATTCGAGGAAGTCTTGGATTTTTAAATAACTTTCTGTACCATGTAGGAAATTTAATAACATTTATTATTGGGCCTTATGTTTCTTACAGTAGTTTAGCAATAATTTCTATGGTTCCGTCAATTATTTTCTTAATTACATTTAGCTTTATGCCAGAATCTCCATATTTTTACATAATAATAGATAAAGAAGATTTAGCAAGGAAATCTCTTTCATGGTTACGGAATAAAAATGATGTTGAATTAGAACTTGAAATAAACTTGATAAAAGAAACTGTAAAAGAAGATTTAAAAAACAAGGGACATTACAAAGATATATTTGGAACAAAAGCTTCTACGAAGGCATTCATAATTTGTGAATGTTTCGGTATAATCAAAAGATTGTCTGGAAGTGTCCTCTACATAACCTTTGCATCAGTAACACTGCCAAAATTAACCTTTAACCTATTGGATATAAGTCAATGCGTTATTATTATAGGCATTATTGAGGTGTTTTCTAGTTTCTTCGCAATATTCTTAGCAGATAGATATGGTCGTAAAACATTACTAGCAATTTCATGTTTAGGCTGTGGCACAGCTATGTTTACTTCAGCAATTTGGTTTTATTTGGACACAAACACCTCTGTTAGCGTGAATACTTTCAACTTCATTCCTTTTGTTACTTTTTCTTTACATGCCATTTCACATTGTTTATCACTAGGGCCAGTGAGTAATACTATTAAAGGAGAACTCTTTCCAACAAACGTCAAAAGTAAAATATCCTCAATAATGGTAACAACCTCTTCACTTTCATCTTTTATTGTTCACAAATTTTTTCTAACCATTGCTTATGAGATAGGTATGTATTTAAATTTTTTTATTTTTGGTATTTTCTGTTTTTCTGGATTGGTTATAGCGATTACTTATGTGCCAGAGACAAAAGGAAAAACCTTCCAAGAAATTCAAGATATCCTTAATGGAAAGAAAAACAACTGTTCATCAATCCCACCCAAAATAATTTAATGAAACTTGTAAAAAACTATGGAGTAAATAAATGTGGTGATCATTTTTTACAATAATTTATTGTAAGTAACAATCTTAAGCACAATTTTCTTCTACCCTTTTACTCATTTCAACTACCTAAAATTAAACCTTGACAAACTTAATTAAATTTGTAAAAATTGTTTAGACTTAGCCGTAAAAAATACGAGGACTGAGGTCATAAAAAAAAATGTTCTTTATTTGGAAGTTACACGTCTGAGTCTCCTCCCCAACGCACACACTTATCCCAACGGTGTTTCCACTTGTTAAAACAGCCCTGGTATGCTTCTTTTGTGATGGCGTTCAGCTCCTTCATCGCATTTGCCTTAATCTCCGAAAGCGTTTCAAATCTTATTCCTTTGAGGGGTTTTTTAAGTATTGGGAATAAGAAAAAGTCACAAGGAGCAAGGTCAGGTAGGTAGGGGGGGGTGGTAAAGAACAGTGATTGAGTGTTTGGCTAAAAACTCACGAGTTCTGAGTGCTGAATGAGCTGGAGCTTTGTCGTGATGGAAAAACCAGTTATCACTTCTCCACAGTTCTGGACTTTTGCGTCGTACGTCGTCCCTCAGTACTTCAATGTAGGTATTCTGGTTGACTGTAGAGCCTTCCTTGAAGGGTTTATGCCACTTGAAACATGCAGTACGCTTCATGGCAACATTGCCGTAGGCCGTATTAAGCATGGCAAATGTTTCTGTTGCAGATTTTTCTAGTTTTACACAAAATTTCACAGCAATTCGTTGCTCCTTCAGGCTGTCCATTTTACAATCTGACAAATGAAAAAAACACTCTTTACTAAACTGCATGTAACTCATCAACAAATGAAGATATCTGCGACTGAAATACCACGTTTTAATTAGCTGATTTATAGGAACCTAGCGACACCAAGCGAATTCTCCTGAAACTAACTTGAGCCGTGAAATATTTTTTGAACAGACCTCGTAAATGTCTGCATATTTTGATACTTTAATTCTACTTTTGTGTTACTAAATGAATTAAACATTTGTAATGTTTGGCAGAAAGACAGGCTTAGGATTGAAGTATTTCCACTTGATAATGAGTGTAAAACAATTTAAATTTGTACACCAATTTATTAGATTTGGTTATATCTCAGATCCAGACAGATTGAATAGGAAAATAGTGAATAAATTATGATGCTATGATTACTTGAACGGTTTGTGCTGAGCTGCAAGCAAACGTACAGTCACAGTTTATGTATAGCTGTTGATAAAATGCTTCTGACCTTCAGAAGACACTAATAATTTTAGGGGTTTTATGCCTCAAAAATCTGAAAACTATGGTGTGGAAGTTTAGTCATGTGTTAGTTCTAAAACTTATTACACTTTCATATAGAAATATTTGTCACTAACCAGCAGCCAGGACCATATCATGCCAGTAATGCTGTCAGCTGTCGTACAATGAATTGTTAGTCATCTTGGAAACAGTGGCAGAAACACAACTTATGAAAATCTTTTCACATCTGAGTGCTTAGAACATTTTTTAAAGAAGAATAACTTATAATGGAAGGAATTATAAGTCAAGAAGGAGAGATACCTGCATTCTTTGTAAGAAAGGACCTAAATAGGGCATATTTGGTCTTCCAATTTTGGTTTTTCTTAGCAGTCAACCCTTGTATCTTATAAACCAAAAGTCATCATACTGCTTTCATGATGCAGTTAAAAACACTGGATCATGATTACACAATTGATTATGAAAGTGGTGATGGGCGGAACCACTGTGAGATTGTGATATTTTGCAATAACACTAAGACTGGAGTGGATGCTGCCAATGCATTTGAAAAACAATTTCAAGAATTCTTAGGATTTGAGGATGCTCACTTGCTGTTGTATTATTATTTAATTAAAATCAATAGAAAATTTGAACAGAAAGGACTGTCAATAAAAAGGAAAGCAGGTGACCCTGCAAAGAAATAAAACTTTTAGAACAAAAGTGCAACTACTGCCATCTCAAGTAGAATAAGAAAATGGAACAAAATGTAACAGCAGCTAGAAATTCATTTGCCTTGAGCATACCAAAGCGATTTGTATAATTTCCCCAAATAGTAACAAATCGGATAAACAAGAGGTTTGAATGTGGCAGAAGTAAAGGAAATAAACCAATTGATATCCCCATAGAACATAATACCTTTTTCTTATCTTATAATTAATTTGTTTGAAACAAATTTAAGTGTTAAAAATTCTGTCATTCTATCTTAAACATTTTAAAGAATAAACAAAAATTTGTTGTTCTTTAAAAAATCAGGGAATCCCCAGTTCAGTGTGTTATAGCACTACAAACTTAAATTGTGAATAACAAAGGAAATTAATCTATTTTTTAAATACGCTACTTCCTTTAATTAGGATATGAACTATATAAAAATTAGTTTGAGTTTTTGTATATATATATATATATATATATATATATATATATATATATATATATATAAAATACGTTTTCTTGTTTAATAATTTAAAACAACGTAGGTTATTCAAATACAAGAATATTTATTAATTTATATCCAAAGCTTTTCGTTGGTAAACAGTACCAACATCATCAAGAATGAAAAATTTTTCATTCCTGATGATGATGGTACTGTTTACCAACGAAAAGCTTTGGATATAAATTAATAAATATTCTTATATTTGAATAACCTATGTTGTTTTAATATATATATATATATATATATATATATATATATATACAAAATTATGATATACAGGTTTGATGGCAATTATTATTGACACAGAAACCAATATACAACAGAGAGAAATACAAGATCAAGAACACTTAAGACATGTAATTAGTAACACAATAAGAACACACAAGACCCATAAGATTATAACACACACCAATGAAATACAGACAGCCAAATCACTAAAACAAAAAGCCAGAGAACACGTATTAAAAAGCAGATAAAGGTAATATTACAGTCATTATGCATAACAGGATTTAAACAATAAAACTAATGAATTCATTACGGCAAACAATATTTCAGAAACAAATAAAGGCCCAACAAATGAATATCACAACACTGTTAAACACATAATTAATTCAGCAAAACACGTAATATCTAAAACACAGAAAAAATATATGTAAAAAAATAAATGTAAAACATAAACACCCAGCATTCAAACATTTACTACACTTAATAAAATACCAATGCCCACAACTAACTACACAGAGGAACTAAACACAATCAAATATTTAGCTCATAAAAATGGACATGACAATTATTTAATAGACAAACTACACAAAAAAATACTCAACAAAAACAGTAACAACAACACAAACAACAAAAACACGAACACAAATAAATCCATCACCCTCGCATACATAAACAAACTCACAAATAAAATAGCACACCAATTCAATAATGCAGGATACAATGTAGCTTACAGAACAACAAATAAAAGCCAAACAGCTATCAGACACAGCATTAATAACAATAACAAGACATACAATAACCCAGGAGTATACAAACTAAAATGCAACAACTGCAATAAGTTCTATATTGGACAAACAGGCAGATCTTTCGCCGAAAGATATAAAGAACACAAAAGCGCACTGCACACTACTATTGAACCCACCTTCGCAAATCACCTCATGGACACTAAACACTCATGCAAAAGTATAGAAAATAACATGAGCATCCTCTACACATGCAACAAAGGCCATAAATTAAACACACTAGAACAGTAGAAATATATAGACATAGCAACACACATAAAAATGACATCTTAAATGAACAAACACGGCACAGATCACACATACTCTTCGATCATATCACTTCTAACTTTCACAAAAATGGTACCGAGGAAGCACAACTGCAGCATTCCTAGCGACAAAAATACAAGGCTGAAGAAGTTGTAAGACAAAAATGTTTCCTCCAACTGTAAGTTAACAATTTAACAACTTTTAGTTAACAAAAAGTCTGGTCGCAAGTAATAGCAAAAGTGTAATAAGTATATATATATATATATATATATATATATATATATATATATATATATATATATATATATATATATATATATATATATATATTCCTAAGACCAAACAATATACACTAATACAGGAATATTTAATTTATCGAACAATACATTCAAAGCTCTTCGTTGGCTCACATTACCAACATCCTCAGGAGTTACAATACTAAGAATTCTTAGTATAGAGAATTCTAATGTGAGCCAACGAAGAGCTTTGAGTGTGTTGTTCGATAAATTAAATATTCCTGTATTAGTGTATATTGTTTGGTCTTAGAAATATTCTAACAGGAAAACACATTTGATATTATATATATATATATATCTACTCTACACAATCTGTGATTACAATTATTTTATTTCATTCTCTCATATTTCTTTTTGTGTTTTCTCTTCCATTGACAAAGACCACTGTGTGGTTGAAATATATCATTGTTTAAGTGCTTTTATGTGTTCCTATTTCAAGACTACAGTGTGGACTCTTACCAAGGTAAGTCTGTCAGTCTCCTAGTCCAAAAAATTTAAATAATCTTTACCAACCAAAACATATATATATATATATATATATATATATATATATATATATATATATATATATATATATATATATATATATATATATATATAGATTTTTTGGACTAGGAGATTGACAGACTTACCTTGGTAAGAGTCCACTCTGTAGTCTTGAAATAGAAACACATAAAAGCACTTAAACAATGATATATTTCAACCACACAGTGGTCTTTGTCAATCGAAGAGAAAACACAAAAAGAAATATGAGAGAATGAAATAAAATAATTGTAATCACAGATTGTGTAGAGTAGAAATCAGATGTCACAGATTAAAGATATATATATATATATATATATATATATATATATATATATATATATATTGTTCCCATGAGCATATGAGTGATTATAGTTTATATAAGTCTGTCAGGGGAAAAGTGATAAGGCTATTTGGGGGGGGGGGAATTAATGGATTTATCTGATGTTGAGGTTAGGGGATTCTCTGGACTTGGTATACCACTGGTATGATAGTTCCCACCTTCTCAGTTCTGAGGGATTGCAATCAGGGGGGAGTGATTTAATTATTTTTGTGGTATAGCAGTCATCAAAAGTTGTGATGTTGTGACTCGCAGCATGTTGAGCTGTTGGTCTATCCATATTCATAACTTTAACATCATGTCTGTGGCCATTCATTCTGATATTCAGACCATCCGTGGTCAGGCCTATGTACTGTGCTGAGCAAAGTTTACATTGTAGCTGGTATATGACATTTTTCGATGTACAATTATGATGACCATGTATTTTGAAGAAAATTTTTGTTGTTTGGCTGTTGAAACTATTTGCTGAGGGGTGTATTGGACACGTCTTGCATCTAGGTCTATTGCATGGGAAGGAGCCATGAGGAAGTTTGTGTGGTTTCTCTCCATCAGGGTCTGGTAGTTTAGGATGTACTAGGATGTTTTTCAAGTTAGGAGGTTGCTTGTACCAAATTTGCGGTGGATCGGTGAAAAGATTTTGGTGTGGACGGAAGCTTGAAGAATTTTGAAGCCATCTCTCAATATCTTGTTGAGTTTATGTAGACCAGGATGGTAGTCTGTTGTTAAAAACAGTTTATTTTGTTCTGTTTGTGGTTTATGGTGAACCTAGGATTGTGCTGAATGAATTTGGTTTTCAATGAGTTTTTTTGGGTATCCTCTTCTCTGGAAGGCTGTTGATATCTTTCTATTAAAATCTTCCAATTCCCTATCATTCGAACAGATTCTCTTACCCCTGATTGCTTGACTGTATGGAATGGATCGTTTTATGTTTATTGGGTGGTTGCTGTCGAAATGGAGATATTATAGGTGGTTTGTCGGTTTGATGTGAATTCCTGTGTTGATATTTTCATTCTGGAGTGTTACCTCTACATCCAAAAAGGTGATGGCTGATGTAGATTTCTCCCAGGTAAATTGAAGTGTGGAGAATTGTGTCAGGCTGTCTAAAAATGCCTCAAGTGTTGAAGCACCCTGTGTCCAAATTAGGAAGATGTCATCTATATATCTATACCAACATAATGGCTGGTGTGTTTGTGTCTTTAGAAAACTTTCTTCCAACAATCCCATGTACAGATTTGCGTACGATGGTGCTATTCTGGTGCCCATTGCTGTTCCTTTTATTTGAAGGTAGTTCCTTCCCTCAAACTGAAAGTTGTTCTTCTCGAGGATGAACCTGGTCAGGTTCACAAGAAAAGGTGTAGTGGGAGAAGGCTTGCCTGGGCATTTGTTTAGAAAATTCTCTATCCTAGTCAAAAAAAAAAAAAAAAAAAAAAAAAAAATATATATATATATATATATATATATATATATATATATATATATATATTTAATAAATTTAAAATATTTCAAACACATTATCTATATCATTATTTTTATCGGCGAAAAGCTTTGAATAAATATATTCATTAAAAGTATTCTTGTGTTTGAAATATTTTAAATTTATTAACTATATATACAAGAAAACATATCAACATATTTAATATATATATTCTTGATATTTAAGGTAGTGATATTCTTGATATTCACTAATCAGTGATTTGACAATGGTCAAGTGACCGAAAGGCGCCTCATCACGCAAGGTAAAATCATTGCACTTAATGGTGGATAAAATTACTTACAATAGTAATATATTAACTTCATATATATATATATATATATATATATATATATATATATATATATATATATATATATATATATATGTTTGTGTGTGTGTGTGTGTGTGTGTGTGTAAGTATTACACAAAAGTGTAATAATAATGAAATAACGTTGTAATATACAATAAATCTTTATTTGAGCAACATAAAACCAAAAAAAATAAATATGAGGAAGTCCCCACTGCCCGCGTCATCATTTGTTTATTTCTAAAACATGTCTGGAGTGTTAATATGATGGAAATATGTACACATATACATGTTAAGCTATGCTATGTTATGATCTCAAAGAGACCTAACCCTGTAGAGGACTTAGCTGCTGCCTTTGTTCTATTTTTCCATTACAAGATTTGCTCTCCAGTATTCCAAGCACCAGTGTTTGTGTCTAGTTTCCACCTTGTCTCTTTTAAAGAAATCTGAATTTATTTTTTTTTAAATCTCTTTTTATCACAAGAAGCAGTGTTTTATCCTAATACTATAAGTACAGCTCTTTCAGTGCATATCCAAAAAACAATTTGTCTTCTGGTACTTGCTTTCCAGAATCAAATTCAACTCATTTGGTATACTGTTTTATTACTTCCAATTGAGGCAAATATTAACCGTCACACTGTGATGACGGTCAACTAGCTGAGAGATCCATCTCAACTGTCATGGACACAATCACACCTCATTCCTATTGCTTCTCTGCAATGTAGCTATGGGTTTTTTACATCTTCCCTCTAATTGTTTTGCTACAGCAACAACCTATCCGAAATAACTCCCACTTATTAAGTACAGCGCCCATAGATTATATCTATTTTATTAATAACTAGTCTCTCTTTTCATTTAGATTTGGTGAGTATGAGTGCTGCCAATTTATTTCCCTGGATGCATAGTGTTGTCTCCTTGCACCATTCCATTACTGTGAGTACCTCCTGAAACAACTTTCTAAACACCTCAACAAAGACCCCTCCATTCTGACAACCTCCATAGAAGTGGAAACCTCAATATGGTGGTATCATCAGTAGCTACTGAGCCCTTACCAGTTTTGTCACCCGTCATATTCTCCAGCAAATAGTTGGGGAAATAAAAGTCTACAGCTGCAGAGCCCTGTATATAGCAGCAATGACACTAAAATGCTCTGGGTAGTACCTGGTGTCAATGAGTCTCAATTAGAGATTCTTCTTGCTCTGAGAGTTATGAATCTACATTAGCATGGATGGCCTAGCACCTTCATATTAGGAGTGTAAATATCCATCCAGACCCCTACTCTGGTTATGGAGGCAGCTTATTGGTCATCCTTGCAACAAATGCCAAACAGATGCAGTAGCCGGGAAATTAAAACCCTTCAGGTGCTTAGACGTTTATTAGACGCCTACATTCACTCAGGCACATGCTTGGATGTCCCTTTTATAGGGAGCCATGTTGATACAGTTTCAGCATGTGACCAAATGGAATTATTTAGAATATTTGTTTACAGTTTGTTTATAAAATTAAAAAGTTTTGGAAAATATTTTGTATGAGCTCCCAAAATTTAGTTTGATTTTTTAGAAATATTTATGTTCTAAATCATTTGAAAGTTTTTTTTCACAACTTTTTTTTATAAAGATGGATATTATAATTAATTATTTGATAATACTGGGTGTAGAATTTTTAAATTTATTTAATCTTTAACCCTAGATTACTAACATTATTTTTGCACTGTTCCACTAACCACTCATAAATTTGGCATACACATATAATTATATAAAATAATGGTGAAAATCAACTCACAGTTGTCTGTAAAAATGTTTTCTTTTCAAATTATAACTAAAGAAGCTACATCTTTTCTAAGTATTTACTCAACTAAAACCTTATTATACACTAATTCTAAATTTGGATTTCTTAGTTAGAATAAAGCAAAATCTCATAAATTATTTCTTCTTTTATATTTATAAACAGTTTAAAATATTCCCCAACATTTAACTTAGGGCCAGGTATAATGTGAATGATATTTTTGCTTTGAGTTTTACTCTGCAGGTGAACAGGTTTAGTTTTCCAACAATATTCATTTTTCCTAGAAGATCTCTTTCATTAGGTATTTCCATAACTGTTTTAGAAAACTTGGAAGGTTGTGGATGAGAATCTTGACCAGCATTGAAAAAAAAATCTTGGGATGATGTAGATGAACTAAAACAATTGTCATTACTCCTTTTCCTTTTTCAGTTTTCATTTCCCTCAACTTGTCTCTTTTCAGTTGATCTTATATATTTTATATACAGGATCATCAGTTTCATCTTCAGGATAGAAATCTGGATCTGCATCCGTATTACTTGAGCCAAACAAATTTTAAATATTCGTAAAATGTACTTACTAAAACATAATTTAGAAAACACTTAAACATAATTATTACCTCTTCAAAAAGCCTCTTAGTACTAACAATACGTAAAATAAGCTTGGTGAGTTACTGAAAAATGAGTGTAGTGGGCAGAAAAAAAGCAAAACTTAATGTTATCATTCACTGTCTCAACTAACACTAAACAAAGAAAGCCCTGCAGGCAAGGCAGTTGTCTGGATTGTTTGGTATGGGTTTGAAGGAGAGGAACATGGAATTAAGTGTAAGAATTACATATACTCAGCCACCTAGAGAATTTAAGATTACTTATTGAATACTTAGGCATCTAAGAAGAATCAAATATTAAATTAATACTCCAAAATACAAGACTAAATAGACGACAAACTGGGAACGTCTTGTGATTAAATCAGCATCTGTCAATCAACTCACCTTCGATCCCATTGTCAATCAAGTGCTTCTAAGTTATAAATGTTAGCTCATTCTGATTTCTAAATTTATTCATCCAAAACCTAATATACAATTAAAGTATTAAACTATTATCTATTGTCCTTCAAAGTTATTTTGTTTAAGCACCAGACAATTTAGTTTAAAATTAAAAACACTTATAAATATATACACTTGTACACATAGACAGGTCTGAGTTGACAATGGAACACATCTCCCGAAACGGCCGCCCTCAACAATTATAAAGTAAGTGCTACTATAGGCAAGTGTAACATATTTACAGGGTTTTTTAGTTAAAAACTAGTAGCTCATGTGAAGATGGAATCAACAAATATGAATTTAGTTTAATTCCGGTATCATCACCCTTAGACATTTCCTATTTTTCTATCATTGATATATATAGTTACCTGGGTTTTAAAAATATAAAATAACTTTTTTAACACAAAACTATAAAATTTACGTTAATTCTAATTTTAGGATGAAATTATATTTTTAAAATAACTAACCAATCAGAAAAAGTATTGTCATGTTATTAGACAGTTCCAATTTTTGAGGGTTTATGTATTCGCTCTTCAAGTATAGAAATAAAACAACATAGAGGACATAAATGAATATTTAAAGGAAATGTTAAAGATTTTATTAATTTAGACACTCCATTTTGAAAAAAAAATTAAAATTCTAGCCTAATATATTTTTAAAAGTAAGTGGTATGTAGTGTGTAACATTTAATCCAGTATTTTTAATAGCTGTAAAAAAGTTAATGAATGCATAATGAATAATGAATTTATTTTCAAAATTTTATTCATACAAACTTTTTCTATGTTTAAAAGTATTTAAGAAACTTAAGCATATTTATTTAACTATTCTTTGAGATTAGCTTGTGAGGTTATTTTAATACAATAAAAGACTATACACAAAAACTCACAATTTAATGACTTAATTACTCAGATGCGTTTCAATGACAAAGTCATCATCATCAGTGAGTGTTGCTATTACAAACTCAAACATATAACTAAGTGAAAGTATGTAAATTAGAAGTGTAACCTTACTTTCATCTTAGTTGTAAGTTAGAGTTTGTAATAGCAACACTCACTGATGATCATGTCTTTGTGTAACCTCTGAGTTAATAAATGATTAATTTGTGAGTTTTGCATACGTCTTTTATTAGTATAAACATATTGTTCACAATGTTTAAAAATAAATACATATGTAATATGTGAATAACTTTGTGTATTTATTGCTACTAAAGCACTTCATAAACAAGAAGAATACATTTCACATATAAAGTGTTCAAAACTATTGCCCAATTATTCTTGTCGGCATATGTATTAACTATTTGTCAAGCTGAGCTCAATCCAACTAAAACAATTGCTATGAAGCTTTTTGGTGAAATTTTTGCAATATTCAAAGGATATGGATAAATCATATATTTCATACACTGTTAGCTGATCTCTTATATTAAGATTTCATTTACACATAAATTACATTATAAATGGAAAATATAAAATTTAACAGAGGGATATTAGAATTACAGAAAGTCCTTGCTACTTTATAATTTGAATTTTAATTGTTATGAACTTGTTAATTTTATCTGTATTTGTTAATCAGTCTTACTACTGTTTTAAAGTTTAAATGGCTTTTAATAAAAAAAAAATTAATTAACAGTTCTTCCATACTGTTAGGGGAAGTTAACCATGTTATCATTTAGTCAACTTATTTTAAACAGAACTAAAAATATTTGACGAAAGTACTACCAGCACCAATAATAAAACCTTAATGACGTAAACAATGCTAGTAAAAGCTATTATATAATGTTATTTTATCATTGTATTTTACTAAAAGCAAAATAATTGTTTTAATATAAATAAAGGAAATGGGAGGAAATAGCATACATGCTATATTAACTGCTAAGTATGTTTTGGAGATTTAAATTTTGTGCAATTTACCTTCCTGAAATTGTAATTAAAATATTACCTTCCATTTAGTAAATAATATAGGCTCTACATACCAAGCTCCATTTGCTATAAATATGTAATACAAAAGCTTTATTCAACAATAATTTTTTTGATGATATTTTCATCCTATAATTATAGGTCGATAATAAAATTATATGATATATTTTTACAATACTTTATCTTTTCTGTGAGAGTAATGAGTTTAACTTGTACAACAACATGTTAAAAGTAGTTATAAATTCACAACCTTAAATTAGGAATAAACTGTTTTGAATCAAATGTTAAAGTAAATTTATCAAACTAGTAAAAAAAATTCAAATCAAAACAAACAATTTATTGTGATACAAATTATAATAAAAACACCCATTATTATATGTTGAGAAAAATAATAAAAGCAATTTTTACAATTATATTCTAAATTAGGAATATTTATATTATAATTTATGTAAACTATATATATTACCGGTATTATATATAGTTTAAAAATTAATTGATATGTTTATTACTATTCAATAGTAGTACAGTAATCCCTCGATTATATGCTGGCCATTTATCTGTGGTCTTTTTAGGGGTTTTAAAAATATTTTAGCAGTAAATAATTTGGATGTTACAAGTAAAACCACAAACGAAATACATTTGTTACGTTAATGAAATGCCAGGTGTGCAAAGATACATTGGACGAAGGAACATCTTTTTTTTATTGTGTTTGATTCTCAGACTAGAGGAGTTGACATGCACAGATTTTATTAGAGACCATTAAGCAGATGATAATTGGATCAAAAGAAAAATTGAACAGGAACTCGAAGTAGGTAAAATCCATTTTACATTGCAAAAAAGAAAGAGGTTGATTAAATCCATTAAGTGGTTGGAGCCCTATAAAAGGCTGATAAAGAGCACCATAGCCCCTCTGAAGTAATGCTACAAGTGGTTATGGGGTGGAAAGTCTGTCGGGAGAAAAGAGAGCCTAGTGCAATGTCGAGTGGAGTCATTCATTCTGTGTCTAATGCAATCCTCTCTATAAGAAACAAATAAGGAATGAAACAGTTATAAATTTAATTTTAAAAGGATATAAACTATTTAGGACAAACAAAAAATAATTTGAGTCTACACCTTTTTATCTCCTTGAAGATATAAAATTTGTAAAAGGTGAACATTTATTGAGATAACATGGTGATTACACTTTTTTTTATTGAAAAGGGTGTTAAGGAGAGGGTTAAAGGGAGAAACAGTCAAAATTGTTGTAGATTTTTGTCAAATTTTTTTCATTTATACAAGGTCTGTTTAAAGAAGTGAAAAGAAATGTAAGAAAATGTAAAAAGAAAATTTCAAGATTTTCATTTAATATTAATAAAACAAAAATTTAAAAAATTCTTTGCAAGTAATAAAAATAGATGCTATTAAGATCTACAACCAGCTGTATATGGGTACAATTAGATTAATATGACATAAGAAAACAAATCCTAAACTGAGCTGTTTGGGCAAAGCTCAAACCACAAATCAGCAAGGAACTGTCCTAGAAAATGAACTAATAAGAGAGTCTTTTGTTATGATCTGACAATAATATAAGACCAATCTGTTAGTTTGATCAAGCACTAGATCACAACCATCCATTTTTATTTCTTATACATTTTTTTTAGACATCAGTTACAAAAAATTCAGAATCTGGATGAAACATTAAAGCATAGAAATCTTCAGGACATGCAGCTTACAATACAAATTTATGGTTTTCTTACAGAACCGTAACAGTTCAGAGCTCTATATAAAGTACATACCTTGAGTCACCTAATGCTCCTAACTACTGTTTTATTTAAGTAATCATTATATTAATTTTGCACTCTTTGTCTGTCAGCCTATTGCAAATTCCCTAACTTCAACATAGTTTTTCTGTGTAGAATAACCTTATTAACTTTTGAGAGCATGCAGAACCTAAATTTGGATAACATGGATGTAATTGCAATGCTCATGTTGTCTCATTTAAATGAAATAGATCAAATATAAATTTTGTATACTACCTATTTTAATTAATTAAATTTTTACTTACTATCAAACATCTAAATATAAGGAATGCTTATTAAATGCTTGGAAAAGCAATTTATTTACACAAGTTTTAGTATACTAAGCTATTGATAAACCTCGAAATGGTTGTTATTTACTTGTTTAGTTATAGTAAATACTTTCAAAAATCTATAATTCGAAATGAATAACTGACTAGCTCCGTAGTTATTTTTCATATTTATTTTAATCTAAGCAATTTTCTGTTATTGTAGACTATACAAATGCCAGCTATATCTTCTCCAGAAATTGCGCTGTGCATATTGCGCATCTTCCTATATTTTTCCTTGAGTAATTTACATATTTCTTTTAATCTGCATCTAGCTACTCCCATCTTTTTTTCTTAAGCTCCTGCAAATGTTATAATGTTTTTTTTCAGGGTTAATTTTGAAGTTTGTACTCTCAACTAACATATGATTTCTTACAAGGCCCATTGAAAGTTGTTTCAAAAGCACAAGGCTTGTATTGATAGCAAAGTTTTGTCAGTAAAGAACAATTTCCAAGCTTAAAGTTTTAGAGGGACAGTTTCTTGCTTCTACCAGTGAACAAAACTTTTAGTTTGGAATATTTTACTAAAGACTTTCAACAATTGAGTTTAATTGAATCAGGTCTTCAAATAAGTATATATTTTTATTATTGTTTATTTTTGTAGACAGCCTACATTTAGACCATATATATTGCCACCTGATCTCAAGATATTACTTGCACTACATACAGTATACAAAACAAAGTGAGTCAAGCATCAATATATTAATGGTACAAATAAATATTTATTGAGGTTTTTGTTGTTTTAGTATTCATAATAATTAGTTTTGCAATTGTTGAAGTCTATTACTTTTATCTATGTTTGATAATCAGTTTTAGTATTTATTTTAGCTTACAATTATGGGCTTTTAATTGCAAACAATTAATATATATCAATACTTCCTTCTAGCACCATTTTTAACCCTATTAGTCAATTTTTTTTTTACTCAAAGGAAGTAAAAATCTTTGGCTGAATCCTATTTGTTCTCCAGGTAAGTTATTCATTTTGTTTAACATGAGTAAATAGGATGTTCTAGCAATTATAATATTTATTAATAATTTTGTTTTGAAATATTACAAGCAGATAATAACACATTAAAAAAAAAAATTCATAATCATATGCTTTTCAAGGTTTTGTCTTTATTTTTCAATAAGCTATATACAGTCGAACCTCTATATAACGAACCTCCAGATAACGAAATCCTCTATATAACGAATTTTTACCTTGTCCCATGACATTTTAGAAGTTATACTGCTTATTTACCTCTATGTAATGAATTACGGACCTCTCAATAACGAAGTTTTTTCTTCACTTCAACCGAAGAAATGTAGTGTTGTATAGGCAGCTCACAATGTCATTTCCAGGAAATTGTTTATTTTCAGCAGGAAGGTCAACAATACCAAGAATGGTAGGCGTAACACATGTCGGCAATTGACTGCATATTATAGTTCGGTTCAGTTAAGAATGCAGTTAGGAATTCTAAGAACTCAGCATTTATAGATAGGCCTACAGTACATTCCCATCCTCCCACCATTATCTTTGATCACTCATTTCAATGTTGCTATCTCAGTTACTGAGTTTTATTTGTGCCGTGAGTTTGTCGTGCTGTGAAAAAATGTCAAAAAGAAAGTGTTTAAGTGTAGCAGAAGAAGCGAGTGTTTTACGAGAGGTTGATGAAGGTGTAAAAAAGTTGGATGTTGCGAAAAAATTCGGTATACCTCAGAGTTTGCTATCCACTAAAAAACCGGGATCAAATTCTAAAACAAAGTGTTTTTTTATGATTTGCAATATCGATAACGAGATGATTTAATGGAATACGGTAATGCGCCAGAAAAATCTTCCATTGTCAGGAAATCTTCCATTCGCAGTATCATTAGGACACAGTGGCTTTAACGCAAGTAACGGTTGGATAGAAAAATTTTAAAAATGCCATAACATTGTTCAAAAAGTCATTTCGGGAGAAAGTGCTAGTGTTAATATCCCCACATGTGAATTTTGGAAAGGAAATGTGTTGGAAAAAGTTTTAAACGATTATGAACCGAAAGACATTTTCAATGCTGATGAGACTGGTCTGTTTTTTAAATGTTTGCCCAACAAGACACTAACTTTTAAAACCGACCCTTGTTTTGGAGGAAAAGGAAGCAAAGAAAGGATCGCCGTATTAGTGGCAACTAACATGTTAGGGACAGAAAAACTCAAATTGCTTGTGATTGGAAAAAAGATATCTCCGCAATGTTTCCGATCTGTCAAGTCCTTAGAAGTTGATTACACGTTTAATAAAAAGGCATGGTTGACGAGCGAAATTTTCATTGAATGGATATTGAAGCTGGATAAGCAGATCTCTAAAGAGAAAAGGAAAATTGCACTTTTCACCGACAAGTGCCCTGCACATCCGCATGATTTCAATTCCAAACTGAAAAGTGTCAATGTGTTTTTCTTTTCACTAAATGTTACATCGATACTTCAACCACTCGATCAGGGAGTAATAAAAAATTTAAAGCTACACTACAGAAAAAGAATTTTTAAAAAGATTGTGACTACCGTAGAGAACAATGAAATCGTACCCAAAAACATTGTTAATCTAAGGGACTGCATCGCTGAATTGGCAAAAGTTTGGACAAATGATGTGAAATTAAAACAACAGGTTTTAATTACTAAACACTTTTAAATGTTTTGAACTTACCTATAGTAGCACTTACTTTGCTTGTTGAGCTCAAAGTAAGTGCTACTTTAGGCAAGTTTATAAACATTTAAAAGTGTTTAGTGATTACTACTAGCTCACACGAAGATGGAATCAACAAATGAGTTTTTAATTGTTTCTCCAAAGCTGGATTTAATTCGGTCACACATGAAGAGGACAGTGAGGACAACATGACTTTAAGTGAATTAAAAAAGCAATGGGATTTTATGAAGAGTTCAGGAAACGTAGCTGATGACGTTTCACTTGAAGATTTTATTTGTCTGGAAGAAGATTTGGCTGTTTCCAATTTTCCAGATGATGAAGACATACTCCAAAGCGTCCAGATGATAAAAACTTAAATGAACTTTTGAAAGATGATGATGACTGTGACGATGATTGTGATGAACCTGAAGGGAAGAACCCTACAGATCATGAAGTTTTACAAGCCTTCTAAATCATCAGGCGAGGATTTCAACTGAAAGATGGTGTACCAGACAACATTTTTGATTGTCTGGATAAATGTGAAACATTCATTGAACGTGATGTTTTATTCAAACGTAAAGTGCAACAAAAAATTACTAACTTTATCAAGTAAAATTTTGAAAACTAGACACGATTTAAAAAGTATCTATACGAAGTTACTATATTTACAGTACTGTATTACTGTACATCGTATTTTATGTTTAATTTAATACAGTATTTGTTTCTCCGGATACGGTCTGTGTAGTGTATAAAACAGTTTGTGTTATTTGAAATTGAATTGTGTATATATAAATAAAATACTGATTGATTGTGTGTATTCAAATAAAATCAGTATAGGCAGTTAATAAATGTAAATACGGTTAATCAATAATACAGTTACTAAATTACGGCTTACTGAGTTTGCTTCGATTAAATTCCACTACGTTAAAGTCATGCTTCCTGAAAATGAATTGGTGCGTGTACTTATTTACCAGTAAGTTTTCATAAGCATTAGATAACTTATCATAATAGCCTATACAGAGTAGACCCTATGAAAAATATTGAATGTGGATATCTAATACAATGAAGAAACATCAATAAAATATTTTTAACAACTTAAATTTCAAATAAATTGAGACTTTATAAAACATTATCCTATATTAACGTTGGCCTATTACACTAACTACGCTCGCTATATTATACTGTATCCCTTTTATTATCGCAGGTAGTGCGATATGCGTGAGATGGGGTGGTAGCATTCTTTACAACACAACCTCTCAATAACGAATACCTCTCTACAACGAATTTTTTCTCAGGATAATCGACTTCATTATACAGAGGTTTGACTGTATATATATATATATATATATATATATATATATATATATATATATATATATATATATATATTTAAGGTATGTTGTAACAAGAAATTTTAACCCATTACCTTATTCTGTAAAAAATAATTTTAAAATTCTGTTAATCTTATTTAATATTTAAACTACATATCTTAATTATTGGAATAAAATTAATAAAGTGTTTCTTATTTCTAGACATAACCTACACATGGTAAATTTAACTTGTATTATTTACTAAACACTTTTAAAGTGTGTTTAGTGATTACTAGTAGCTCACGTGAAGAATGAATCAACAAATGTTTGTATTATTCATTATTGAAATATTACATTGTTAGAAGTGTGATCATTAAAGAACTTCTTCCGGTCACAAGCAAAAAAAATGGCTATTTCTTTTTTATCAAAAGGCATAGTGCGTCAATACATGGTTGGATTTGCAGGTAATAAATATGCACTATCTTCTTCTAAAGAAATTGTTTGAAAAATCCTATCCCAATTCTACATCTATTATAAACATTATTTCAAAATGTATTATACATTTTAGAATTGTTTTCATCATTTGATTTATATGGTTCACTCCAATTTGTGATTTGTACAACTATTTGCAAGAAGAAGTTACAATTCTTGAATTAAAAATATTTTTTTTAAACATTTGAAATAATTATTTAATTTTTCTTAAATAACAAAATAGTAATAAATAACTCATCTTCTCTATCAATGTTTGACTTGTTTTGAAAGTTACTTTTTTCATTTCACTTCATACTATTTCAAAAGCCAATTTCATATAGTGTACTTAATTTTCAAAAAATGTAAGGTTCAATAGTTTTAAGGGACAAGCTTTAAAATGGAGTGGTCAATATTTACATCCTGTTTATTGCCTCCACTGGTATTGTGTTCTCTGTTGAAATTTTATTTATAAATAAAAAAACAATTTATTGTTGTTGAAGTTGAGACCAATTCAAACAGTATTATTTAAAATATTTATTGTTTTTGTAAAAGCAGTGTTTTTATGTATAGATTGTAATTAAGAACAAGTGATGGTTTATTTAATTAGAATCATTTCTTTTTAAAACTTTCAGTTTTTTGGTTGTAAATCTTGAGGTTTGTAAATAATACTTATTTATTCAATAATTTGGTGAAAAACCAGAACTTGCTGATATTTCTCAGCAGACATTTTTCGTACTTAGTCATTCCATTGTTCATTGCTGTGAGCACGGTCAAAACTGTTTTAAAAACAGTCTGCTGTAAAATATTAGTAGGTAGTGGTTTTTAGAAAGGTGAATAATAAATAAAGATTGCTTTTTATTAAATTTTGCTTTAGGACCCAAATACTGTTATTGTGATTACTATTTTGGTGATTAATGTTATAAATATCATCATTATTAAGTCATATGGTGCATGTGCTTTTACATTTATAAATCTGAAAGGGCCTTTTCTTATTAAAAGTTTGACAAAACTGGTTTTGTTTAAAGTATTTTTAATTTTACAAAATCTTCTCCCAGACTTATTTTAAAGAATTGAATTTAAACCCCTTCTCTTATTTTCACTTACCCTGATCCCAATTTTATGTGATTGTAAGAAATTTCAAATGATCACACGTGGGCAAACTAGTTTTACAAACTCATAAATGGATATTATTTACCTAAAATTTGGTCAGTATTTGTTTTAAATTTAACATAATCCTTTTTAGCAAAATTTTTCTTTTCAAAAATTTTTACTAAAATTGGACCAAGGTATGATGAAATAAAGGCTCTAACAAATGATTATTTCACTATCCACCTACCTGCCACTCTTTTTAGTATGTGATATGGCACTTCTTTCAACCATAAAAAACCAATGGTTTTTCAAGTTACTCAGTCTCCGCATGCAGCTGTTACATAAAAATACATAACACTCACATATCACATCAACATATTGCAAAAAATAGCTTACTCGTTCCCCAAACATAATTATAAAGTAGCATTTAAAATATTCAACACCATTAAAAACACCTACACAGTAGAGGAACACACTAGAATACGCATGGCCGGGCAGGATTATACAAGATTACATGCATCAACAGCCTCAGCTTTTACTTTGGTCAAACAGGGAAAATATTTACCACAAGATAAAAGAACACATAAAAGACACACAAAAATGACCCAACCCAAAACAAATTTTGCTATAGACATACAAAACACACTCTACTCACTCACCAATATATAGACACCAATCTTAAAATCCTTTACTACATCAAAAGCAACAAACTAAATACAACAGAAAACTATGATATATACAAACACCATAAATACTATATACAACACATTCTAAATAGCAAAACACACTCACAATCAAATACTATAATTGAACACATAATTAAAAACTGCTCTATGAACAATATCACACCACCAACACAACACAACACACCTGATCAACAGTCTTTTCTGTGACTCAAAGGATTGAACAATGCGCTGACTTAGTGTAAACCGCATCTGCTGAAAAATATCAGTAAGTAGTAGTGTTTTTGACAAGTTTATACCAAAAGTGTATCTATACAAAAACCTCAAATTGTACAACACAAAAACTGCAAGTATTAAACTATTGTTAAATGACAATAGGTTTCTACATTTGAAAAAAATTGTTTTTCTATATTTAAAATAGTGACAGATTATTTCCTAAAACACTTGTAAATATTTTACAATTTACTTATTGCCTATAGTAGCACTTACTTATATTTGTTGAGGGCGGCAGTTTCAAGAGATGTGGCTCATTGTCAACTCAGAGTTACGGTCTAGGTTGACAATGGGACACATCTTCCGAAACCGCCGTCCTAAGCAAATATAAGTAAGTGCTACTATAGGCAAGTTGTAAAATATTTACAAGTGTTTTAGTGAAATCTAGTAGCTTATGTGAAGATGGAATCAACTAATATAACAGAATATTGATAAGAGCAAGAATAATAGAAAATCGGTAACTAAAATGTTATGTAAAAATTATCTTTTTTCCAAATTTTAAAAGATTACTTATTTGGTACATTTTTAGACCAAAATAAAAATATTTTAAACCTTATTACTAAACTTAGTACATAATATTACAGATTTTTAGTACAATTATTTCATTCTATTATATTTAGAAATAGTTTTACTCTTAAACAAATAAAATATATTTTTATGATTTAAATAGTCTGAGCTTTGAATGTACAGATTGATAATAGTAAAGGAACAATAATGAATATTTTTTGTAAGATACATTTTTAGCATTATATTTGATTTAAACTAAAAATATTACACATTTGAATTATAAAACATCTGAAACCTTAAAAACACTACAACAAACAATAGACAAATGAAACCGTACACTTTAAAACATAACTAAGAGATAAATCTATTGTACTGCAAAAATTGAAGAAAACCATATACTTACATTGCTAAACCTTACGGATGAAATCTAAACTACAAATAGTTCAATTAAGCCTAACAGTGCCATGGTCAGAATTTATGAGTTTTACAACAATTTCAAAATGTAAGTGAACAACACTATTTAAAGATTCAGATACTAAAATTGTTTATATAAAGTTGAACACTAGCAAGGAGTGAATATCTATTGATGTACTAGTGATATTTAGGTACTGTTAGGAAATTTGGTAGGCATTAAAACAATCTAAAGTGAAATAAAATCTAGAATTGCCATGTCTAGAAAAAAACACCTTTCCCATAATCTCCAATCCCAGTACTAAAGGGGCTTCAAAATCCTTCCTTATTTTTATGTTTCAACCAACCTTTTCTATTTCTACTCATATTAAAACACCTGTAAAACAGTAGTTAGAAATCAATCTATGATCAATAAAAATTAATTTAACTTGGGTATGTAACAGCACATGAATAAGCTATTAATTTTCCATCAATGACGCCGGAATATTTATTAAAATAATGATATACTACAGTACGACAAAATTAATAGACTTTATTTAATGAGATATTTATCACTAGGATAAAACTTCAGATAAAATAAATTATTTAAATTATCTCAAAAGTTTGACTTATTTTTGGACATCTTTAAATCTATTTCTTAACAATTAGATTATATTTACAAATTTTATTTTACATAAAATATAAAAGCATGGTTTTACTCTTTATATAATATATTGAGCATGTCGTTCCTTCTTGTTTGATTTTAGGATCAATTACCTTTCTCATGTCTGGGCAGTCAAATTCTTGGCCTTCTCCAATATTACCGAAGATAATGGCTCATGAAGCTCCAGTGAATTTAGACATAATACAAATAACTTGGATGGTATCTATAATGTATATAGGGACCATGGTTAGTCCTGTTTTTTCTAGCTATTTAATGGATGAATTTGGACGTAAAAAAGCTCTACTATATACAGTTATATTGCAGGTTTGCTCCTGGTTTTTCATCCTCTTTGCACGATCTCTACTTCTGTTGTACTTAGCTAGATTTTTAGCTGGATTATATTGGGGCATAATTACAACTATTCAACCAGTATACTTAGGTGAGATAGCTCAACCTGATATCAGAGGAAGTTTTGGTTTTCTAAGTAGTTCTATGTACCATGTTGGAAATTTACTTATATTTATCATTGGACCTTACACATCTTATAATGGTTTGGCAATAATTTCAATGTTACCAATAGCAGTATTCCTAATTACATTTTGCTTCATGCCAGAGTCACCATATTATTTTGTAATAAAAGGTGATGAAGAACTGGCTAGAAAATCACTTTTATGGTTACGAGATAAAGATAAAAATATGGAATTTGAAAAAGAAATGACTTTGATAAAAGAAACTGTAAAAGAACACTTAAAAAACAAAGGAAGCTTCAAAGATATATTTGGTACAAAAGCTTCTAGGAAGGCGTTTGTGATTTGTGAATGTTTTGGTATGGTAAAAAAATTGTCTGGAACTGTTCTTTATGTCACTTTTGCATCAGTAACACTTCCTAAATTAACTTTTAACTCATTGAATACAGGTCAGTGTGTTATTATCATAGGTATCATTGAGGTGATTTCAAGCTTCTTTATAATATGCTTAGCAGACAGATATGGTCGTAGAACATTATTAACAATTTCATGTTTAGGCTGTAGTATAACTATGTTTATTTCTGCGCTTTGGTATTATTTGGATACAAATACTTCTTTAAGAGTAAATTCCTTCAACTTTATTCCATTTATTGCCTTTACTTTACATGTTGTTTCACATTGCTTAGCATTAGGTCCAGTGGCTAACATTATTAAAGGAGAATTATTACCAACTAATGTAAAAAGTAAAATAGCATCTATAATGGTTACAACTTCATCGTTTGCATCTTTTCTTATTTATAAAAATTTCTTGATCATTGCATATGACATAGGTATGTATTTCAATTTTATTATTTTTGGTGTATTTTCTCTCTTTGGATTGGTTATAACAATTGTGTATGTACCAGAAACCAAAGGAAAAACTTTTCAAGAAATTCAACAAATTCTTAGTGGAGAGAAAAACCAGTGTTCCAACAACTGCACACCAATTCCACCCAAAATAATTTAATGAAACTTATATATAATTTCATAGTAAATACAGTAGAACATTGATAATTCTAAATTGTTCATAATTCGAAGTCTTATGTCTATCCCTTGAATTTTATATGTTATCAATATAAATAAATTATGAAAAATTCGAAGTTCAACTTTTTTAATTCGATGATTTTAGTTTGGATATTGGCTCAAATTCCAGGCGACTGGTGCTTGCCTTTCAAGAATTCTCTGTGTTCAGATTGAGATCAAGGTTTTAGTGCTTAAGCGGTATTGAGAGAAACAGTTATCGATCGATGCTCATCTCAGCTCAGTCATCAGTTTGTTGTTATTGGTACGAGATCACTGTGTTTGTTTTCCCATAAGCGGTGATGGGAATTGTGAGTTAGAGGTGCCAAGCAAGCGATTTACAATTATTGCTCTGCTCAGTCATCGGTTTGTTTTTGCAGAAGTGTGCCTCTGCTTGTGCTTTGGAAGTAATTGTATTGAGTGGGAGCCATGTATTTGAATAAACCTCATGATCTGGACAAGACATTAACATTTAGTGAAAACGTTGCCGTTATTCGTGAGGCGGAAAGTGGGCTAGTGGATAGCACCCACTACAGTGTTTACATTTTTGAAAAATAAGGAAAAAATATTAAACAGTGCTTTGAGTGGAAATGGAAAGGATCACAAAAGATCCAGTTAATCAAATAACCCTCAAGTGAATGAATGTATCCTAAAGTGGTTTAATGAAAAAAACATTCCCGTATCTAGCCTTATTGTTCAAACAAAGTTATTACAGGTTGGTTGGATGGTTTCAAGGAACGAAACAACATTACCTTTAAGTCTGTTTGCGGTGAAAGTGCAAGTAAGTGTATATCAAGGAGCTGCAAATGTTAGGAAAGACAATGTTTTACAAATTATTGGAACAATCCCAGGAAAAGACATTTTTAACCTGGACGATACTGGTTTGTTTTTTAAATGTACCAAAGCATTAATTTTTAAAGGTGATCACTGCAGTGGGGGAAGAAACTGTGAGGAAAAAGTGACTCTATTGGTTGGAGTAGATATGGATAGCACCGAAATAATAGGCTAAATAAACTGATAATCCTAGATGTTTTAAAAACATAAAATACAAAGCCACTTGAATACAAAGCTCAAAGTAAAAAGCTTGGATGACAGCAGAGCTGATTAAAAAGGAGCTATTAAAACTTGACCAAACCTTCCTCAATCAGAACAAAACAATCATCCTTAAAAGAACTTTCTGCTCAAAACATTTTAGCAGAAGTGAAAAACAAAAAAAATCCGAATTGTTGGATTTAGAAGAAGATCAAGTTGAAGTTAAGAGTCCCAAATCCCTACAAAGTCAAAGGCTCTTCATCATTTGCATGAGTTTCAGTGGTACATCGAAGGACAAATTAATGTTAGTGACAGTGTTTTCCTCTCCTGTATTTGAGGATTTTACAAATGTTAAAACAATTAAGTCTACAAGACAATCAGAAATTACAAAATATTTTGGCAAGCTTTAATTATGTACTGTATATATCTATCCATACCAATCCTATATGTACATATTGTCACCATGTAATTTTCTTGCTAATGTTGATTGCAGTATCTTTTAACTCATACTTGTAATGAGTCTTTTTATATACTTGTAATTAAAAGTTTTATAAATCCACTATGCCTAAGTTTATTGATTATTCAAATTATAGTGTTTAATGTGAACGTCTTATCTGTTTTTTAAGATAACACAGAGTAGTGATTCGATACCTGAAAATAGCTGAAGATTGTTGTAGACACACTAAGAAAAGTAGGACTGTTTTGACTGAAAGGATATTTTTAAATTTCATTATTTGAATTTTTGGTTTATTCGAACAATTCAGCTTCAAATTATCCATGATCTACTGAATATGTAATAAACATGGTTTTTTAGAGTAATTATTAGTAACTGTTACCAACAATAACAATTGTTTTTTATTTTATTGATATTCTGAATGTAACAATTAACTCCATTCTACAATTAAAAACACTTTACTAACACTATTGTTACTTTGTGCTAAAACTGATGCCTAGCCATCTTCATCCATTCAAAACCCAGTTATCTCCATCCGAGTTTGCTTACAACTAACTAACTTTTTTACAGGTTTGGCAGAGAAAATACATTTAAAAAATTTTTGATTTTTTACCACATTCATAACATAAGAGGTGTGATAAAAAAATACGGTGAATTAATTTTTATAGCAGCAACTGCTGATGCTACATCCATATGATGTAATTTGATCTATTGAGACAGGGAGTGACAAGCTTCAACATGCTGGAGCTTGTCAGTCGACAGCCAAAACCATTGGAGTGAGGTGGTGTTTATCATGTCTGTCGTTCATCATGTATTTCAGACAACGCATTAACATTAGGTTTTGTTTTAAACTGCAAAAGAATACCAAAGAATCTCACAAAATCTTAAAATCTGTGTATGGCGATAATGTGATAACCCTGAAGACTGTGTAAAGTGGATTTAAAAACGGAAATGAGTCGGTTGAAGACAATCAGAATTCAGGACGTTCAATCTAAAGAAAACAGACGACAATGTGTAAAAAGTAGAAACAACGGTTTGTACAAGCAGGCAAGTGACTACTCAAGAGCTATCGGAAGATCTTGTACGGTTCCAGAAAAATGGGCAAATGGCTTTCTTCTTCATCAGGACAACACACTGTGTTACACTCTTATTTGTGACTTTTTGGCTAAAAAAAGTGTTCATGTCTGTCCACATCCACCATACTTGCCCGATTTAGCACCATGTAACTTCTAGCTCTTCCCAAAAATTTAAACTGTGCAAAAGTAAAACGTTTTGACAACATTCCTGACATTGAGAAGGCCACGACTGAGCAGCTAAATGCTTTTCCGAAAGAAGCCTTTCAGAAATGTTTCCGGTCATGGATTTAACGTTGGGATACGTGCATTGCCAGCCAAGGAAAGTACTTTGAAGGAGACTAATTTGAATTCGATATAAGTTTTTTCCGATATTTAATAAAAAATTGTTCACAGTATTTTTTTATCACATCTTGTAACTTCTAATTTGTTCATAGTGACAAAATCTTCTACCTTTTATATTATTAGAAAAAAAATAGTTGCAAATTTGAATGCTTTTCTGGGTTAATATTGTGTAAATATGATGGTAGTAATTTTCTGTTTATTATAAAATTATAGAATTTACATACACTAATAGTATAGGTTTTACACTAAGTTAAAATGTTTACTGCTGGTGACAATAGTGCACCATCATGGGGAATCCATCCTTGTGATGAGTATCAATGGGTTGTCATCATTTGTCTTTTAATGCCCCCACTAAGTCTAAAAGAAAGCAATGGTATTTAAAGCTAGAAAGGTTCACTTAATTTGGTTAGGGCTATTGACATCAAATAAGGTTTTTTTATTATGAAACAAAAATACATTTTTTTAGTCTTTTAGTAAGTTTATAGTTGACTCAGGCATAACTAGAAAAAGATAAAACAACATTCTTATCTAAATGATTACAAAAATAAAAATTTACAAATTTTAACATAAAATTAATTAATACTAACCTGAATGTTTATGATGTATCTCTTACTGAGAATAGGGGGTAAGGTTTTTGTCCTACTTTAGATGTTATTTGTTGGCTTAGGATAGTTTTTAGGAATAGATCTCACTGTGTGAAAGGACATCAAACTGAACAAAATGTATTCTTGCAGGGAATTTATAGCGATGGTAGTGGAATACCTAAGGTAGAACATACCTAGTAAAAAAGGCTTTCCATGAAAACTGTGTGATTACCATGCTGTTGTGCAACCACCATCCATATGCTCGCATTACTTATTCCTGCAATAGTGGACATATTGAAGTTTGCTTGGTATCTGATGACTATTTTGAAATAAACAAACAACACTAGAAAAATATCCTTCAAAAGATAGGACTGAATAGACAACAAACTGGGGACTGTCAGAGATTTGATAAAGTGCTTCTTAGTTCCTTGATTTATGTCCAGTCAACTGTTCCTAAAATGCTACATCAAATCATTAATCATACTTACCGTTATATTTTCTAAAAGTACGCGCCTCAGAATAAAATCATAAATAACAACAAACATGCATATAAGATAATATATTGGCACAGATATGTAGACGACGTTATAATACTATACCGAGGAAACATAAGACAATGCCAACAACTCCAAACAGGAGGCTGAAGAAGTTGTAAGACAAAAACATTTCCTCCAAGTGTCAGTTAACAATTTAACAACCTTTAGTTAACAAAAAGTCTGGTCACAAGTAATAGCAAAAGTGTAATAAGTAATTAACAACCAGCTCGCCATGAACAGCAACAAGATTTCGATATATATTAAGTGATTTAAATATAAATAAAGAAGATAAAATGATGTTGACATGTAACAACTACTGGCATTTTATGAGGTTAAAATAAATTAAAACCCCTTTCCTCTGTTTAAACTATACTACAGTGAGCATTGACAACATGCAACATGCGTGCATGGTAGGCTATCACTTGAAAATTTGTCACCTTAAATTATGATTCATCTTTACAATGAATTATAGTTTCTGCAGTAAGTCATTTCTACAAAACATTTGATGTATAAAGGTTCAGCTCCTCATTCTGAAAGTTGTACAATTCCAATTACTGAGGATGTAGCGTTTGGTGATTCAAAATATTAAGGTAAAACACCATGGGTAAGGAAGCTCAAGGGAATTATTAAATGTTTGATTTATCAAAGAATTTCATTTATTGAAGCTCGAGTAATCTAGGTGTGACGCTATTAATAAATTTTAAGTAACAAGATAAGTTAATTAATAAATGATGAACACTAAGAAAAAATGTAGATGGTACAATTAGGATGTAAATAGTAACTGTAGCAACACTGTTCAAGATTTACTTATCATTTACTTTTAGAAGACATATGCCTACACAGGACAAACAACTCTAGGGTGCACATGTTTTGTGCCTTCATATAGCAGGTTTTTTTTCCATATTTTATTAGTTGATACTGGCAAAAAATATTGGAATTGGCGTTTTGGATATTTAAGTTTTTAAATAACTAACCATAATTTTGTAGGTGTTTAATAACCCAAATTAAAACAGTATAAAATATCAAATATTAAACATGTTTTCCATGATTGACTTAAAAACATAGAGTCTTTTAAGATTTGGTCACTTTAGTTACAGTTAATTACTCATTGCTATGATCATTGTCATTTCATTTCTTGTATTGTGAAAAATTATTTGTTTCTCAGTATGTGTCTTGCAAATAAATCTGATTTGTTTTTGAAGATTTCATTAACATAAACGATAGTGCTTGAATAAAAAGTACTGAACTAAACAGAGAGAAACAATTACTGTTAAGCCTTGCTATATTATAATTGGTTTTTTAATTATTGAGGGGCTTGTTAATTTTATCTCTGTTTTTTAATCAGTCTTGGTACTGTTTTAAAGTTTATAATTATTAGAAACTTTTAATTGGAAAAAAATAATTACTTAACAATACTTCAATGTTAATAGCCAATGATAATCAAGTGTAGTTATTTACTTTAAACAGAAAATCAGTATCCCTAAACTTTTTGTAACAAAGTATTAGCAGTAACAATAAAAAAACATAAATTTTGAAAATGATTACGGCCAATCTTATATTTTTGTATTCTTGGTTTTACATTCCAACATTAACCAAATGATTATGTTTCAATATTAATAGAATAACTAAGAACCCTGCTATAATAATTGCTTAGTGTATATTTAGGTCCTTAAATTTTGATCAAATAACCTTCCTCAGAGAGTATTTAAAATCCATTTACTTGTATACACAGACTCACTTCAACACAACATACCTGAGCGACAGTCTTGTCTGTAACTCACAGCATTGAACAATGCACTGACCTAGTGTGAAACATGTTTGGTGAAAAATATCAGTAAGTAGTGGTTTTTTTGACAAGTGATACCAAAAGTTTAACTTAAAATATTACAAACGAATACAATTTTTTCCATTATTTGTAAAAGTTTTTATTTTTAAACCAACTACAAAATAATATCACATGTCATTACTATTAGTCAAAATATATTTGTGATATTTCCAATTTCCAGCAATATATTATTTGATTCTTTTTAAAAAACAGTCCATATAGGTAACCTATATAAAGGTCTTTGATCAAAGTCTTCTATCAATTATTGAGACATATTAGTCAAGGTTAGTCATATTTGAAACATATTTTATTTATAATTAAAAGATGTCATAGATTTAATTTTTTCATTTCTTTTACCTTCTCAAATTACTACAAAAGGTGAATTAATGTTTGAAATTCCTAGTTATTTAAAGAAATTGTATTCAGAAATCACTTCAATAGAATTAGATTGCAATCACAATCATGGATCATTGTCAGTCTTTAATACTGACCTATGTGCAACTTGTAAAATTAAGAGGTAAATGAGAGATGTAGATACATAACACATATTGTACTGATATATTATCATTTATTTCAAGACTTTATACCTACACAAATAAGAATATAAATAGAAAGAATTTATTATTACTAGTCATAAAATCATTAACAAACTCCCTTATATAACAAAAACAATATTTTAAAACTTATTAAGATTATCAATTATAACCTATTTAATCCTTATTTTTTTTTTTTTTTAATTGTTGATATACTGTTAATTTTATCTAACTTTATTCATTATTTTTGGTATTTATGAGTTAAAATTTATAATTAGGAAAGCAATACTTCCAAGGTATCCAGTAAAGATAATCATAATTGGTTCATTTTATTTTACAGCAATAAGTTACAAAAATTTATCAACAGTGTACACAGGTATATGCAAAAGTAAATTTTAGTAAAGAACTGACAGAACCTAAATTATCTAAATGATTTTGGTAAACCTATATTAGTTAAAGTTGTTTATGTAATACATTTTTTTAACACACTCTGTGGGTGTTGCTGAATCTATTGTGCCAGGGACCTTGCCACATGTGAGTAAATTATATGGTACATATTTTATTAAGATCTATCCTTAAGACCTGCAAACAGACTTTTCATGTTATGAGAGAAATTTTTTGCATGTACTCTTGAAGGGGAAACGACCAAAAATTGTTTTAATTTCACACAGTCTCTTCCAGAATATAGTCTTGTGACATTTCAATAATTAACCTACATGTTCAAACATTAGTTGATTGGTGAAATTTAAATATTTCTAATAAAATCAAACAATTTTGTTTTTCAGTTTTTGTGTTGTACATCTTGAGGTTTTTTAATTTACTACTATTAGTACTATTATACTACTATAGTACTACTATTAGTACCATTTGACAAAAAAACCACTACTAACTGATATTTTTCATCAGATCCATTTCACACTAGATCAGTGCATTGTTCAATGCTGGGAGTCAAGGAAAATACACTGATCAATGGAAATTGAACAATCTACTGATCTAGTGTGAAATGCGTCTGCTGAAAATATCAGTAATTAGTGGTTTTTTTGTCAAGTAATACCAATAGTAGTAACTTTGTTTTATAAATATTGAAATTGAAACAGTATAATAAAACTTTTCACAAACCTGTTCAATAAAAAATGCAACAGACACTAAAGCTAACAAGTTTCTTATATTTATATTTTAAAAATAGTATTTTTATGATTTTATAAATGAGGAAACCAGTTGTTGAATGTTTATATAATTGGTCAAGAACTAAATACCAACTGTTGATGTTGTTCTTGCTATCCCATGATAGAAATTATCTAAGCATTTACTTATTTAGAGAAAAAAATTATTTCCTGGTTAATGGTAATATTATTTCCTTCCATCTTCATCCTTTATTATTATTTTATACTTTCATACTTCAACCCATAATCAGTTACCTGACTTCACTCACAGTATATAAAACTATTATTTTTCTTCGTCATAAACTGTATTACTTTATTTAATCCTTCTTGGTTATTCCTCTGAATGGATATGCTTGGTTATCACTATAATGACTGTATTTGCATTGCATAAAATAGCCCCTCCATTGCTGCCAGTCTGGTTCTAACCACAAGACTCTTTGTGTCATTAGTAAACTGAAAATGATTTTGAACACAAGACTTACTTTGTTAGTGTACAACAACACAACTTTGTTAGTGTGTATTTAGGAAGTAGTTCCTTTTGTTGAGTGGTTAGTGGCATTTCATCATCTTGTATGTATATAGTTTAATCTTTTGTTTACTACACAGGCCAGAAATTACAAACATAAAGGGAGGCGTCACAGTAGTAGTTTGTTTATTTTTGGGCAAGAACTAAACAATGCTATTTGAGTTTCATACCTTCGCAACTATGACATAACTAATAAAACTATGACAAATATGATTGTTTTATCCACAACATATTTTGATGATGGAATAGATGCAACAACTGCCAAAGATTATAAATTGGATATTATAACTTTCTATAACAGTACAAAAAGTGGAATTGAAATGAACCAAATGAAGAGTAAATATTCTGATATTTATGTTAGTAACAAGTGGCCATACACAGTTATTGGTGGTCTAATAAACTTGGTTATTGTCAACAGACAAATAATGTATAATTTCAATACATCCAAGAAATTGATATAGAGAGTCTATATAAACAAAATTTCATTATCATTAATAAAGACTTTCATTGAAATTTGTGTTTCAATTCTTACTTTTTTTATGCAGCTCAAAGAAAATATTCAAAAAGTGACTGGAACAGCAACTAAAAATACCTAAGATAATAATGTGTCAAAGTAAAGTATTAAATAATCCCAGCTAAAAAACAAACACCCAAATATATGTGTATGCTACAAGAAATATCTGTGCAATAAACATGTAAAAAAAGCCTATTTTCATCAGGATTTGTATGGTAATAGAAAAATACCACAATTAAATCTCAAAAGAAATACTCTCAATTTCTTTAAAGTATACAAATGGATTGTTACATATAAAAGTTTTTAAAATTACATATACAAATGGATTCTCTGTTATTATCTATTTTAAATTCTCAGTAAATCTTATAAGTTACCTACTTTTTTGTAATATATATTTTAATATAAGAGTGATTGAAATTTTTTTTTTTTAATTTTTATACAGAGAGAAAAGTTTTGTCAAGACTAATTATGAACTTTCCTTAATGCGACTGATAAGACACACATACAATCACATGCATGCACACACACACACACACACACACACACACACACACACACACACACAATTTATATATATATGGACGACTTTAAAAGGTATCAGCCACCTAATGGTCAAAATGAAGAAAATGGAATCTAGTTTTCTTGTCACTGGAAAATACCTTTTTGAGTTGCATGACTACAAATTCATTTCCTTGATTTCCTTGAAACTTGATTTTCCTTGTCCTGGAAACATAAAATTTAGATAAAATTTCCAAAATGCGTTTAATTATCATCCAAATGGTGCTTGGTTCTGTTTTAATAATTTTTTAAAAAATTTCTTGTAAAAGAACCACTCAGTTTCTATGATGGGGATAATCATTTTATTGTGAAAATAGGTAGTGAAAATAGAGTATAACATGACTATAAAATATAATTCAATTTAAGGTGAAGTCAAGTACATTATTATATCCATCTACGTCATCTTATAAATCCTCTTCTAACCTGAAACCTTTTTAGAAATTATGTAAATCCTTCAGATAGATCATTGACTCTATGTCTTTCTTCTTTTTAATAGAAAATTTTTTCCCCATTTGGCCACAGAAGGGTCTGTTTTGGATAATGAAAGACATTTGCTGAAAGTCACGCTTTCTCTTTCTTTACTTAATATCCATTTCAATGTACTCGCTGTGACTTATTTCAGTAGCAATGACAAGGGCTTGCTACTGTCATTTAGCAAGCTCCCTCAAATAGTCTCCCTTATTTTCAGACAATTTATTTTGTTACCTTGCAGATCTTTCTTTCTGTTGGTGTCAGACTTCTTCAATTACTGGCGTACTTTTAAAATCATCACCACACATTTCTGTAAAAATGCACCTATTTTCTTTCAACAAGTTTCGTGATGTTAATGTAATCTTGTCAATAATAGATCCTTTGCTGAAGACGCAATGCTGATTTTACACCTCCAAAATGAGAAAATGCAAAACATATCTGTACTATGAAAAACTTACTGTATCTTTTCCTTCATTCTCTTCCTTGCACAAATCAAACATTTTCGTGTTTGAAATTCCATTTAGATCCTATGAAAGGTTTCATTGTATGCACAATCTACACAATAGTTTCCTACAACATTTAATATTGGTTACTGAAACTTATTGTTTTGAAGAGTATAAGGTGTGTGATAGTATAACACTAACCTGAATTAGCTTCTGGAGTAGAAGAATATTTTTTTTTCAGGCAAATAACCAAACAAGGGTATTATTGCCTAACTAATATTAATAACTAAAACTAAACAAATTAAATTGGGCTAGAACTTATTTCAGTTATCTAAACAATTAAAATTACATAATTAAGTTAGACTAATTCTAAGTTAAACTGAATAAAAATATAAAAATTTACTTGGTTTTAAATATTGGTATTTATATTCAGGTGGCGTACAAAAATGATGAAATGGTTAATAACCGTGACACCATCCCTTAAAACCACCTTTAAACTACCTCGAAGATCGTAACGTATATACAAATCAATCAACCCATCAAAGTCAAGCAGAATGTGCTTGATTGTGATGGTACTTCTACAAAACTGACATAGTGGTGACTACTCATGTCGTATCAACCAACCATGCGTTAACAAAGAGTTGTTGATGCAAAGACGAGTAACAGCCACTTTCTCCCTACGATTCGAACGAGCAGGTGACCTCCATGGTCGGATGGTATTCTTGATGTCCCTCAGCTTGTTTCTATTTACATTTTGCAATTCTTCATTCCAAACAGAGAATAGTGTAGTTTTAACATTAGATAAAACATCTGATGCCATCACTCTTTGTATCGACGGCACCATACTTGTAACTAAATTTGCAAATTCATCTGCTTTATTGTTATTTCTGAAAACAGATTTCTTATTTGCATATCCTGGCCACAATCTACCAATTACTTTCCTCTTGAATAATAGATTACACGCTCAGTGAAGGTGTTAGTAAACAACAACTTATGACTACGATATTTCAGTTATTGTTTTTGGTGTTAAAATAATGTATAAGTAAAATAGTAATTAAATTATGGCAAAAATAAATATTGTTCATACGCAACTTAGATTCTTCTTGAGCTTATTTCAAAATTGTAGAACTTATATATTTTAGGAGATCATTTTAAGTGATACCTATTTCCTGTGCCTAAGACTGTAAACCAGGTGGTTTATACGAGGTCTGTTCAAAAAATACGCGAACTGAGGTCATAAAAAAAAATGTACATTATTTGGAAGTTACACGTCTGGGTCTCCTTCAAAGTTCTCTCCTCCCCAATGCACACACTTATCCCAACGGTGTTTCCACTTGTTAAAAAAATCCTGGTACGCTTCTTTTGTGATGGCGTTCAACTCCTTCGTCGCATTTGCCTTAATCTCCGAAATCGTTTCAAATCTTCTTCCTTTGAGGGTTTTTTTGAGTTTTAGGAATAAGAAAAAGTCACAAGGAGCAAGGTCAGGTGAGTAGGGGGGGAGGAAAGAACAGTGTTTGAGTGTTTGGCCAAAAACTCACAAGTTCTGAGGGAGCTGGAGCGTTGTCGTGATGGAAAAACCAGTTATCACTTCTGCACAGTTCTGGCCTTTTGCATCCCTCAGACATTTCAGTACTTCAATGTAGGTAATCTGGTTAACTGTAGAGCCTTCAGGTAGGTACTCGTAGTGAACAACACCCTTAGCATCATAAAAAACTGTCAGCATCACCTTGACATTCTACCGAACTTTGCAAGCTTTTTTGGGTCTTGGGGATGTTTGACTCTCCCATCAGGATGATTGGACCTTCGTTTCAATGTTGTATCCATACACCCATGATTCATCACCGGTTATAATTCTTGACAAAAAGTTCTCATCTTCATTTGAACGATCAAGCAGTTCTTGACAAACCCAAACGCGATTGGCTTTTTGGTTGTCGGTCTTCAGGCGTGGCACAAATTTCGCAGCGATGTAGTGCATCTTCAATTTTTCGGTCAAAATCTCGTAACAAGATCCAACTGATATGCCACACTCTTTGGAAAGCTCCCTAATGGTCATACGTCGATTTTTGCGCAACAGGGTGTTGATTTTGTCAACGTGTAGGTCATTAGTTGACGCTGAAGGACGTCCAGGATGCTCATCGTCATCAATCGCCTGTCGGCCACCCTTGAAACGTTCATGCCACTTGAAACATGCAGTACGCTTCATGGCAACATTGCCGTAGGCCGTGTTAAGCATGGTAAATGTTTCTGTTGTAGATTTCCCTAGTTTTACACAAAATTTCACAGCAACTTGTTGCTCCTTCAGGCTGTCCATTTTACAATCCGACCAACGAAAAAAACACTCTTTACTAAACTGCGTGTAACTCATCAACAAATGAAGATATCTGCGACTGAAATACTGCGTTTTAATCAGCTGATTTATACAGACTTAGCAACACCAAGCGGATTCTCCTGAAAATAACTTGAGCTGCGAAATTCAAACAGTCCGCGTATTTTTTTAACAGACCTCGTATATAAGTATACAGAAATTTTAGATTATTCTTAATATAATATTAAATTACATAATAGTTTAATTAAGGTAATAAATGTATTACAATTGTAATTAATTGACATGTAATATTTAAAAGTATATAATCTAACACATTATTTTTGCCTGTATTAAAGTTAATAATTTTTATAAAATAATATTGTTTTCAGTTTGATAGCCAAGGGATCATCTTAGAGAAAGAAAGAGATACAAAAATAATGTTAAATTCACATGTATCTAAAGGAGTCGTCCGTCAGTACATTGCTGCAATTACAGGTATTACAAGAGAACTTGTATGTATGTATATATATATATATATATATATATATATATATATACAGTCGGCGCCGCTTATTGTGATCACAGTTAATGTTATCATTCGGTTATTGTTATCGTTTCATTGGAAAACAAACACGGACGTACATTAATACATTGTAATTAGGCCGCTTATTGTAATCATCTGTCCACTTATTATTATTTATCATTTAATTTGCCATTCAAAATCATATGCGTCAACGTATACTAGCATAGACCAAGTAAAAATGTCTACAAAGTAGTGTAAACAGCATGTGCAACACACAATGACGCCCAATTCATAGAATGTTTATTTTTAGAATGACAGAAATACTTTATAACGGTTTCAGCACTTAGCACAGTTCTCAGAATGTCGCCCTTACCCTTTGTTTACGCAAACACCCTAGCCTCGCTTGAGTCGACTTTAGTTGTTTGTTAACATTAGTTGATGTTACTACTGAACCATTTACAGTACAGTCCTACTGTATTTTTTTAAAAGTGAATTTTTATGAACGTTTATTACAGTATTTCAGTGTGATTTTACATAACTTAATTTTTAAAGATCTTTTTCGTTTGTTTTGTAGAGTTTAGTGTCACTTGAAGTTTCAAAAAACAGTATAGCAAGATGTCCGAATCTCAAAAGAAACGACGAGATTTAAGTCTTAAACAAAAACTTGATATTCTGGATAGGTACAGTAAATTACCAAAAATGAGTCAAAGAAACGCTGGTTCTCAACTTGGCGTTTTTCAACCTCTCTTATGTAAAATATTGAACAACAAAGAAAAAATCTTGTCACTACCAAAGTGTAATGCAAATATTGACAACAAAAGACATCGTTCTGGGAAGGATCCGCAAGTGGAATCAGCTTTGAAATTGTGGTTTAAAAATGTTCGCGAAAAAGATGCTCGAGTTGACGGCCCACTAATGCGTCTAAAAGCTGAGGATCTTGCCAAAAAAATAGGAAAACAGGATTTTAAAGCCACAGACGGATGGTTCAATGGATGGATGAAAAGGGAAAACATTGTTTACAAGAAAACGTGTGGTGAAAAAAGAAATGCTGATTTTGTTGGAGCTGAGGACTGGTTACAATACGAATGGCCAAAGATTTTGGCTGAGTATTCTCCTAGCTGCATATACAATGCAGATGAAACAGGACTTTATTATCATGCTTTACCCGAACATACTTACTTATTTAAAAATGAAATTGCTAACGGCTGTAAAATATGTAAACAAAGAATAACTGCTTTGTGTTGTGTTAACATGGTTGGTCATAAAGAAAGACTCTTAATTATCAGTAAATCTAAAAATCCACGTTGTTTTCAAGGTATCAAAAAGCTACCGGTTGAATATCATTCAAACTCCAATGCTTGGATGACATCAAAAATTTTTAATGAATGGCTGACTAATTGGGATACCAGCCTCAAACGCAACATTGTCCTTCTACTAGACAACTCAATGCTATTCATCTGATAGCAAAATCTTGGAATGAAGTTTCTGAAAAAACTGTGAAAAATTGCTTTAGAAAAGGTGGTTTTTTTGTTGAAGAAATTCAAGAGCAAGCTACATCTGAGGAAGACTTTGAAGAGAACTTGAAGCCTTTCGATTTGTCCTTAAAAGAATATACTGAGTGGATGGAAGTTGACGATAGTATTGAAACAGCAGTGGAAATGACTGAAGACGATATTTGTAAGGTAGTTGCTTCAACATCAAATGTTACTGAAGAAGAAGAAGGCACCGATGATGACGAAAATGATAAATGTGTACCGCAAAGATCTAAGCAGGAAGTTCACCAAGCTCTTGAGATTCTAAGGCAGTTTGTTCAACAAAAAGCAGAAAATTTCAACAAACATTATGAATATGAACAATTTATAAACAATATTTTATGAGAAGACTACAGACAGTCACATATAGAGGAATTCTTCGAGAAAAAGTAAATCTAAATTTGAAGTGTTATTTGTAAATAAGATTGAAGTGTTTTAAAATGAAGTTTTATGTGTTAAAATGTTTTGATCAAGTGTTTGACGTAGTTCTATATATTTTTTTTCAATTATGCTAGATTCAGTGTTTAAAAAAAATCTACAGTGGAATAAAATAAACTGACATGAAATATGCCCACTAATTTTAACAAGTAGAAAACTAAATTACAGAAATTCTACTACTGTACATAAAACTGTCCGGAATAGCATCAAAATTTGGTAAGTACAGTTTAATTATAGTGTTACAGAATTAGAATTACTCTTGATGTAATGATAGGCTTACATATCGTTCAGAACAAACAGTTGTGGCAATAATACAGTGAATTCAATGCAGTACAGCTGTAGACTACATCATGGTTAAGCGTTCGGTTATTGTTATTGTTATCAAATATGCTTCTGACAAATATGATCACAATAAGCAGCGCCGACTGTATATATATATATATATATATATATATATATATATATAGGTATAAGTTAACAATTTATCAACTTTTAGTTAACAAAAAGTCTGGAAGCAAGTAATAGCAAAAGTATAATAAGAATTAACAACCAGCTCGTCATGAACAGCAACAAGATTTCGATATATATATATATATATATATATATATATATATATATATATATATATATATATATTTGTTGTGTGTGTGTGTGTGTGTTGTGTGTGTGTGTGTGTATTTATAGACTAATACAGACATATCACACACACACAGGCAGGTCAATTGAATCACCAGTTTATTTAACCAGGCATTGGATTGAACCGATACTTCATGAAACAGAAAGGAATACATGTTATAAACAATATATTACACAATTTAATTGACTAAAAAGCCATTTGTTTGGTCCATGTACTGGATGTGTCCAGTATCATACAGTACGTATATATTTAGAATATGTTCAGTAAGAGAAACATCCAGTACATAACAGGAAATAGGCTACGTGTATACTTTTGAAACATGTTTGGATACTTGCACACCTATACTAAAGTGAGACCACAACTGTTAGTTGCCATACCCACCCTTGTCACTTTCATGTCACGACTCAAATATAAATATTTTTTTAACACTTTACCTACTTTATTTCGAAACTCTGTATAGTTTACCCACAGATTGTTTTTAAATACATATGGCACTTACTTTCACAAACAAAGTAAGAGCATACTTTTCTTACTTTTCCTGCAAGGGAACACTATTTAAGAGATAACATATCAACCGATACGAGTTACTTTGTAAGCACATATTTCAGTAATGTTTTTTAATCCTGCTGTTTAAAATCAACAAAAATCATGTTCAACACGTATTTATGATTGATATCCTGAAAAAAGAAAAAAATCGAGTTTAGTAAAACACTTAATTTTCAAAACTTTGTTTACTAGGATAACCATTATTTAATACGACCAAATCATGCCAGTCTTAAAATGGTCTAATTGATTATCAGCAATTTAAAATATGTGTGTCTATATATATATATATATATATATTATTAGGTATTATTTGGTTTGTTAATGTTGGTTTATGATTTACTATACTCGAATTCATCATTATGCCTTGTTATTGTTATATCCAGAAAATTGATTTTATTATTTTGTTCCATTTCATAAGTAAAATTAAAACTAAAACACTTTTAAATATTTACAAACTTGCCTATAGTAGCACTATAACATCTGAAATTCAAAATAGATGTGTTAGTTTTTCATGATGATGCTATTCCTCAGTTGCTTAAAAACACCACCATTGATTCAGACCAAGGTACCATGGATAAAGTTTTTACAATTATAGCCAAATTCAAGTTGTTTTATCCCACAGTAATGAGATATTCTAAATTAATTGAAAGGCCGAGTTGACCATTTTCAAAATTACTATATTTTCTGGCCACACAGAAGAATGAGGATATTCCATCTCAATGTTTGACTCAATTTTACATAACACTGTATACTCATTCAAAGGGTACAATCATTTCAATATTTAAAGAACTCATTAAAAGGTGATGGTTTCTATTGATTCCAGTTAATAATTTCTACAGAAAACTGTGACATCCCGTATCATGCCTTAGAGCTGCTGTATGCAACTCACAGCGGTTAGCCACCATTATTTCCATCAAATTATCTACTTTAACCCCATGAAAACCACTGGTCACACAGAGTTGGATCAGTATTATATCAATGCATATTAATATTTTGAGGACATTAAAAGCCATCGACAAGGAAGACTTGGTAGATTTCACATTGCTTCATCAACCTAGAAAATGAAATATGACTTAATACTCCAAAGAAGACTATAGTGCCTATTTTGACAATTGCACCTGTAGGCACAGATCACCCTGTTTTAGTTGCCCATACACTCTTCGTTAGCACACTCATTCAACTGAATATGCACTCACTCAACTGCACCCATATCTTTAATGGTTTGTGAAACTCCTTAAACAAAACCTAGGCAAACCATATATAGGTACACTTACACCATCTCAAACTAATATCAGTAAAACAACACTACTATTCAAATGCTTCTACTGATTGTTAGATCATTCTATGCAAGTCATTTTAATCCCAAACTGTTCTTTAATGTAAAAAATGAGTCTTATGACTCACAATGATGGCCGTATTGAACAGTTATGGCTCTGCACTTTAACAAATCATATTAGCTCAACATTATTTAGGGTAGTAACTAATCTTGTCCCCCCTGAAGGATTTTTTAAAGCAATCTTCTTGTCTTGTTATCACTGTATATCCAACTCAATATCATGTTACAATCACGGATAGCACTGTGCCATGAAACGTTAAAATGTATAAGAATGCCGCGTTTAGTCTGAGTGACCAATTCACTATTAACATAAAAACATCACAAGACGAATGTACAATTCTCAAGATTTCACATAAATGCTGCAGCTGACACTGAATACTCTCTTCTCCACAGTGACCCATGCATGTATGTTACCAACTAATATTCCTCGTGTACTTCACAAGTGCACTAGATGTGTTTCTCAGTACTTTTCTTGATAATTATTTTGATATATGCTAGAACCTCAATGAAACATGTTTGTAGCTAACCTTATGCTAAAAAAAATCATATAAATCCAACTACAACCGATAATTTCCCACTGTATATACTATTCTTCTTGCTTTTTATAAAATTTGTATTCTTCTTTAAATATTTCAAAACGTGTTAGTAGATGGACGGTAAGTTTTAATCCTTTGCCCCTGGCAAAAATGTTAAACAACAAAAGATTAAGATTCTAAGATATTAATATAATTTTATACATGAATTACATCAGAAAGTAAACATGTATTATAAAAAAAATTCAAGTCAATTCCTACTTCAATTGACAGAGAAAAATTTTATTTTACTTTCTTTTTATTTTATAATTACAATTAATGTAAATATGTATATACACGTCAGAATAAAAATATTAAGTGGCAAAGTAGAAAGTGAATTTCCTTGAAATTTTCCGTTTTCTTTCTATGTATGGTGTTGGACTATTATTTTTGTTTGTTACTATTTTTATGCTTTCTTGTTTTTTGTAGCTAGCATTGAGTTGTAGTTTCTTTTCACTTTCCCTTCACATTATCTGTTTGTGAAACAAGCTTCGATACTCTTAATCCAGTTTGTTTATTTATTTTATTCTTTTCATTCATTTTTAATCCTAAAGCATTATTTATGATATTGTGCGGTAACCATAGCAACAATTTAAGGTTGTGTAATGAAGGTTTTAACAACAAGCAGATGGAGGCAACAAGAAAATTCATATACATCGTTGACAAGTACATTTCTAGTTATGGGAAAGTTGGTGCCAAAGCGATAGACTTGGAACATGAAGATACTCAGTTCGAGTCCAACCTAAACCCCTGAAATTTTTATAATCTAATTATTGAATAAATATCTGAAACAACTGTATTAACAACAATTGCCGTCCACTATAGGTTTCAAAAAGAGTATTTGAACTTTATTGGATGAATAAAAACTTATTTTATTAATGATTGAAAATTTGTACAAGATATATATATATATTTTAAAACAACACAGGTTATTCAAATAAAGAATATTTATTATTTTATATATAGGATATAAAATAATAAATATTCTTGTATTTGAATAACCTGTGTTGTTTTAAATTATTAAACAAGAAAACGTATTATATATATATATATATATATATATATATATATATATATATATATATATATATATATATCAGGAGAGTGTGAGCTAATAGAAAAAAATTGAAAAAAAAACACAAATACACAAATTAAAAGTTTTGTGCTTACTGTGAAAGTTACTTCCCCAACTTGACAGGAGATCTATTTGAGTAAAAGATCTCTTTCAATTACAGTTATAACTTGTCACACTAAAGAGTGTTCAGTGATCACTGCAATAATGAAAATGTTTAGTCGAATCAGATTCAAAGTTGAAATACATGAAGACAACCTCACTTGTATTCACAGGCAAAGGGCTATGCAAACCTAATTCTCTCCTATCTACCACAACAGAAAAGTTTTAAAATACCAAAATACTGTCAATTTACTATAAAATACTAAAACAATATAGTATAGGAATTACATTCCTATGATTATTTTACTTTATTTTTTGATATCCTCATATTAAGAAATGATAAAATATCTAACAGTGCTAGGTTTAGATTTACTTTTTACTAACCTAATTCAAAGAAATTGTACAATGTAAGGACTTATTCCTTCATGAAATTTACCAGTTTGTTTTTCATTCTTGTTTTATTATAGCTGCTGTTTCCTTTCTAATGGCTGGGCAATCAACATCATGGCCTTCTCCAATATTGCCAAAAATGATGGCTCATGAAACTCCTGTGTATTTAGACATATCACAAATTTCTTGGATGGTATCCATATTGTATTTAGGAACCATGTTTAGTCCTATATTTTCTGGTTATTTAATGGATAAATTTGGGCGTAAAAAGATTCTAGTTTATGGAATTATATTGCAATTTTGTTCATGGTCACTCATCCTAATTGCAAGATCACCATTTGTATTGTATTTAGGAAGGTTTTCAGCTGGATTATATTGGGGATTAATTTTAACAATTGAACCAGTGTACATAGGAGAGGTAGCTCAACCTCATATACGAACAAGTCTTGGTTTTTTAAATAACTTTCTATACCATATTGGAAATTTACTTACATTTATCATTGGACCTTTTACTTCTTACAGTGGTTTGGCAATAATTTCAATGTTACCTTTAACCGTTTTCTTAGTTACATTTAGCTTTATACCAGAGTCGCCATATTATTTCATAATAAAAGATGACGAAGAATTGGCTAGAAAATCGCTTTCATGGTTGAGAGACAAAAATAATAACACTGAGTTTGAAACAGAAGTAATCTTTATAAAAGAAACTGTAAAAGACCATTTAAAAAACGAAGGAAACTACAAAGACATATTTGGTACAAAAGCTTCTACGAAGGCTTTCATAATTTCTGAATGTTTTGGTACAATAAAAAGATTGTCTGGAAGTGTTATTTACATAACTTTTGCAACAGTAACACTTCCAAAGTTAACTTTCAATGTACTGAATGTAAGTGAATGTGTTACTATCATAGGCACCATAGAGGTAATTTCCAGCTTCATTGCAGTTTTTTTAGCAAAGAAATACAGTAATAGAACATTACTAGCAATATCATGTTCAGGTTGTAGCATAGTTATGTTTACTTCTGCAATTTGGTATTATTTGGACACTAACACCTCTGTTAACGTAAATTTTTTAAACTTTATTCCTTTTGTTACTTTTACTCTGCACTCCATCTTCCACTCTTTATCACTAGGGGCAGTGAGTTCCACTATTAAAGGGGAATTATATCCAACTAACGTTAAAAGTAAAATATCTTCCATAATGGTAATAACTTCTGCTTTTGCATCATTTCTTATTCATAGATATTTTTTGATTATTGCTTATGATGTAGGTATGTACTTGAATTTTATTATTTTTGGGACTACGTGTTTTATTGGTTTGGTTTTAACAATATTGTATGTGCCTGAAACCAGAGGAAAAAATTTTCAAGAAATTCAAGATATTCTTAATGGGAAGCAAAATAACTAATCCAAAAACTGTCCACCAGCCCTATCTAATACAATTTATTCAGATTTATTGTAAATAGCTTCATAAGAAATAAATAATTTAAACCTGATTTTAGAGTACCTTATTCCAACTAACACCATATAAAAAATATTTCTACTTTAATTTTTGTGCTATGTTAGTTACCTTCATATAAAATTACACCCACACAAACACACACACAGACACACGATTGTATACACCCACTTCCACCCACACACACATACATACAAACACACACACACACACGCACACACACACACACACACACCCGATTGTACACGATTGTTAAAACTTACTGAGACAGAACGTTTTTTATCGCTATGTGCCGATCTTCATCAGTGTCTTCTGCTTGGAGATGTTGGGTCAAGCAGTGACGGTTTTAAAGGTAGGTTTTCAATAGTATCAAATAGTATGTGTGTTGTGTTTGTTTGTTTAATATGTTTGTACTTTGTGTTTTTGTGTGTCTGTAAATTTCATATTGTTCTAGATGTTGTCCTTTTTTGTTGATGTGTAGGATTTCTAGGTTATGGTAAATGTCTGTGTATTTGTGTCCTGTTTCTTTTATGTGATTGTAAAATGTTGAGTTGGTGTTCTGTTTGTGTTCCTCGACTCTTTGTATAAAGCTGCGACCTGTTTGTCCAAAGTAGAATTTGTTACATTGGTCGCAGTTCATTTTGTATACGCCTGGTGCTTGTAGTTTATCCTTGTTGTTGGTGTTGTGTTGTATTTTGTATTGTAACTTGTTATTAGTTTTGTATGCCTTTTTGTATCCTATTTTTTGAAATTTGCGGGCTATTTTGTTTGTTGTTTTATTTATGTATGGTAATGTGATGTATTTGTTTTCCTTGTCTGTAGTGTTAATTTTAGTGTTTTTTTTTGTATTTTGTACCATAGTTTGTCTATTATTGTGGTGTTGTATCCATTTGTGTATGCTAAATATTTAATTGTGTTAAGTTCTTTGTTTATGTTTTCGGTGGTCATTGGGACTTCTTTAAGTCTATGGAGCATGGATCTGAAGGCAGCGTGTTTGTGTTGGATAGGGTGGTTTGAGGTGTTGTGGATAAGTGTGTCTGTTTTACAGGAAACCCATAACAACATGAATTCGGTGAATCTTATTAATTATTTAAACGATAGTTTATGACTATACGAACTTTAACGTACTTTTGTTTTTTATTTATATTCAAATAGAGATTTTTTCTGAATAGGTCTCATATAATTAATATAATCACTTAATGAGTATTCAAGACAAATTAATTTAGATACTCAGTGTGAAGATAAAGTATATTTAGGTCTGATTTGGTTTTTTGGTGATCAGTCAATGATCTTTCCAATTTTTAGTGTAGACAGTGGGGTACCAGGAAGGGGCAGTCATTATACCTACTCTAATTCAATGATCTAAGAATTTCGGATCAATATAATGCAACGGATACTATCCAATATATTGTATCTACACATGTATTAATAAAATAAAATAATATAAAGTTGACTGTTCTAATATTTTGCTGTAAATATTATTCCTAAAATCCTTATATGTTAGTGTGACATTGGTCTCTCTAAAGATTTGAAACAGTATATTCTATTATCCAAGATGAAAATAAAAAATTTTCAAAATTGCAGGTTGATATTTTCTTGAGTTTTGCCCCTTCTTTTTTACTTTCTCTCTTACATGACAATACTCGTATATTATTCTTTGTAACAACCTTTTCTATCAAATATAGTCAACCGCCCTACCCTATTGAAGCTGGTGGATCTGCTACTGAGTGCAGATTTACAAAATATCTTCTAAACAGAAAACTCTATCTCTGCTCCTGCAGCTCGCTGTAGACGTCCTGATATGACAACTAACCAACCAAAATTCATAAAATAACATTTTATGTATGTGCTTCAGCAGATATATTCCATTTCTTAAGAACATTTACATTAAATGGACAATTATTTTTTATATTACCTAGCAATTGTTCTCATAATTCGTACGGTAGCATTCATTTGTAGATAGAGTAACTCATCATTTGATTCCTCTATCACTGTCATTCATATGGCTGGTAAACTGGGCAACTAGCAATGGTTTATGTAACAAATTACTTTTCTTCTCATTGAATGTAACAATGTAATTCTGTGGATATGTGGCTTACAGATTGTTCACCTTTTCACTTAGCTATCACTATTTCATTTCCACCCCTACCCATTCTACAACCTATATGCAACACAACAGCTCTTACTACATGTGGTACATTCTTTCACGCCATAATTAAGGTTGCTGTATAAAAGGATATATTAGTAAGACAATATGTTTTATGTTTATAGAGGTTACAGTGTAACTATTATACATATTATTCATATACAGTGAGTCATACAAGTGCTGAAAATCTTCAGTGACTTGATCCGCTTGGTGTGTAAGTATAAGACTAAGCCAGTGAGCTTTATGTAATAATTGTGGAGAGCAGCTAGATAAAGTTATTCAATATTATTAAGTCATTATGTAAGAAATTTATAACTAGGTATCATCTCTACACTGAAGAAAATTAACAAGAGAATATCTCAAGTAAAAAAAAGTAAAGATGGAGTCAACATAAAAAATGACATATTTTGCTGAAAAAGACCAATGTAAGAATAGTTTTATGTGCCACAATTGTGGAAGAAACATATAAAATAAATAAAAAACAATGGGACATAGAACAACAATGGAATAGAATTACTAGAATTAACAATGGGGCATAGATGCAATTTAGAATGTGGGAATTGTAGTGCATGTCTCCTAACATTTATTTCTACTTTTCCAAATTAATTGTATGGAAGTATATAAATGTTCTTTCTATTGAAAAGGAAATATGTTGAATGGAATACTGCTACCACCAACTATCACCAAGAAACTGAAAGAAGCACCTGCAAGTTGTGAGAACATTTTAATGAATGTTGTGATAAGCTCTTTCCATGCAAAATCAGGAGATAGTGAAATGAAACAGTACGGTTAGTGTCAGGCTACAGCTGCATAAATAAACGTGGCAAAAATCCGTCCTAGTAATAACCCCGTGATAGATCAAGTAGGAACCCTAGGGGCTTGGTTAAGCTTATGCTAAGAAATAGGGAAAGTATTACCATACAAATACATGATTAGTGAGGCTATGGTAGGAGTGACATACACTTCTTCTTCTACAGCCTGGTCGAAACTTAAATAGGCATCCAAAACATAATTAGCAATTCCATTGGGACTAATTAGTCAGTGTTATATACATAATAATTGTTCTAACCTTTTAGAGAAAGTTTGGTGATCAAAGGTTTATTGGAAATATTTGTCTAAGCTGGTGTTTAAAATCTATATACCCATAAAGTTCAAACTGAAGGATATGTTAACATTGATTTACGTTGCACATTATATCAAAATCATTTCAAATTTTATTGTACATGTAATTTTATCTTTGGTAGCAATAATATCAAGCAATTAAGACAACGCTAAAGACTTTAAATCCTTCTTGGCTATATCGTAATAACTCAAAATTGTAATGGCAATTTGATTAATAAATAAAAAGGGTGCTCTTCTTAATAACACTTTATGTAGCAATGAAACAATTTTATCACATTTATTGCATAACAAAGTGAATACTTTAGAACTTACATGTTGATGCATTTCAATACAATCGTTTCATTTACAACAAAGCTAACCGTCTACTTGATTAGCTTCATAAATGAAACAATTGTTCAAAACGTATCAATTACTGTAGACGCAAGTTCTACAGTATGCATTTAGTTTTGCAATAATTATTTATACTTGCAGTTTTTGTGCTGTAGATCTTGAGGTCTTTCTATAAATTACTACTTTTGGTATCACTTGGCAAAAAACCACTACTTACTGATATTTTTCAGCAGACGCGATATTAACAATGCACTTCCCTAGATGAAACACCTCTGCTGAAAAATATCAGCAAGTATTGATTTTTACCAAGAGATACCAAAAGTAGTAATTACTTATAGTTTATTCAGTGAATTCAAGATGATTACAGCAAGCAACTTCAATTTTAATGCATCTAAATCAGTTTCCGAAACATGTTTGCCAGCTATGTTAATCCGGATATATTACTCACATAAATCAATTACATACTGAGATTAGTCACAATATATTAGGAATTATACATTTGGTTAATAAACATTACAACTTCCCTGTTGCAAATACGGTATTATACATTAGGAACTTGCTAACACGAGGTTGACCAACAACAGTCATCTTGCATTAGTTTGCTACACATTAGATTACTTGAAAACAACAGTTGTTTTTCATTAGTTTACAGAAAACATTAGATGTCTCGCATTAGTTAGTAGTCAATGATCTAAAGGCGATTGAGCATGCACTGAAACCCATCACAATTTTATTTCAAATAATTGTTCCAGTCCCACAAGTGATTGTAAAAATGTATGTTGTCTCCCCGTTTCATGATCTATATACCAAAGGAAGGGGGGGGGGGACATTGAGGGGAACGCCCTGTACTGAAACCTATGTCTATGTATCTTTTAAACTATAAATGATAGAATAACCAAACAAATGATTTAAACTCATGAAAATATAGACTCCAATAATGGTGCTTAAGTAAAATGGCCTACTATATTACCTACTGAGTAAAAAATTATTTTTGTTAAAAACTTTTACTTCTACTTTTATTTTTAAGTGAATTTCAATTGGAAAATAACCCATTGCAGTAAATGTAAGCCGGAGACTAGAACAAAAGTTTGTTATAAGGTTTCTGGAATTAAAAAAATAATTGTTCAAATTTATACACAAAAATATATACTAATATCACAATAATTTTCATGTCTCAATCATCCTAACTTTGGAATGAAATGTCCAATTTCGATCTAATTTGGTAAGCAGATGTAATTTGTTATTTGGGGAAATATATTTGTTAATAGAAAGAATCAAACCTTCAGAAGTTGGCTTTTTCCCGCCTTTTTAAATACGGAAAATGGATTTTCCATTAATAACAAAAATATTATATAGGCCTATTTCTGAAAGACATTTATAAGGAATCCAATTTTATACAAGATTTTTAAAGTGTAATAAAAAAGTATATGTACCGATCATGCACTAAAATACCGAATAGTGTCGACGCCGAGAAGAAATATTTTAAATCTCAGTATTGATTAAAACCATTATATCTTTAAATAACGTGTATATATATATATATATATATATATATATATATATATATATATTTGTGATTCTATCTTCACATGAGCTACTAGTTTTCACTAAAACATTAGTAAGTATTTTACAAACTTACCTATAGTAACACTTACTTATATTTGTTGAGGACCCCAGTTCCGTTTCGGAGATGTGTCTCATTGTCAACTCAGACCGTATCTCCTGGGTTATGGTCTGAGTTGACAATGGGACACATCTCCCGAAACGGAACGAGTGTCCTCGGTAATTATTTACAAGCGCGGCCACCTACGATATTTTGGAAAATTGTTCAAAACCACCAAAAAGGACGATATTCACAAGAAATAATTTTTCAAAGCGTACAAATGAGTGAAAATGTTTTTTCTCGGAGCCACATGCAAGGTATGAATATAGAGTTGGCGTGACGTCACTACAGTCGTGATGTCACGAAACATTTATATCACTCCGTTCCATTCATAACTTATTCCTTCGCTGAGAATTTTTTACCCTAGTTTAAAAAGTAACTTTCCTCAATAAAAAAAAAATTTCTTGTGAATATCGTCCTTTTTGATGGTTTTGAAAAATGTTCCAAAGGTGGCCGCGCTTGTAAATAGCTAGCCCATTTATTTTGTAGGACCTTGAACATTTTTTTGGTTATTCTATCTTTTATAGTTTAAAAGATACCAAGGTTATTCTCTATCTCCCCTGAATGTCAACCAAGTGAGGGAGCGACGACATAAGTTTTTTACAATCACTCAGTGCTCAGAACAATAATCTGAAATCAAATTTCGTTAAGCTTTCAGTGTATGCTCAGCCTCCTTTAGATCATGGACTATCGTGCACATAGACTAGATCTTCTCCGGCACACAGGGTTCGGTGATATTATACAGTAGTAGAAGTTTCTGACGAACTAGTTCCGGAAAAAGAACTATAAAGAGCGTTCTTATTTTTGATGAGCTATAGTTCAATTTTTTTCCCCTCCAGTCATCACACCCGGACTCGGAGACTGATGAACTAGGGTATCGTGTCCTTTGAGTTCATTTCCAACCTCCTTCCCATCACATTTCCACCCTCAATCTTCATAGTTTAAATACTTAACTTAGTTCAGTTCATTTCCACAGTTACTCATCAAAACTAATAAAAGAACTGTAGTTCAATTGAACTAATTCATGTAACAAGTTCATTAAAAAAATCACTTTATAAAAAAAGCGATATCGAAAAGGAACTACTTCGCTCACATTTAGCTAGTAGTATTTTCTCCGCATTAGTTTCGAAACAGCTGATGCAGTTGTTTTCTTGCATTCTAGACATGAGTTAGTGACAGTTGTTGTACACATGTCTGTTTTTTATTCAAAAGATTTTCAAGAGAAACAGAAATTTTGAATAGTTAAGGATAAGATATTTTAGCTCATTGTAAGGGAAAACTACAGTTTATATTAAACTATAATTCAATGCAATGGCTGAAATTACTGAAGAAGACTGGAATATACCAGAATGTAAATATGAGTGTATGTATACATAATATTTTATTTTTAATAACATAATTAGGCCTAACGAATAAAGTAGAGCTAATTCGTTATAAAAATAATTTAATATAAAGATAAAAAGTAGTTGTTTTAAGAAAATTATGATTCTTTTCCAAACATAACCTGTTAATTATTATTTTTGTTGTTTTAGACAATAGCTTTGAATAGGCTGTTGTTGCCTGAAATATATTCTTTGTTAATAACCTAATTGTTAATAGAGTTAGGTAAGTAAATATCCCCTGCAAGGCACACCTAAAAGGGTTCAAACTCAATGTTTTGGTTTTATTTTTTTGATGTAGTGAGATGCAAAATCCAATTAAACTTGCTAGTGACTCCCAAAAATTGCAAATTTTGAAAAAAATCAACTTTAACACTTAAATTCATCACCAAATTAGAGGTCTGTAAATAAATAGTCAATGCAATATTTTCTTTTTTGTGTGTGAAATGGGGTCTGTAAGTGTTTGTTTCGTCCTTTTAAAGTAATTTTGCGGGTAATTATTCCGACGTGCGACTACCGCTATTTTCGTGAATTTTTTTTACTTTTCTTGCATATTTTTACGTCCTAGACACGAATCCAACATTATTTTTTGTCGCTGACGCCGTTTTTTTAAAATATACTTAAAAAACATAATCTAAACTAACCTTTATTGACGTACGACTAACGCTATTTTCGTGAATTTGTTTTTACTTTTCTTATGTAATTTCACGTTTTTACATATGTATGTTCCCTACATTTTTATGTATTTTTGTGAAAGTTACTTTATTTCACATTTTAAATGAAGATTGTAATGACATGTAGGCCTATAGCGTGAACCGAGGGCGCAGTTGCTACAGCGCACTGCACTACATCTAGATCCGTAATTTTATACATTACTATATACCTACATTAAAATATACCTACAAAGTATCCAGTCAGGTTAGATTTGGTAATAATTTTATTCAGAATTACTATCTATTTTTATTAAATTATAACCAAATCCATCCTGACTTGATACTTCATAGGTATATTTTAATGTAGGTATATAGTAATGTTGTATAAAACTATAACCAAATCTATCCTGACTAATTACTTTGTATGTATATTTCAATATAGGTATATAGTAAAATTGAATATAAGTATAACCAAATCTATCCTGACTGGATACTTCGTAGGTAGTCATTCGTAGGTAATTCACGAAAATAGCGGTAGTCGCACGTCGGAATAGCGGTAGTAGCACGTCTGAACTTATGTCAATAAAGGTTATGTTTTTTAAGTATATTTTTAAAAAAACGGGGTCAGCGACAATTATTAATGTTGGATTCGTGTTTAGGACGTAAAAATACATAAGAAAAGTAAAAAAATTCACGAAAATAGCGGTAGTCGCACGTCGGAATAATTACCATTTTGCGATTTATTATCTACAAAAATTAAGATGTGTGTGTGAGTTTTATAACTCTTTAAGGTTTCTGTGCCGGGTGAAATGTGTTGCCATGATGCTAATAGTGCTTTGTTAAAGTTGTTTTTTTTTAATATTTGGAAGTCAACAGCAAGTTTAATTACATTTTAAGGACTTTGCGAGTTATTACGTCAAAAAAATAAAACTAACATGTTCAATTAGTAATGCTTCATATGTGCTGGAGGGGGGGGGAATTTTTATTACTCAAAATTTTTAGTCGTTATTTAAAGATTTAGTGAAAACACAAGGATTCTTCGCAATTTTACAAAAAGAGAAAAAAATGTAGGAAACCCATTCTTTTTGTAGGGAACAACAACATCTTTTGTATAATTTGAATGAGCTAAATGTCAAATAAAAAGAGAGTTATCTAGATATACAAGTTTGGCGAGTCTTCCGCACCAAGTAGTGTTTTATAGATAGCACCTCAAGCATTCACAGTTTATATGTATACTCCTACCAGAAGCCCTTGTTTGTGATGTAAATAGATATAAATATGTTGTAAACAAATGTTAGAAATATAGAGTTGTCTTTAGACTTCTTCATAAAGAGTTCACTAAAGCCACTTTAGAATCTACATTATGGAATCAGATTTCAAATGCAAAGGATATTTTTTATTCCTCCCCACAAAATTTGAATGACATGTAGTATTTTTAAGCTTCAAGTGAAGAAATTTGTAAATGAGTTTGAACTTGAAATAAAAATTTAAAGATAGTTTAAAAATTCATGGTACTATTATATCATTGAATTGTACCTGTTTGAAAAAGATTAGGTGAAATCTTTTAAAACATCTCAATCACCTATGTGTCAAATTTTTAACAAATTCTGTTTGCTTTTCCTTTAATGAAAGTAATACAATACATTGTTTTATGATTAAAAATGGTGGCTCGGAATCAAATTCATCATCATTAAACATCATGACTTTGTGTGTACTTTTATATAACTTAATAGCTTTTATATGGACTTTCTGGTTCAAGGAGATTATTTATATCCATAATAAAAACAATCTGAAAAGCTGAGTTTTAATATTTTAGCTATTCAAACTTAAGGTTAACTTTAAGACCTAAAGATTGTTTATAATTAAATACTATACTGGATCTCTCTATTAAAGCATTATTTTCTGATATATATTTTTTGAATGTTGTAGAACAAACATAAGGTGAGATATTGGCTAAAGTTTGAAGCTATGCAATCAGCAATCAAGACTGATCGGCTAAAACAAAAATGGCCACCATTAGCAAAATAGTTTGAAAAAATAACAAAATAAATGAATTTCATGTAGGTTACATGCTGCAATTAATATGGTAAAACAAATTTTTAAAGTATAAAATGGTTAACAATTTTAGACCACTTGGCTCAGGTGACAAAAATTCAACCCGTCTATGACTGCAAGAGTTGAAAAACATATTTAGAAAATAATAAAATTGATGATCATTCCTCATTTGCTGAGTGTAATCAAATGATCACATTATCATGATAAATAGAAATAGAGATGCAGTAAGGCAAATTTTTTATGACAAAATAAACATGACAAACATTTTATGCAAAAATGCTTCCGAACAAGACATTATGCCAACTAGTAATAACACTTACCATTTTTAGTGAAAAACATCTTCCTGCTCTAGAGTATCCCTCATATTTGCCAGATCTTGTTTCATGTGAATTCTGTCTATCCCCAGAAGTAAAAGTGCATTAAACGGAACACACTATGGAAAAAGTAAAAGCAATAACGGTAGAGCTTTTGGAGGGAGCAACCCATGAAGTACAGCATTTTTTTGGTCAATAGTAGGTGTGCAGTGGTGTATAGATAGAGTTGGAGAAATAAATCGCATTTCTTTCGCTAGTCTTCTTACTTGTCGTACCTCTTATAAGGGGCTTGGAAAAAGAATGCTATTGGTTCTAACCTGTAACACAATTATTTTGGTCTTGGATACAGGCCAAATCTATTTAATTACTTCCAAGTTACCATAATTAGTGTAAGTTTAAATTTTAAAAACATTACTTGGAAGTACAATTAGAATTCAAAGTTTTTTCTTCAATTATGAATGAAATCTTTTTTATAAAAAGGTTTAAATCATTTTCTAATGGAATAATTTTGTGATATTGTAAATAACTTTATTGGACAGATCTATTTTTGGTGTTTAGACAATTAATTATTACCAAACACTTAAATGCTCTGAAAAGGTATTTAACAAAATTTGTAAACAGATTATTATTTGTCACTTAATAACATATATAATAAGAAAAAAAGATTGAAAGTAAAAGTTAATTATCTACTAAACACTACTGTCTCTAAAGATTTACTTTTATATTGCAAATAATAACAAACATTGAAATTAATGTCCGAAGTATCTTTCTATAAAGAACTTTCTACATAATAACCTCGTTATAACATTTTAACTTCTTATACATTTTGAAGAATCATCAAGAGTTTTTCTTTTTAAAGAGTATGTTTCCTTTGTTAAGAGAAAAGTAACACGAATCTCCATCATACCAGTCACATGTCTGCCCATCAGGCAATGAGAGCTTGATTGTGACTTGTCTTAGTAGACATACAGAAGCTTATTTATGTAATTTTGTTGTGGTAATATATGAATTTCGAATGCAAGGAGTGCAATTTTTTAATTAAAGGACACTTGAAATAATGTTTAACAAGATGATCAAATTTTGTTGCAGATCTTGATCACACCGCTGATGTACAGTAAGTATAATACATTTATGTGCATATTATGTATAACACCTATGTATATATATATATATATATATATATATATATATATATATATATATATATATATATATGCGCTGATACGTATTCCTTCACGGATGGAAAAATATGATGAATAGTTACTATCTGGAGTACATCCGTTCATTCTGCAGTCCATAATTTCGCAGTTTCGCTAGAATCTCATCCAGCATTGACGAGGTGAACCCAACAACAGTAGAAGAGCAAGTGAAGAATGCAGATAACTCGGCTCTTATATATAGAGGAATGAAGCCACGCCCATGTCAATGTGTGTATTGACGTCAATGGGCGTGGCTTCATTCCTCTATATATAGGAGCCGAGTTATCTGCACTCTTCACTCGCTCTTCTACTGTTGTTAGATTCACCTCGTCAATGCTGGATGAGATTCTAGCGAAACGTCGGAACTGCGAATTTATGGACTGCAGAATGAATGGATGTACTCCAGATAGCAACTATTCATCATCATATATATATATGTGTGTGTGTGTGTGTGTATAAAAATACATTTATAAAGATATATTTAGGAATAATATATTATTAAGAACAGTTAAAATTATAATATGTAAGAGTTATAGATCTGTATTTGTGATACTGTACTAAAATAGATATTTTCAAAGGAAAACATCTGTTACTGTTAATTCAAAGAGGTATGCTAACATGATTGAGGAATATTTTGAACTTGCATTACAAGAGCGGGCTCACAAAAATGTGTGGTTCCATTAGGACGGTACCACAGCTCATACTGCCCATATAACAAATGAACATTTTCAGGCAAATGTTTTATGCTCGACTGATTTTTGGACGAGGAGACATTACTACTATAGTCTCCCTAATTAACCCCAAGTGACTTTTTTTGTGGGGTTACTTGAAGGTCGAGATTTTTAAATGTTTCAAGAACCTGCCAGACCGGAAGCAAACAATACACGAGGAAGTCCAGCGCATACCTCAAGCCATGCTGAAGAGAGTCTTTACGAGCTTCAGAATTTGCTTGCAGGAGTGAATTGATTTACCAGAGCCACCACCTCTCTGGTATCCTTTTTGAAACGAAGCAACAAAAGACTTCCCGTATCATAAAAAATTTGTCAAAAGAAAAAAAAATTATACTCGGTGATGTAGAAAAACCTCAGGGAACAAGGAAAAAATATTACAACCAGTTTCTGTCGCTTGACAAATTTTAAATAAAGACCCTAAAAACTTGACTCTACACATGTACAAAACTTTATAAAATCAAGAGAATTGTGTAAAATAGACCATTACATTGCAATGCAGCTATAGTATAATTTAAGCTACATAGATTTGGTTTTAACAAAATAAAGTTTACTAATGCACAAGGTAATTAGTACACTCATCAAATAAGGAAACCGTCTTCTCATTCCTTGTAGTGATATAAAAACATATACCAAAATAGAGGCTACTTCACTTGTCTGTCAATAAGTTGGCTTATCTCAGGACACTCAATTAGTTTTTTTTTTTTATAACTAAACCTGATATTTTCCAGATATATTCTTATATAGTATAACATAATTCTGTAAACACGATTGTATAAAGCCTTGTATGTTGTAAAGAAAATTGTTCTTTTTTAAAACTTTTTGAAGATCAGCACCAGGTTTTATTATTATTTTTTTCGATTTTGAGAATTGACTATACCAAGGCATAATATTTCTGTGTGTGCAGATTCTACGACTCCTGACCAGCCAATTACTGGAAGTAATTTTAAATGAAAAATTCAATAATTTACCTTAATTTTCATGAGTTTAATTATGAAAGATGTATTCACCTTCGATTGAAGGCCTTTTCTTGTTGAAGTTGTTTCCTTGTTTCCACCAATTCATGATCTTATAACTTGTTTATTTTAGTTCTATATAATAAAAATGTATAATTATGATACATTTTTAGTTACTCTACAAGCATATGAAGTCATTTAAAGATTTCTTGAGCAACTGTGGCCTAATGTTATGAAGGTTATTTGGTTCAATAACCTCAATATTTTTTTTCTATACAGTAAACTCCCGATTATCCGTGGAATAGGGTGGCCCGGCAACGCCGGATAACGAATTCCCCGGATAATCCGCTATGAACAAAGAATACGCAAAACGATCGATAATCGATTATTATACCATAAGTTACACATATAATGACCCCGGTTAATGCAATTCACAAATAATCTTCAGAGGACAAAATAAATACGGAAAATAATTTAAAATGTCGATGTATTTGACGGATTGTAACATGTACATTTATATGTCTAACTATTTACAATACGTACATAAGTATATGTCAAAAGTAAGTATGTATGTACATATGTAATTTCCTTTACACATAATAGTTTCACTTTTTAACAAAAAAATCTGTCACTTTTGTTTGTTTTTTTGTGTGCATTGATTTAGCTTTAATGTGCGATCTACGTTTCTTGAGAACCATTTTGTCGCACAGTGTCTACTTGTGCCACCTGTGTCACAAAGCCATAAAGATCGATAATGTATATGACAGACATGGATAATGCATATGTCACGTCCTAGACTACTTATAGCCGAGATTAGCTGACATTTGTTTACAATCTTATGATACAAATTAGGTTTTCGGGCGTCGAAGCATTTTATCATTGTCTCTTATATACAGTAGTCTGCACGCCCCTTTTATTTTGCTGGCCCACATCGGGATGCTTCCCGTTCAATGTAATAATTAGTAAGTACATATTTACATATGTATTCCCTTCATCTTAACTTCTATTAGGCCTTATATGTATTTACGTCGAAATTCACAGTTTGGAAATTTAAACACATGAATCTGATTGGAATAAAAATTGGATATTTGTAAAACAACGGCAGACCCCGGATAATCCGCAAACCGGTTAAACCGCCCATGGATAATCGGGAGTTTACTGTATATGTTAAATTGTAAATTAAATTAATTTTATTCGGTACTTCTGAAGATGGTTACCTGAAAATGTACATCAAGTGATTAAATACAGTTATTTTGTGGTTATTGGGCTTGTTATTTAAAATATTATATGAAGTCATGTGAAAATAGTTGTGTTAAATCATGTTATCAGTAGTGCTAAAGTTCAACAGTTTTCTTAAGTATCCCATTTACCATATTGTCCTATATTTAAGACGACTTGATTGTTTGAAATAAAACTCTAAAAGTCAAACTTATCATGTATCGCAGACAAAAATTTTGAACAATTAAATTATACTCAGAAATAGTCATTGACAATGATTATGATGTTATGACATTGTGAGATATATCGTTATGTAAGTTAGTATGTAACTTTTGGTTGGTAAAGATTATTTAGATTTTTTGCACTAGGAGACTGACAGACTTATCTTGGTAAGAGTCCACTCTGTAGTCTTGAAATAGAAACGCATAAAAGCTTTTATGTGTTTCTATTTCAAGACTACAGAGTGGACTCTTACCAAGGTAAGTCTGTCAGTCTCCTAGTCCAAAAAATCTTAGTATGTAACTTGTTATAGACAGTATAGGATATGGAGGTCTATAATCTATTGGACTATGTTACTAAACAAGAATTCTGGGGTAAAAATATTAATCATGGTGTGAGCTGTAGCTATGATTAATTGTAGCCATTGAAGGTGAAACATGCAACAACTGCACCACTGAGAAAAGATGTAATGTAGCCAACAACTTTAGTTAAAAAATAACTGTTTTTCAAGGAAATCTTTTTTTTTTTTAATCTAAATAGGACTGTTGAATCTGTAGAAAAAGAATAGTTGAAAATGTGCCTTAAAAACGTGAAATGAGATAAGGAATGGTTCAAAATAAGTAGCTAATAAGCTTCAAATATCACATTTCAAAGTGGGCCTGGCTTGGGGAGAAATTAGAGCTATGGCAAACAACAAGTTATACTGCAACAGGCTCCAAAAGACTTCAATGAGAAATGTTAAGTTTTCAACATCATATTATAAATTTAAGGCTCCAAAAGACTTCAATGAGAAATGTTAAATTTTCAACATCATATTATAAAATTAAGAAGTCAGTGTAGCTACTCGTTAAATATTATGACAAATGACCTAAATTTCGATGTGCCAACTTAAAGTAACAGAAAATTGAAACTAATATTTCACTGGTTAAATGACAGAGTCATAACTAGTGACATATTAAACAGCTATTACAAATATCTATTTTATTAACAGGAATACTGTTTACACGAGATGACAATAAAAGACTTTGTTTTCTCTATTGGTTTGTATTTACTGTCAGTTGTAGTTTAGTTAGAAACAGATCAAGCAATTGGATTTCTATCAAACGATATATCTTTGGTTTTGGTATTGACAATGATATTGTTTTTTAGAGTGATATTTCTTTGTGAAGATGGGGAAATCCCTAGTGATATATTTAAAGACAGCAAGAATGAATTTGATTGTAGGAACCAAGATGAATGCCTACACTTACCTGATGTTTATCAGGGTTTCGGATTTTGTAATACCAATTATAGATTTGGTTACAGGTCCTAAGAAAGTATTTAAAATTCTGAATTTCCACTTTTTTATTCAGCATCCTAGCTGATTTATATACATGTTCTGCAAAAACAATATAGTAAAAGTATTTTTATAACATTATTATAATCGTCTGCCAGTACCTATTTTTATAATTTATGTAATAACTTTTTGTTGTACGTAATACCCTATTTATTATAACTATATATAAATTCGTGACACACAAATAATATTTTATGGAAAGAGGAACCTTAGAGAATAAAAAAAGACAACAGTAATGAGTGAATGTGATTATATTGATGATGTTGCAGAACAGATCTTTAAATTTTGTGTTTATTATAACCAACTTTTTGTAAAATTTTATATTTGAGGTTATCTTATACTCACATCAATATGGTAATTATTTTCTGGGTTAATTTACATCCTGTAATGGCAAAAATATTATGGAATGAGTGTTGAGAATGTTAAATGTTTTGGTTTTAGCTTCAATGGAATTTTCAGAATTTGCCTGCTTATTTAATTTTGCTTCTTTTGTGAACTAATTACTTTATTTTTTGTAAGAATTAAAAAGTAAAAACATATTTAACCTCATTTACAAGACACACAAAGCTTTATAAAATCAAAGTTTTTTTATAAACAAAGCTCTAAGTGAATTGCTATGACGTTGCTCGTAATTACATTATGACGTTACAACATAACTACAAAATATCTAGTTATGATAGAATTGGTAAAAAAATGTTTTTTCTAATAAAATGTGTTAAACAGTTCATGCATGAAGTGAAACACAGCCTCCTTTACACTCAAACCCTTTCCAATGGCATATATAAAATTGGAGGCATTTCATTTGTGATTTGGCTACCTAAATGGTTGTTAAAAAATGTCAGTTATAGTTCTGATAGGAATCGCAATAATTTTGGCTGAGCTACATCATTAATGGTATTGTTGTTGTCAGATTACATGCTTGGGGAGATACTTTGGAGGAAGCCTTTGAACAGTGTGCGAATGCAATGTTTGGGTACATGACTGAAATAGAATATGTAGAAATGCTAGACACACAAGATATCGAAGCTGAAGGTCATGATATAGACTCACTGTTGTTTCATTTTCTAGATGAATTTTTATTTCTTTTTTGTGCAGAACCATTTTTTATAGCAAAGGTAAGTTTTAAACTTATTAATGATTTATAATTTTTGACTGATAAGATTTTAATTTTTATGTTCTTTATTAATAGTTAATGAACATCTTTATTAAATTCCTTGGTTCTTATGTAGTTTGTATTTTTAAAATCAGATTCAGTTTCTGAAATCTAATTCGTTTATTTCAATGATAATCTTATTTGCTTTGAAATATATTACTGAAGCTTAACATTTTGATTGTGACTAAGATCTCTAGAAAGAATGTAAAATATAAACAAAACATGACAGGGTAACAACATAAAGACAAGAAAATTAAATGCATAGATCAAGGAAAAACCAATTGAATAAGTTTTAAAAAATCTGTCGAGCTTTGTAGTGGAAACAAAACTATGACAAAGAAATGAAGCCAGTAATAGATAAGAAAGACATTCATAAAGAAAGTATTTGGTTTTTACCAAAAGAAAAAAACTTGTGTGAACAAACATAATAATTTATTTTGTCCATGCAGGAACTTTTTATTGCATTCACAAAATATATATTTAAAATTGTTTATCACTTAAAATTATGAATATTTTCATCTATTATTCATTCTCTATTGTTTCAATTTTCTGTGATCTATAGTATATGAGGAATATTTTTTAATAGATATTGATTATAGTAAAAATATAGATTTTATTGTAGTATAATTGTAATGTCAGATAAGGACTCGGAGTTGAATAAGTATTTTGTTTGTAACAGGTAGCCTGTAAATAAAGCTTTCTGAATAGACAGAAAAATAGGGTTCTCTTCTTAAGGACCAATAAAATGAGATTGGCTAATAATGAAATGCATGGAAAAATTGTGAAATTCTCTTATTATTAGTTTTAATACACAGGCAAGTAAACCAAGTAAAATTGTCAATTTGTCTAATATGTTAATTACAAATTATCATTGCCTCCAATATAATTACGTCAAATGTGGTCTGGATGTGCAGTGTTGCATATATCATTAATACATATACTCCACTGTTGGTAGTTTTCTAATTACTTCAGAGCTTGATACCATCATGAAAAGTGGTATGAGTGATGCTATCAACAATTTTCTTTTGCTGGAAAGATCCAGGACCAGGCACATTTACCAACATCAATAACAGAAGATTAATCTTGATTAGGATGCACTGTATATAGACTACTAATTGTATTTTCTCTGATGGGGGTTACTGTTGACTGGCTTCCATCATCTCCATGGTATTAATGCTTTTTTAGTTACATTCCAGGTGTAATAAGAGGGCACTTCTGAATACATCAATATTCTGGCGAAATCATCTTCTTGGCATAAGGGGAAGGAAGCAGTCAGGTGTGCAGTATTTTGTTATCTGTGAAATTGACACTCTGTCCATTTTTTAAATGCACTGATAAGTGAACCACAGCTGAATTATGTTCTTGCATGAGAAATAAAAAAATTCGTCACACACTCTCGTTGCTGCTCGTGTATCTTCCTCTATTGTAAGGAGCAAAAAATTAATAATCTGCAATTCTAAGAGGGTAAAAACTTTTATTGATAATTTTACTGCCCATCCCTTATCATACTTACAATTCCATGCCAACAACAAATAAACACAGGACAGATAGTCTTGAAAAGTTCAATAAAATCTATAATATTTAAAGATTATTTATTATATAATTATTATTTTATTATAAATGCATTATTATTCATACATTCATTGTTATATTTTTTTAAATTTATTTATTGTTGTATTTAATTTTTTTATTTAAAAACCTATCCTGTTTTAAACCTCATTTGATTTTTTTGTCAGGAAGGAAATTTGCTGTTTAAGACTGCTTGAAATAAAACATTTTTGTTGTCATTATTATATGACTGTTTAGCTGCATAGATATTCATTTAGATATTAGACTTTTCTTGTATTTTTCATCTTCATTGTTTTTATAGATTTATGTTTTAAAAAAACTTTGTATTTAATTATATAACTTTCGATTTAGTTACAGTGTCCATGTTTTAATTAAGTGAATGTAAATTTTGTAAGTGATATTGTTGGTCCATAAGAATATAGGTTACTTTAATAAATTCTGTATTCACTCTTCATCTCTTGGCTTTTGAACTACATTGTAGGATATGTTGATATTTAACAAAGTTTCTAGTCTAATTTTTTTAATTCCTCCTTACAATGTGCTACAAGTACAGTATCCATTTTCTTCCCATTATCCTCCCCTATTTAAAACAATTAAATGATAAATCTTGTTCCTAGAATTAACTCCACAATAAACTGGTACCTTTGATTTTATTTTGTTACTATAATTATATATTTTTTCAGAAAGTGAAAATTATTGAGTTTGATAGAGAAAATTTTAAGATAAAAGCTAGAGGTTTTGGTGAAACTTTCCAATTGGGAAAACATCCCCAAGGCACTGAAGTGAAGGCAATTACTTACTCTAACATGCAAGTTCATGAAAACGAAGGAAAGTGTGAAGTATTTGTTATTATTGACATTTAGATACTGTGTTTTAAATGTGTTGTAATTTTTAATAAAAACCTTTATGAAAATATTGACCTAGTCTTATATCTTAGTCTTAGACTGAAATGGACCAAATCCAGTCCTGGTTTTCAGGCATTTATGATACCTGGGCACCACACTCTTACATTAAATCCTGGAGGACACTTAACTGAAAGCTCTGTTAGGCTTTGTCTTGTTGTAAACTTTCGATCGTTCATTGAGATATTGAATTAGTTCTGGGTTATCTCTTGATATAGCTAATTTTGCAGTATTTTTCCTTAGAACACTAAGAATATACCAGTAAAGCTGCCGATTCTCTGTTTTATCATTTGATTTCACCATTTTGTCACCTGGTTGTTGCACAGTTTTGTACCTGCTTCAGCTCTGTGGCTCGTTCATTGATTTTTACTTTTAGAATTGCATATAGCAAAGAATAGTTTTTACAAAATTTGTAGTCTACTGTCACATTTTAAAATAGTATCGGTGGTAAAAATTTTTTGTCTTAAATGTTATTTATACACTCACACACACTCATAAATATATACACACGAGTTAATAATTACATTCATAAACATTAAGGTTCTGAATTAAATGTGGAAAGTGGTACTCAGCAGGTGTGATGTGGGGCTTCCAAATTAATTTGATGTGTCAACTGAATTGTGCTTCACCATACAAATATTCTCATTTATAAAGAACTAAAAATTTCATTTATACACATGAAATTTTTTTATTTGTTATTTAAAACCTTACATAGTTTATTATTATTATTTGTAGCAATAGGAACAAAATTTTACTTACAGGCTACCATTAACATTGTTCAATTCAGATAAACAAAAAATTCACCAATTAAAAAAAATATATTAATGTCTTTACAATTTTTGTATACAAAATTGTTTTACTATAATAGAATTTAAAGCACTCTATGTGTACATGTATTGCAAGTATCACCAAGTTCATTTTCCCTCTCGTTTAAAAAAAGTCCATCTTGGACAACCACAAATTTCTATTTTTATACAGTAGTACTTCACAAGAATTAAAAACTATACAGAGCTTCTCACTTCAGTTGACATAAAAATTTATGAAATCATCAATTATGTTTAGAACATATAACTGAAGATCAAATTATAGGCTATAAAGATTTATGTTGTAACGTCTGAGAATCAATAAATATCCCTTAGACATCACAGAGGTCTAGCTTTCTACATAAATAAACTCACTTGTTACAAATAAATGCTTTATTGAAGCAATGAAAAAATCCATGTATATGTTAAGGGTAAAATATAATCTTACCAGCTAGCAATATATTATTGGGATGGGTTACCCCCCCCCTAACTTTTTGGACAGGTGTACTATTATTTTATAATCAATGAACTAATTAAAATACTAAAATATAATAACAGTGCTGACAAGAAATATACTTGACAGTATCAGTTGTTATTTTGATCTATGCAAATTATTTTCTAAATTCAAAGAAAAATATGAAATTCCTAATGTACTCATCTTCATTTCTGTTAAGAATATTTCTATATATGTTAGTACAGTTTTCTGCCTTTTCTAAAGTTATTAAAATATTTTCCTTTGTTGATGCGTTTCAAAGTGACTCCATTTTCAAAACTTAAATCGTACTGTTCGCTTTAACTTTGATGTTATATTTATAAGTTTAAAGTTATTCGTTTTTCTTTCTGTTTTCAAGAATATGTTAAATGTTTTAGTTTAATCTCATTTACTAAATTCTAGTTGTAACTTTTTCCAAGCATAATTCAGTGGCAACTATGTAATTCTTAGATTCATATAAAACATTTATAAAAAGTAAGTAGATATTAAACATAAGAAGTTGAGAAAGTATGATTGCTATGGTCATACTTGTCATATTCTTACTTAAGAATATATTACATTTCTCATCACAAAATGTGTTTAACTAGTTGTTCTGTTTACCATAATCTCATTGTGAGAAACACTCAAGCTTTAATTTTGTGAAAGTATTTCCCCCCATTTTTGAAAATGCAGGAGTGAAAGGTACAACAAACCCTTCTCTGCCAAACTAGATGCATGTCCAGAAGTACTATAATTTTGTAATTGCTTTAGTTTAATGTGATACAAAGTAGTTTAGTTTAAAAGGGATTTTTAACTTGGTTATTAGAATTTAGGTTAGTTGTTTGCTCTGAAACTCATCTACATTAAGAAGCATAATTTTAATAATAATTTAATCAGTGATATTAAATTTTGGATTTATGAATGTTATCAAAACATAGAGATAGCTTCTCTTAGTACTTATTTGTATCCACTTAGACAAAACAATATGCAATTTTGATCATCATGTTCTATTATTCATTAAATCCCTTCTATTAGCTCACACTCTCCTGATTTATATCTTGCACACATTTTCAATCGTTAATAAAATACTATTTTATTCATTAAATGAAGTTCAAATACATTTCTTTTAACTTATAGTGGTTGAAAATTGATGTTAATGTAGTTTTTTCCAAATATTTATTCAATAATTAAATTATAAAAATTTGGAAAGTACTAGATTGGATTTTAACTTAGGATCTTTGTGTTTGAAGTCTAGCATGCTTTGGCACTGCGTCAACTTTCCCATAGCTAGAAATATACCTCTCAAAGAAGTATATGAATTTTTCCTTTACCACCATCTGGTAGTCATCGAAACCTCAATTGAACAACCTTATATTGTTGTCATGGTTACCACACAATAACATAAATATCCTCTAGGATTAAAAACAAATCAACATCCCAGAGTTAATTGCTGAATGAAAAGAAAAACAATCAAACAAACAGGATTAACAGTATCAAACCTTGCTTCATAAACAGGCAATCCTAAAGGAAAGTGAAAAGAAACTGCAACACAATGAAAGTCACAAAAAAAAAAAGTATACAAATAGTAACAAACTAAAATAATAGTTCAACACCATACATAGAACAAAAAATTGCAAGAAAATTTGCTTTCTATTTTGCCACTTAGTATTGTTATTCTGACATATGTATATACATGTTTATATTTATTGTAGTTGCAAAATAAAAAGAAACTAAAATACATTTTTCTTTGTTGATTTAAGTAGGAATTGACGTGAAAATTTTGTTTTATACCACTTGTTTTTAATTCAAATCAATCTTATATTTCACAATAAGCCTAATTCTACTTTATAACATTACTTTTTTACAATAAATGAAATTAACGATATAAATCAGAATTACAAAATTAATGAATATTGTAGTGTTCATTCTGAGGTTTATTTATAATTCACATTATTTATGAATAAAAACTCAAGCTAAACTACTAACCTAACAATATTTCTCAGCAGAAGAGTTTCACCATAGTTCAGAGTATTTTTCAATGTTTTGAGACACAGACTAGACTCAGAGTTTGTACCTTTCCTCTGAATTCAGTTTGACCAGTGTGAAATGTGTCTACTGAGAAATATCATTACATAGAGGTATAGGTCAAGTTTTTATCATATAATTAGCGAGTTAATTAATATTATATACAAATTATAATAGATCAAGTATAATACAATTCAAAGATATACATTATTTAGAATATCACATTTTGAAACAAAAATACTCTGTACTTTCTGATAAATAATAACCAACACACTCGAAGAAAACAATCAAAAGTCTAAGCCTTTACCAAGACCAATCCATCTATCCGGCACAGGCAAGAAGTAGCGATGCATTGCCTGGATGAATCTATCTCTGTACTCTTCAGGTGATACAATAGTTGGTTGTTTTCCCTGTCCTCCAAGAATTCCACTTTTCTTTACCATAGTTTCCAGTTTTTTATCCCAAGTAAATGTTCTAATATAATCTGAAATTTAAAAAAATGTTATAAATCTTATTTGTAAGAACGTGTTCATTTCCTTATTATAGGGTAGGGAAACAGAAATGTGTACAGGTACAAGAAGATGGAAACAGAATCAAAATTTGATATGACATACCAGAAATTTATATAAAAGAATTAACGTCAATAAAAAAAACTCCACCCCTATCCAGAACAAATTCAGTACTGTATGTGTACACTTGTATATAAGTAGGAAGGGGTTACTGGAACTGACAGTTAGGGGTGCATCCCATTATGCTGTAGGAGAGGGCACAGGAGATGTTAAATTGTTTTATATCTGACACAATCCTAAACACAATTAATAGGTCGTCCAAAAAATCTAGGTAAGAAAAAAAATTACTTGGAAAGAAATTTATAAATCTGTAGAAGTGCTGACAAATCTATAGAGAGGTTACTTTTGTAAAAACATCCATGTCCTGGAAGAAACTAAGTGGCTTTTCACTTCTTATGACCTTATTATTAATAAACATTTTATCTTGACCATGTACTTCCACTGATTGAGTCTTATCAAACCTCTGTTTGAAAAAATTGCTGATATTACACACTTGAAGACAATTAATACAAGTACTCCAGCCCTGATGAAACTAGCTTTTTACAACTTGCAGTTTTTGTGTTGTACATCTTGAGGTTTAAAATAAAATTTATTTATTGATATCACTTGATAAAAAAAAAACACATGTAATGATATTTTTCAGCAGATGCGTTTTGCACTAGATCAGTGCATTGTTCAATGTTGTGAAGACATGGACAAGGTCAACGGAACCTGATCATAATCATTTATGTTGATAATTAGATCTATTGAGGAGGTTTTGAATTGGAAAAGAAGTATTACTTACCAATAATCCCAACAACAAGTTCTTTGCTCTTCTCATCCAGTCCGACAAGTAATGAGTAATCCATAACTGAGAGAGAAGCTAAGAATTTGGTGTCATTATTTATAGCTTGCATTAATACTGTCTTTGAGTGTGGTAATATATACAGAGGAGAATCACATGTCACTGAAATGTAAAACATTTTATTTTAAATGTTTCTTATTATTAAAGTGTTTTATAAAAAGAATTTATTTACTATAGCAACTTTATTAACTTCTAATAAATAATGTAAAAGTTCAAAAAAATATTACTTGTCATTTATATGATTTAAGATACTAATTCTTATTTGGGGTGCAAGTGTTAAATTATTCCAAATAATCATTAAAACTATGTTAAATCTGAGTTTAAAGACTGTAAAGCTAATACTGTTAAAATTTTAAGCTATTAGAAAACTTTTGCTTTAAAATATTTATAGTTCTTAGACTTATTATACATGGTAATACTTAAGTTTAAAAATATTTAGCTGTCTTAATAGCCAAATGTTCACCTCTGACATTCTACAAGCTCTTGTTGAAGTATTAAAATATTCCTAAGTTATTTATTACAATTTGAAATTACTTGCGAGTTATTTCAAATTGTATTAAGTGATTAACAACTAGCTCATCATGAACAACAAAATTTCAAAATTCCCAAGTTAATAAGGTAACTCAAATTTTTTGTATAATTTCACCTGTAGTTGTTTGTATACACAAATCTGATGTCAACAATTTTATAAGCTATGCATGGTTACCAAAATAACCCCAATATTAAATGAAACTTTTGATAAAATGTCTCATTTACAAAAAAAAAAAAAAAAAATTTAATTTTTTTCATTTTGGAATATTTTTTTATTTTGAAAGCTATAAAACCTACAAAAATATGCTAATTAAAAATATACAAAACCACATTTTCGAGATTAAAACTACATGAATTCCTGTAAGTAGGTTGGCATTTAAACTTGAAAAAAAGGAGAGAATAATAAAGAGGAAAAATGCACGCCTATAAATACTGGCTTTCACACATCTACTAGGAGATATAGTAATGCACTTTGGCAATGTTGATGAATTGTTTCTGTTTATTTTGCCTTAGAAGACGCAAACAATCACTTTAAGATATTTTATTATTCTTTATGACATACTTTAAATTTGATCTATTTACAAAATTTAAAATGATCATTTTAATTGTACGGTTGATTTAAATCTTTTGCATATACAGTAGAACAGGCATCCTCACTATGCGGCCCGCAAGCCACATGCTGCCCTGAGATTTTTTGCAGCCCTTAGTGTTAGGAATTAAAACAGCAGTTCGGTGGCAATGGTAGAAAAAAAGAAGGATAAAGCTCAGTGTGAGTTTTGAAAAGCAGTTGAAAAGGACAAATTTCCTAACTTAACTGACTGTGCTAAGAAAATATTTTGTGTTTTTGTACCTACATATGTCTGAATCTACATTCAGTAAACTGAAGTTCATAATACACAAGAACAGATCTAGGTTAACGAGTGAGACTTTGAAAACATTTTGAGATTTTCAGTTTCTCCTTGGCCTGCTAACACAGATGCCATATATGTGAAAGATTTTGCCCATCTGCTTCATAGAATTAACAAAATTAAGTTATTCCTGGAGTTATGTAAAATATATCTTCCTAATTTTTAATGTGGAAAACAGTTGATTTATTTTAATGATGTAATAAACTTATGTCGTATAATCATACTGTTTGTGAGTTATTTAACGCCACTTGTACTTGTGGCCCTGAGGAAAACTTGATGCAAACTATTTGGTTTTTTAAAAAATTTCAGTGAATAACCCTGCAGTAAAGGCTCAAAATTCCGAATTCCAATTTTTCGAGCTTTTGTTAAATTTGAGTAGGCTAAGAAGGATTAGTCAACTAAGTCACCGGTGTTTAAAAATATTTTCATGTCAGCATTGCCGGTTTCGTATAAGAACTAAAATGAAGATTGGAAGCGTAGAGAACTATTCAAAGAGTGGTGTTTAAAGAGTTTATGCCCAAAACTTAAAAGCTTTTAAAAGCAAAGAATTTACCTCGGAATGCTATTTTACTGTTAGACAATGACTAAGGCATCCCAATTAAGATCAACTGTGCTCTGATGATATCCATGCATTATATCTCCCCATTAATGTTGTGAGGCTAATCTAACCTATGAATCAGTATGTTCTGGAATGTATGAAGAAAAAAAAATACACTTGTTACCTTTTACAATCTTTCTTGGAAGCGACTGAAGTGGAAGAAAGCATTGTAGGTTTTCTAAAAAAAATTACATCTAAGGGAGTAGTGTACTGGATAACCGAATTGTGGAACAAAACTAAAGGTGATACATCAAGTAATATGTGGAATAAAATCCTGAGTCATAATGAAACTGTTGATTTTGTTATTGATCCACAAGAAGAAACATTTCTTGTCAATAAACTTCAAGGTTAAAATTTTGGTGTAAACAATTTGAAATAATAATAGATGTTACAATTATTGAAAAATTTGTTTCATAATAAATTATTTCTTTTTTAAGAACTTTATTTATAAACCTGAGTTTATATGAGTCCTTTTAGCTTCATTTAGTATTTTAATGAACAATTATTTTTAAAACAAGCCATGCTAGTTTTTATTAAAGCATTATTATTTCCAACCTACTTTGGCAAAACATGTCATAAATAAATAGTACTTATCCTTACTGTTTATAAGATTTTCATCCATTAACACAATCTCTCCTTCTTGCTCATGGGGGTTCACTAATCTATTGCGCACTGAACCTTTGAGATCAAACTTATTACATACAGAACGTCCATGAAATAAATTCTCCATTACTAAGAGGTTGGATCTTGAAGTGTTGTTACTATTACGAACTCGATAAACACCAACAATTTTCCCCAAAAGGGTTGGCGATTTTGTTGCTACACTATTGCTCATATAAGCAAAATACTGAGGTGCAGATTCCATAAAAGGTTGAGTCTCTGTGCGAGACATTTCCTTCAATATAAACCTGTCATCTGGAAAAAAATGTAACTTTTAGGTAGCTGTGGTAGTATATCTTTTGTCTATTACTTTTACTTATATTTGTCAACTATTCAGTGTTTTAACAAGAAAAGAAATTAGAGATTTTTGATCTTTGGTACATTTTTATTCTTATGGAAAGATACCATTGTTTCCTATAAAAAACAATAGGCTCTAAAATATCAAAAAAATATTTTGATCTAAAATAGTTAGAAAAAAATAAAATAGCAAATTTCAACATTCTATAAAATAAAACAATGACAAATTGTAAACAAATAAGGAATGGAATTAGAAGCTATAAATTTTAGTAAGCTCTTGATATAAATGAAAAGAATTAGAAAAAATTCTTTTAAGAAAAACTACTGCTATCCTCAAAATGCTCATTTTGTGTATGAATGACTGCACAGTCTTTTTCTTCAAACTGTTATCTTACTTGTCATTTAAACCTTGTAAAAAACCACTACTTACTGATATTTCTCAAGAATTGCTGGTCAGTACATTGTTTAAACTTGAGTTTAACTTGAACTATTAAACAATGTACTACCAAGTGTGAAACGTCTTTTTTGCCAACAAAACTTAAATTGCTAATTATTTGATTATTAAAAACCTTAATATGTACTACCCAACAATTTCAAAAATTAATTAAAATTTACACTAACTGTCTGACCAACAAATGGTTCAAAATAATTTAAGAACTATTGATATAATATTAGAAATATAGATTTCTAATATTAATATTATTAATTTTTGTTAATCTACTAATTCCTTGGAACAAAATTTTTCCTCTAATAACTTGTTTCTATTTATTCTGAAACAAGTTAAATGAATAAGTTTAACTGAAAAAAATTGTAGGTAAAATTTTTGGATGGCCTAGTGATACAGACTTACCTTTTGTCTTTGCAAAATTAGACCCAGATTTTCCCCCTCTAGCTGCCCACTGAATTGAACGACTTAAAGAACGAATGTATGCTTCTTCTCCTGCTGGAAATATTGTTTCCCTCAAGCGAGCAAACTCATCAGCGTAATAAACTTTTACATTAAAAGTGGTTGAAGCATCTGAGAAGATAATCTGCAATGTAAATAAAAAATATTTTCATTACTTATTTATTTACACATGCAAAATGATAATAAACAATGAATTATCTGATAATTCAGTGATTCGATAAGAGCAATATGAAATTTAATACCTATGAAACTGAAAAATTGAAGTAAATAATCACTGCAATGAGAAAATGGCTGAGATTAGCTCTGCTAAAACAGAATTATATTCAAACTTTTATGACAAGGATGGACTTTTCTTAAAAAGGATGCATCATATAATACAAGCAATTTCTAGTATAATTTCTACATTTATAAATTATCATCCATTTTAATTAAACATGATTACAATTACCTCCAGATCTAGAGACTGAGATTTGCTACTTTTGCCTTTATTACTTTCTCCTTCAACTTTTAAGCCTTCATCAGTGTCCATAGGTGTATGTAAGGCACTGTCTGAGGTATTCTGTGTGCTTTCACTACCATTCTTACCAGAAGTGTTTACTGTGACATTACTGTTGGAGGTCCTAAAATGTAACATTCAAAACAATTATAGAGCAACCTTAAATACATCATAAGATTTGTTACATACTTTTATATAAATGAAAAAAATATTTAGATTAGTAAAAAATTCAGAGTCCTGGCTGACAGGTTCTCACTCAAAACTGTTTGATTCTTCTTTAAAACTTTCAAAGTTTTAAAGAATAAAAATAAAACCATAATCATTCCGCTCGGCTGTAATGCCCAGGGGATTAGCCGACCTCTCAGAATTCGGCTCACTCTTCCGACATCTTGCCGGGCCGGCCGGTGGCAAACAATGACTCACCTACAAGCGGTGTCCTACTGTAAAACAACTTTTTTTATTTCAAGTTTAAATGTAAAATAATCAGGTTTTATGAATTCTACATAATATTCTAAAGAGAATTAGTAAAAATATTATATATACATATCTTGTTCTGAAGCTCGCAGCACCAGTGTTGTTTGTCGTGGCAATCATGACTACTCCGTGGGAAGGTGAATAGACTTTAGATTATAAATGGTTTGATCACTTTACGTTTAAATTAATTTATGTCACATTTTTATAAAACAATATTTTCAATTTATGTTTAAATTAATATTGTCTTGGCTTTATACATAAACTAAAGTTTATTTTGATTTTATAATTTCTGTTTGTTTTCCAGTACACGTGAGGTGACATGTTTCAACAAAATTGTTTCTTATTCCTGTTTAATTTATTTAACAAAATTCGTTTTATATTTCATTATATTATTACCATAACATTTATTGGCATATTTGATGTACTTCTTTATTTGCCTACCAATTCGGCATTCAAGACAATTAACTCAGTAAAGAAGGACAAGACAACGTTACATAATTATGAAAGAGGGGGTTGCTACTACCGTGGAAGGGGGAGGAGAGTTAGAAATCATCCTTTTTAGCGTTGCGTAATTTAGGGATGGCCCCTAAGCAGTATCTATCTATTTTCTTTATAATAGCTCTTCAAGTTTTTATGATTACTATTCCTTGCCTTTTACGATCTGCAACCCCCATAGGTTTTAGGCACCAGGCGCCTCTGCCCCATGTGTAGCTATATCACACATATGATTAATAGCAACAAGTTGGCCAGTACATTTTTGCTAATTTCGGAGTACCACAATGTGTTGTTTCTGATCAAGGTCCGTGCTTTAAATCAACAGAATTTAAAAATTTTATATTTAATAATGATATCAAACATACAAAAATTATTCCCTATATGCCTTGTGAAAATCTCGCTGAGCGATATATTAAAAACGTTAAAAACATGTTAAGAGCATACTTCCTTGACAAACAAACATCTTGGGACGAAGGAATAAGCCTTTTGCAGAGGAGTTTAAATTCTGCTCTAAATGAGTCTACTTTATATTCCGCATGCGAATTACTGTTTAACTATAAACCAAATGATCCTTTAAGCAACATGTGGGGCTTAAATGATATAATAGAGAACAAGTGTTCGAAGGAGGAATGGATAGAAAAGATTAGTAGAGCAGTTGAAAATTTAAAAAAATCTTCAAAACACAACGAAAAGAAAAACAAACATCCGTTTAAAATAGGGGATGAGGTTTATGTTAGATGCCATTATTTATCGAAAAAGGTTGATAATTTTCAAAGTAATTTGGCTATGAAATATGAAGGTCCGTATAAATTATTGTATTTTTTTAGTCCTGTGTCTGTACTGATCCAACAAAGTAATAACCTCAATAATATAAGAAGAGCTCATATAAGCCAATTACGTGAGAAGCGGATGTACGCTTCCGTTGTTGTTGTACATTGTATAGCAAGGGGGAATGGCAAGCATTCCATAGTGGAGAATGTAGGTAAACAAAAACATCCGTTGTTGAATAGAGTGTTTATACTTTTACTATAGTACGTTCGAGCTCTCTATAGTGTATATTTTCTTCAAATTTAAAAGGGGACTGCACACACACTCATGTATAAATAGTTAAAATAGAAATAAGATGTAATGTCGAATAAAAATTTTCTTTTGAAGTCGACAAGAGAAATGTAACACTCTTAAAAATAAGGTGTTATATATAAATTCATTTATATATTTAATTTTTATTTAATAACTATATCGTCCCAATATTAAAAAAAACTTTTGTTTTCTTTGTACAATTGTAATTCTAGGGTAAGTTTTGTAGCACCCCTAGCGGGTAAAAATGTAAAATATCGTTCGATATAGTAACTCAAGCTAATTAAGTAAGTCATGCCATGTGACGTAAACATGGTCTCATATCGCCTGATCCAAAGCACCAATCAAAAAATTCAAAATAATAAGTAAGGGTGGGAAATTCCGTTGGCGTGCCCTTGCAAAAGCCCCAGTTACCCAGAGGTTCCCGAACGGAACAGACGTCATGGCATTTTTCGGAAAATAAATTAGAAGTTTGTAGCTTGCAGTATGCTAAATTCAAGACCATAAAGCCGGTACTAAGATTATTAACGCAACTAAAGAAGAAGTCAGAAGCGATTATTTATGTGTTTCAAATAAGTAAAAGTTTATATCATTTTTGTTTAAGAGCGCTGATTCCAAAAGCGATGTGCAGTGATTAGTGTACAAAATCGATATGCAATAATTAATGGTATGTGTTATAGTGTTTTACAAGTAATGTGCACAACCAGGTACGTTTTAGATAATAATAAAGAAAATGTATACATATAAATTTTAAAGGTCAATAAGTAATTAAAATGTATGGAATAGTTAGCAGTAATTAAAAGTTAATTACTCGACACATTGGTGCATTTGTTCTTTTGTAATTTGTCATTAATTAATAAATTGTATAACTTTGTATTTTAAAACTTTAAATTCTTATTTCACAAGTAACCTAGTTCTAGCTTCAAGATATGAGCAACGTCCCAGACAGACAGTAATTGCCTGAGCTGCGGCGTAGAACTAGAGCCCTGGTAAGTAATTAATTATATTGGTAATAAGCAATTAACAATTAATAATAACACATTTCAAATAAAGATAAAACTTACCCCAGGAAAAAGGGCTAGAACGTTACACCACTTTATAATTATTCAATAACTGATACTCATAGATAATAATACATACAGTAGAGTATCAAGCTTCTGAGTCCCGATTTTTTGAGCTTCCGTTAAATCCGAACCTATTTCTATTTGAGCCTATTTTGTCTATTTAAAACAATATTTAAATTATTTACTGTTTGACAATGTCCTGTCGCATTCCAATGAAGATCAACTGTGGTCTGATAATATCCCTGCTTTACTTCTACCAGCAAATGTTATGAGCCTAATCCAGCCGATGGATCAGTGTGTTCTAGAATGTATGAAAAAAAAATACAGACGTTACCATTTACAATCTCTCTTGGAAGATACAGAAAAGGGAAAAAAGCATTGTAGGTTTTCTAAAAAAACAATACAGTAAGGAAGTTGTGTACTGCATAGTCGAATCATGAAATGAAATAAAAGGAGAAATATCAAGTAAGTCATGGCATAGAGTCTTGAGTCATAATAAAACTGTTGACTGTGTCATTGACCCACAAGAAGAAACAGGTTTGACATTTCTTATCAAGAAGCCTCCAGGTTGTGAAAATGTCATTGATAAGGACGTAATTCAGTTGATGAGTAATGACAAACAGTTTGTGATAACAGATGTTACAATTTTTGAAACTACAAAAACCAACGGAAGGCAGTGATGTCAAGAATAAAGATGAAAGTTTGACCGAGACTACAAGAAGAAATTAGTCACTGTGAAGGAACTGCCGCCTTGGAAAATGTATTGTGCTATATTGAATAACAAACAGATAGCACATCAACAGATGTGCTTCAGATGTGCTTCTGCTAAGTCGTCTATCTGACACAGTAGCACGAAAATGATCTGATAACCAGACACAGAAGAATCTTTATAACTTTTTCCAAAAAAATGTAGCAATCATGATGAACAATGTATTATAAACCAAGATTAATTATGCAACTACTGTAATCAATAAAGTTCTATAACTTATTTTGTATATTCTTAATTATAGTATTGGAGTCCAATAAAACTCCTATTTTTTTCTAATGTACAGAAATGTATTTCAGTGTAGTCCAAGTTTTCTTTAATCCGAGTGGTCTTGGTCCCATCTGCCTCGAATTATCGAGACTCTACCTTACTTTATTTTGTAACATTTCTGTATAATGTTGCAATCGCTCTGAAAATAGAAATCAAATTTTGTACCACTAATGCAACCCTAAATGATGAAGCAGTATAAATATCGACAGACTATCAAAGCTGAACCCTGAGGGGCATGGATAGGTAGTATGTTCATTTAAAACCATGACTCTTTCCTAAATAGATGGCTTCGCAAAATATTAATATTTTTGCTAAAAAAATGTGTTAAAACTTTTCATGTACTAATCCAGATAACTGGAATACTGGATACTGGCCAACGTTTTATATGACAAGAGTAGAATTTGTCTACTCTAATTAATTTAGAGTTCTACTCTAAAATCATTTATTGGATACAACTTACAACGAAAAAATCCTCGCAGTCAAAATAAATCACACTACAAAGGAAACTACTGAAGGCAGAGATTATAAGAATCACGATGAAGATTCGACTGAGACAGTACAAGAAGGGGAAATAAGTCACAGTGAAGGAACGGCCGCTTTGCAAACTGCAATATGCTATATTGAATAACAGACACCACGCCAACATATGTGCTTCTGGTAAGATGTCTACGCAACACCGTAGCATTTGAAAGATCTGATAAGCAGATGCAGAATGCACTCTATAACATTTATCAAAAGATCTAGCATTAGTGATGAACAATTTATTCCAAGGCAACATTAAATTTATCTAAGTAATGCAATCAAAACAATTCTATTAACGTATTTTGTGCATTCTTATTATAGTATTAGGTATGGTTCATTAGAACTCCTGTTTTTTTTTCTAATGGATAGGAACGTATTCCCGTGCAATCCCAATCTTCGGTAGTCCGAAGGGGTCTCAATCCCATCGACCTCGGATTATCGAGACTCTACTGTAATTATAGAATCCTATTAAATAAAACTAAATATGGTAATATCTTGTTTTCAAGTGTCATAGATTTAAATTCTGAGACCATTAGGTCTTATCACAATTCATTCAAAGTTAAGAATGAGCTGTTAAAAATAAATAAAAATAAGGTAGTACAAAGTTAAAAGCTTTAAAAATAAATAAGTGATACGTTTCATAAAGAACAATATGAAAGTATTACAACATTTTACAAGAATGTACAAATTAAATTCTAAAGCTGTAACTACATAAAATGCATGTTTGCTTACACTGTTGCTGTTCTAAGAAACGACAACACTCCAGGTTTGCTAACATTGTTTAGATCAGATGAATTTTCTCGTGACGATTCTGATCCTCCTGATTTTCGTTTTGCTATTGGGCTGATAAAAGTTATGTCAATATTCTTACAATCAATACATTAAAACTGCAGTAAAGTCTCCATTATCTGAACTTTAGCCCAAATAAAGCTATTAATTTATATTATCTGATTTGTTGGCTAAGAAAATCCCATAAATATATTATTTTATTAATGTATATCCTAATTAAAATTATTTAACAAAGTATTACTGAACATAATAGGTTTCATACATTTAATGCAAGTAATTTTGAGCTTAAAACTTTCTGCTCAAAGTTTTAATTCGTGCTATATTTAATTTAATATGTACCAGTGGGCATTTGCAAGTACTTCATTAGTCTGGTAGTATTCTTGTTTATATTACTTGTTTCTACATTTCATTTTAAAGATGTAAAATAAATTGGTTTACATATATATATATATATATATATATATATATATATATATATATAGGTCTAATATATATATATTATATTAATAATATATTAATAATATATTATAGGTCTAATATATATTATTATTATATATTTATATATTATATAAATTTATATACATATAAATTTTAAAAAATGTACGACGCTTGATTTAAAAAATTTAGGTAATGCTAAATTTTAAATCTTTGTTATATTTACATTTGTAACATATGATTTATTTCTCATTCTGCAAATAGTTTAATGTATAATTGATTTTTAGGTTGTAGCATAGAATTATTAATAGAATTAGAGTTAATAGAATTATTTTAAGCTATATATGATATATAGGACTACAGAATTATCTGCATATTTACTCTGCTTTATTTTATTTCACCTATTGTAAGCCTATATTGAACAGATACTACTTTAAAATTTTAAAAAAATGAAATTTAACAGTTCATATGTGTACAATGATTATATATTTTCTAACAAGTATTGAAATAAAAATGTTTCATCTTTTATTGGGGGAGGAGGTTGATAGCTGTCTGAGGTGGGAAATCTGTCATCATTATTGGAAAGGAAAGTCACCTTTGGTTATTTTAACTTTTTATTTCATTTCTCCTACATATTGTATTTTTAGATTCAATCAAAAACATTTGCTTTAGGTAAAGCAATGTTAAGAAAAATTAAATCATAGGTAATTATTTAGAAAGTAAGTTAATAGTTTTCACTTAGTTACCTAAATATTTACTAATGATATATTCAGTATGAATACAAGTAGCTTTAAATTAAACATGAGGTTGTATGTATATCAATTTAAGAATTACATTGGTAATACAAAACATACCATTTTCTAGCAGAGAATCATTGCCTTATTTAAAAATAAATTACTAAAATTTAATATATTTTTATTAATTTTGTATTTCTTTATTTTTTGTTGAATTAAAATTGTGTCTACATTCATATTATATTTATATTTAAATAACAAGTTTTTGATTATTATTAGAAGACGTGTTACAACTAAAATCGTCAGTGAATACTTGAGGCTATTTAAAAACAATAGGTTATATTATATTTTAAATTTTAAAAAGTGAGTAATTTGTAAAATACAAGTAATTGAGTGAAATTTTCAATGCAATGAAGGGTTTAATATATAAGTTACATAAATATTTTTTATCTTTGCTATTTTTGTCCTGCCAATTTGTCAGTTAACAGAGACTACACTGAAGTTATATGTCTAAGTTGTTTCTTACTAGATTCTCAAAGATAATAAGCCTTATCTTATTTTAAAGATAAATTATTACTTCTAAGAATATGATTTTTAGTAAAAATACAATATTTAATAAAAAAATAACAAAATCAGTTAAAAAAAAATTAACACAATTATTTTTTAAAAATTACTACATTATAAAAAATAAGATAACAGAAGAGTAAATAATAATGGAGAAATTAAATCATATTTGTTTGTTAAGAAAACTTTTGTATTTACATACAATGTTAACATTATTTTGGTACAAAATTATATAAATATTTATCTACATATAGATTTTGTAGTTTAAAAATAAGTACCACATATAATATAACCATATTATCATAATATGGTTATTGATCATAATTATTTGACAATTACAATTCATGCAGTGAAAATGAAAAGTAACCCTCCATCAATCGACTTCTTTATAAATAAGTACTACAAACAGAAAGGGCATTTGGTGTTCAAATACAGTAATGGAAAATGACATAATTCAGTTATATTAGAGTCTTCTAAGATAATTGCTAAGATAATAATATGCTTTGGTTTGCATGTAATAACATAAAACATTTAGATCTCAGAATTGAGATGGTAGAAGCTATTTGCATAAAAATTATTTTTGGCAACACACCAAACAGAAGGTGCCTAGGTCATGATACAGAGCAATTTGAAATGATTTTCAATCATAAATAAGAAACAGTAATAGCGAACTAATATAAATGATGACTTTTTAGATACGGCTGAATTAACAGTAATGATCCACAAATAATGAAATTAATAAAACTCAGATCTATAAAATATGAAAACTTCCAGATTTGTAAATGTTTTCCAAAACCTAGAATGTTTGTCAACATCTCAGGCTAAAAAATGAATGTTCTGGGCTAAGTGTCGCTTCTATTACCAGTTAACTAAATAGAAAAAATATTATACTATTTTTTAATATGGCCTCTCTCTCTCTCTCTATCTCTCTTTCTTTCTCATCTATCTTTCTTAGTCATCTCCATTCTCTCTCTCTCTCTCTCCGTCCCTCTGTTGTGTTGCTATTATTATGTTATTTTAGGGTTATTAATATATTTAATTACACACACACATACACACACACACACACACACACACACACATATATATATATATATATATATATATATATATATATGTACGTATATATACAAAAAATTAATTAACCCAAAAAAATCTAAACTATGATTCTTTTCTGCAAAACACTTACTTTTGATACATTAGTCAGTGCTTTTGTAACTTATATCACTGGTCACATTATCACTTCTATAGTGATAGTGAAGATGGTAAGATGGTTGATAGTTGAAGAAGTTATTGTGATGTTGAATTTCTTCCTAAAGGTTTTTTTTGTGGTGTTACTGTAAGTGATTTATAAGATGTAGTGTATTGTGTTACTTCATCATGTACTGAGAATTTGTGTTTATTTTTTATGGTAAGTATTGCTAGGTTTAATCTAGTGAGGTAGCTATTATTTCTATATGCATGAGACTCTCGGTAGCAGATGATTTTGGAAGTTTATAGACATTCGATTAAACTGGTGTAAAATCTTTATCCTGGTATTTGAATTTTAATTAATATTTTTTGTTTTGATTTATATATTAATGTTGTTGTTACACCATAGTTAGTATACACAGTTAGTTGTGTTTTCACAGTGTTAGTTTCTGTGTGTAACGTTTTGTTACTTAGTGAATATATTTGTAAATAATAAAATAAATTCAGGTGGGTAAGCATAGAGGTATCTTAATCTATTGCTCCCATTGATGAAGCAATCTTGTCCCAACAAAATGTGTTTAATGGGCATATGGACAAGGATTTTTTGTCTTCGATTTTTGTCATTGCTCGATGAAACTACGACATTTGTTTTGGCGAATGTTTAGTCTGCTTGACCCTTGTTAGTGTATTATTGTTTCCATGCTTCAGATAAGCTTGTACAATAAGTTCCTAATTCTTGAATTTTGTAGTCCATTACGTTCTGTGAATCTTATTAATCACTTAAACAATAGTTTATGACTATCCAAACTTTAAATTCAGCCCATAGCGATCGAAAACGTTCTGTCTCAGTAAGTTTTAACAAATTTACTAAATTTAAATTTCTGATAGTCATAAACTATTGTTTAAGTGATTTAAAAGTTCCTAATGTCTGTTTGTTTTTTTAACTGAGCACAATCCACTTGCCGTATACACTTAATGGGATGAAATAATGTGTGCCACTAGATCGCTCGGGTCGTGAATAATATAATCCATAAGGGGATATTTAATTTTTTTAAAAATAATTGTAAATGTAAGATGTAATAAAAATATTTAAAAAAATATTAAAGATGTGAAAAAACATGTGTAGTTCTTGAGGACATTGGAAGATAAAATCACATTTGTTCAAATGGAGGATAGTCTTTGGCTCAAAATGCCATTCCCTATTGTGAGTGGTATCCAGAAGAAGACCATCTCTGAATGTGAACAATTAATGTAGTTACTGGACTTCCAAACAATATTTTCAGAGATAAGTGGCCAATATTAATCCATTGACATAATATCGCTCCTTAATGTGAATGGAAACTTTGTTTTTGTTCTAGCACTTAGGGTACTTTAACAACACGTCTCTTAAGTAGTCAATGTGTTGATTATTATTTGTTAAAACTTTAAATATGCATAAAGATGTACTATGAAATAATAACTTTAACACAATTGCCTTTTTCTTTGTCCAATTTAATATTTATTTCATTTAATAGTTGGCACTGGAAGTTTTATGCTATAATATTTTATTTATCTGCTTGAACATTATGTCTTGTTGGTTAAGTTTCAGTTTTAATTTTTGAATATTTTTATGATTTGTTTTATTTTCACTGTAGATGAATTTTAGATTAAAGGTTTTAATTTTAGTTTTTCTTAAATTTATTAATTGTTTTTAGATTATACAAAATTTTTTTAATTATTTTTGTCTTGTATAATTTAGTAGCATTTTAAGCATCTATGTACATGTTCAGAGTTATATGAGGTTATTTAAAAAAAGATGGTTATTTGAATAATGGAATAGTGGGGAAATGGTTAGGGTTGTTTTTCTGTGCTGTAAAACTGTTATTTGTATAACCTGTGATGATCTTGAATAAATAATTGAATGTATTTGCATTATTCTTCTACTTTTAATTTTATTTTATTGTGTATTTTGTTTAGGATATTTTTAGGTAAGTTTTTTTTAGTGAAATGTATAAGCCATGAGCAACATATCTAAACTATGAACCAAGTAGATCTATGGATAAATAACATTTGAAATATTTCTATTAATTACTAATAGAAATATCATGAATAATGGTAAATGATAGTAACATTATTAGGCATTGTTTTTTAAAAAATATTGTTATGTTCTTAAATGGGCTTAATATATTATATTAAGAAAATATTAGGAAACTATTAGGAAATTATTGATATTACTATTTATTAATTCACACACTGTTACGGTTACTGTTATTTATAAACTTGACACTTATAAACACTCCCAAACACTGTTTTATTAGCTCTAATAATGAATGCTGAGTTTCCTATTAGTCTATTCATGCTTCATATGGATTAAAACTGTCCCTCTGTCACTAAAGCTGAAACTCTCTTCACTACATTTCAAACACTGACATCCTTTAGTCTACCAAAACCTTTGTATATTGACTTGCTGCTTCTAGCATTTTTTTGTAATTTCCAGAAAAATTTGGACAACCAGAAAGGTGTGGTGTAGTGTCCCCTCAAGCACGACAGACTTGTAAATTACCAGAAAAGTATGGTGTAGCGTCCCCTCAAACATGACAGACTTGTAAATTTGTCAATTCCTGTGCCATAAATTACGCAGGGGACTTGGCTGTTACAATATGTTGTTGTGTATAAATTTTTAATTCAGTATTTAATTTAATGTTTCTTTTAAAATTTGGTATTGGTATATTTTGATGTTTAATAATTTTATTTTTCATTATTTGTATAGAAAATCAAGGCACTGTATGACATAAAATTTATAGTTTATAAGATACATTTAATTTGTAAATCAGGGAGCCTTAATGTGTTAAATATCTCAATAAAAAAAAATATTAGGATCATTGATTTTAGTTTTTTTTATGTCTATTATATTTCCATAGATTTGTCTTTCAATATTAACAAGGGTTTGAATTATATGCCTTTACTTTTTCATTTTGTTGTGTTAAACTCAGTGTACATTCTTAACCCATTGGCTTGCCATTTTCTCCAGGCATTACACTACACAAAAAATCTTTTAAATTAGGCCAATATAGGTACTTTTAATTTAAATACTGTTAGTTTATTATTTAAAGGCAGATTGTTATGACACTAAATGTTTTGTTACAATCATCCTAATGTATAATAATCTTTTAGTTCAAAATTGTTAGTTTATGTTACTGATTTGTTGTTACTCTTTAAGGTTTTGGATTAAAAATAACTTTTTTATGATACATAATTTGGTGTCTTCTATTTAAAACAGTTCATTATTAAAACTATTTTTAACATGGATGAAGTCAAACAAAGTTTTATTTTAATGAAAAATTACAGATACATATTCTAGTTTGGCCAAATTTTACCTTTTGTGGAAAAGATAATGTGCAAGATAAAAAAGATAATACAAAGTTAATGTGTAAGAATAAAAAAGGTAAATAAGCATATGTCTAAATAAATTATATGTTACTAGCCCCAAAATACATAACAAACTTTGAGGAAGTTACATCTTTTGTATGAATAGAAAACTCTTTCCACTCTCGCATTATTATTTACCCTGTACACATTTAAAACTCAAAAACTCTTCATCAACTTTATCTAAAGATAATTCACCAAAAAACAGCCTGGTTCACTAAAAATAAATCTTTTATCATAAATTTTATCTAAGATTTCACTATTGGCAAATGTTTGTGTCAAGCTATGCCTGCATACACAATTACTGCTTACAAATAAATGTTGTCAGCTGTCAACTCTCAATAATTTGTTTTATGACCTAATTATTTTGCTTACCATCTACACTGAAGTGTTGCCAAATACATGTTATAATTATTAATTGTATTTCAAACAGTTCTGGAAAAAAAACTGGTTTTGGACAGTGGTGATAACTTTCTAGTAATGGCAAACTACTAAGTGCAAGATTGTATTGTCAAAGCATTATATGGTTTTCATTAAAAGTTGAAAGAATGACTGGTCAAAGTAGGTCAATGGGTATATATATATATATATATATATATATATATATATATATATATATATATATATATATACATAAAAAGTTTAATAAATGAAACAAATCAGTTATCTTACAAAATTTACTCACAAAAAAATAAAAGATTCTAATTAGTTTTGTTAAACATTTATGATATGCTATAAACATTCCCAAAAATAAAAGTTAAAACTGTTTTAGTTTTAAACTTTCTATACTAATAAAAATGACAAATGTAATAGTTAATTCATACCTTGGTGAATGTTGGTCAATTGATGAAGAGTTCTTAGCTCTCAGTTCAGTTAAACCTTTGCGGTAATCATTCGAACTTAGGGCATACGCAATTACAGAACTGAGTTCACTGTCATAAACTACTACTGGCACAGATAGTTTTAATGGCAAACAATGGTGTTCTTGAGGGCTCATAGGACACTAAAACATACATAATGTTTTAAGGAATGCACAAATAACAACTATATCCACATTTTAATAAATAGACTTTCTTTTTTGTAAAATAAATTTAATGACCTATACTAAGGACCAAAGAGAATTTAGTTTATGACAAAGAAAACTATGAATTATAACAGTTTATAAATTAATTTTTTCAGCAAAGAGTTGAAATATTCATGGTCTTATTACTGAACTTCAAAAAATCTCCCACATTTCTAACAAGTAGATTTATTTGGTCCTGCAGTGTTTATTAAAACTGATATCAAATTTGTTTCCTTCCTTTGTGTAGTTCAAATAGAATATATACTTTAATTTTATTTTCTCTCTGACAAAAAATTTAAACCTATTCTAAAATATTTATATAAAGAGATTCATGAAACTACAATCAATGAAGTTAGATCATAAGTAACTGTATTATTAAAATTATGGAAAAGTTGAAGTTCAGAATATTTCAACAAAAGTAAAAGAAATAATTGTGAGGAAACAATACATTTGCTTAGCATTCTCTTAAAATCAATTTAGGCGACTTTTTACTTACTTTGTAACAGATGGTAATTTTTGAAACTACTGAGTAAAGTAAAATATATTAGTAAGCTATAGAAATACGAGGGTTGTCCAAAAATTAAAAACCATTTGAATTTTACCGCAGCACAGGTGAAATATTCCGCTAGGTGGCAGAACTACCTTGTAGCTTCGCCTCTCTCCTCTAAAATGAGGTGTCGAGCGCATCTGTACCTTTATTAGTGTGTCCTTGGCAGTCGTTAGCGATGGATGTCCCAGTACTGAATCCCGCCAGTTGTGAAGTTCGCTCCGTTATCCGATTCCTTCACACAGAAAAATTGCTCCCTGTCGATATTTATCGACATGTGAAGGCCATTTACGGTAATGTAATGAATGAACGCAATGTCAGGAAGTGGTGTACAGAGTTTTCAAGTGGCAGAACCAACGTAAATGACGAAGAAGGGAGGGGGAGGAAATCACCCATCGACGAAGCATTGTTGTTGAAAATTGAAGAAAAACTTCGAGAAAATCGTCGTCTGACGATCCGAGATCTTGCCGAAATGATACCCGAAGTCAGTAAATCAACAATTCAAATAATTTTGACGGATTAATTAGGTTACCGAAAAGTATGTGCTCATTGGGTGCCAAAAATGTTGACCGAAGTTCACAAAGAAAATCGCGTGGAAAGTGTCCAAAAGTTGTTGGATCATTTCAACAGGGAGGGGGAAGAGTTTTTGGACTCAATTGTGACTGGCGATGAAACGTGGACGTACCACCACACACCTGAGTCCAAACAGCAATCCATGACATGGCGTTACTCCACATCACCTCGCGTCAAAAAATTTTGCCAAACAATCTCTGCAAAAAAATCATGGCAACCGTTTTGGGACCGTCAAGGAGTTCTTGTCAAATTTTTACCTAATGACACCGCAATTAACACTGCAATTGTGAAACCCTAAATGACCTTCGAAGAGCGATCCAAAGCAAGCGCTGAGAAAGATTGAGCAAGGGAGTCTGTTTGTTGCATGACAATGCTCGGCCCCACACTGTGGCGGTCACCACCTCGCTCCTGGATTCCTTTAAATGGGACGTTCTTAGCCATCCTGTTTACAGCCCTGATCTGGCACCGAGCGATTTCCATCTTTTCCTTTACCTGAAGCAACATTTGGCTGGAAAACGCTTCGAGACTGATGAAGAAGTCTGGGAAGAGGTGGAGAAATGGTTGCGGCCACAGATGGGAGACTTCTATGGCCAAGGCATTAAGAAGCTCATCCCCCGGCTAAGCAAGTGCATAGATATTGACAGGGACTACGTTGAAAAATAGTTTTTATATGTACTTACAACTCCATGTACTTTTTTTGTTAAAATAAAATTTGTCTGCTTCTTAAAATGAAAACGGTCTTTAATTTTTGGCCAACCCTCGTACACAATCAATGTTTCCTGTAATATGTAGATTAGGATGAATAAACAATGATTGCCTCTTTCACCTCATAGCAACTGATAATAATAATAGCTTAATTAATCACGTTAACATTAGTTTATGACTATCCGAAGTCATAAACTAATGTTAAAGTGATTAATTAAGTTTCACCGAATGTAAATGACTACAAAATTCAAGAGAATAATAGCTTGTTTTTAGAAAAGTGTGTTGAATCTTATCAAGGGGTCATTTTAAAATCTGAAAATCCATGTAAAGAAAACTTTGTCTACTAATTAAAAATAGTTTGAAATTATAATTGTTGTGAGTAATAGAAGTTCTATTAGGCTGTTAAAAATTAAAGAAATACAGTTGAATCCTCGTCACTGGTCTCATTTGTAGATTCCCTTACCCAACTCTTAATAGGTCAGTCTAGTTCGTAATTTATTGTTTTCTAAATTGTAATTTTGTAATAAAACCCTCTGATGATGATGATGACGTGGTCATCAAAATGTAGATAAGGGTTTAATCTTAGGTAACTTGTATTATTAGTTATTTTTGATTATTTTTGTGGTATTGGTTTTTCCAATATTTTTATTGTAATATATTGTATCACTGTGCTCTTGATTTAATTCAAAATCAGTTCAACTAATTACCAGGACAAACCTTATTAAAACTACTCTTTCCTTATTATTAAGTATTATAAAGTTGTTTATACTATAGTCTAAATTTACTTATGAAATTTGATCTAACCTGTATTGGAGCAAAGTTTTGTGTACTTGGTAACAACTGAGAGAGAATCGTTTTGACGCTGATCTTATCAGAAGGTTGAGACTTCATCACAATCCCAGAGGGTTCACCTTTTAAAAGAAAAATTGATTACAAAGAAAGTTTTCTTGAATGTAAATAAATTGGTAAAACTTGTTGCTACTTTTAAAAATAAATTGATAACAATCATAGAATAACTGTTGGTAGATATCCTGGATTAATACTAATTCTACTTAATATAAGGTGTATTAGTATATCAAGAAGCGCTTGAGTAAAACATTTATTTATTTACTTAAACTGTAGGAGAAAAGTGGGCTATTACTCAAAGACATGACCGGGGTTAATCACCAGATTTAAGTAATATTTATGGGATTGTACAACCAACAGTTTACAATATTTTGAAAAATAAACGTAGGATTGAACAATTTGCAAATGGACCTGGGAACAAGAGAACATCCAAAAGCAGATGTCTTCATGCTTGGTTTCACCAAACTAATTATATTTAACTAAGTACATAAATAAAAATGTGGTTTAAATACATTAATAACATCGTGATTATTATTTTCGTTTCTAATAGTAGGATTTGTAGCTACTATAATATTTTTTTTCCAAACGCAAAAAAAGTATGTGATATTACAATGTTTAACACATCAATGAAAAAACACTATTCTGGCAAATAAAAAAAAAAAGAAATTAGAGTAGTCAAATTGATGATGCATAAGTAATCGTGTGACAAAATTTAGACATAAATAATCTAGGGTTAACAAAAACTTCAAAACTCAATGCAATTTAGTAATTTATCGGCATACATGGTTAGTAATGCTAAGGTCCTATAGCAATTACTCGTTTTTAAAATAATTGTTTAAAATATATATTTACTATCAAATCTATAAGGAACAACAATCTGATAAGAAATACTGAGGCTAAATAATTGTTATACAAAAACAACATTCAATACTTGTCATAACAGTCATGACATTTTAAAACATTGATTTTAACATGAGTCATCTTTAACAAATCAGTAATTTATAAAAACACAGTTTCAATGAGCCTTTCTTACCATCATCATTTTCAAGAATGTGTTCATTATCACTATCGCTGTAGAGCATTTTGTTTGTGCTATCATCTTGTGTAGGTTCTTCAAAGCTACTTCCTAAATCTCCACTTTCGCTCATCATTTTTGTATCTGATTTATGATCAGGTTCACATACATGTGTAGAGCCACACAAAGTTGGAGGTTCTTCTGATTGTACCTCAAGAGAACAACTGGAATCCATTTTATAAACAGATTTTTCATAATTAGTAACAGAGTTATTTTCTGTGGTTACATCATGGCAGTCCAGAGGATCAGAAATATCATCAACATCTACTTCAAATGCTGAATACAAAGAAGTTTCGCTAAGCTTACTGGGAATGGTTTTACCTTCAGATTCTTTTGGGAGTCCGTCTTCTCCTAGTTGCTGAGACTCCAAAAAATGTGATGATATCATCTAAAAAAAATTAGAATATTTTTCGAATTAATAAATAAGGCATTGGATAAAATATAACTACTATGTATTATATTAAAATATTATCTTTGAATGAACTGGTTGGATTAGTATAATAAATAATTTTCTCCAATAAAAAAACTCACAAATAACCACTTAACTCGCCGATTTTTTTCACATTTCCTTCCTAAATAAATCATATTATTTTATTGTGAATTTCTAATCCTCTCTATATTTCATTAGAACTGCCTTCATTGAAAAACTGTTTGTTCGTATAATAAGGGTTGAAATATCTCTCATAAATATCACTTAATTATTAACCCGAGTTAATTCGGAAATTGGAATATGTACCTTAATTAATGGTATATAACATGCAACAGTTATTTATCTACTGTCTTATATAATAAAATTTATTCATGCATATAGGTTAGAACTTTGAACTGATTGTACAATGAAAAAATGTAACATACGTTTTCAAATATTGCTGCTTTTGAATGTAGTTTGACAGTAACACAATGAATGTGTCACTTTCTCACTCGTACAAACATTTAATTCATTTACACACAAAAATTCGCACTAAATATTTACACTTTCATCAATATATCTATATAAATGTACATGAAATGTGTAAAAATTGTATTATAAATTGGCGAGAGTATGGTAAATTTTAAAACATAGTGTAAAATAAAGTGTTGTCAAAGAGTAACACAGCCAGGGCAGAAATATCTGGATACTCTCCTTATTTTTTTTGTCATTTCTATCAGGTGGCCAGGCACAAAATACACATTGTTTTGTTGGATTTGTTTTTGGTAGTTGTGGGAGTATCTGTGAAAAGTGACACCCTGTTAGTATAAGGGGTGTTGGGGTTGAGCTAGGATGTATACGCTTGAAGAAACCGAAACAAATTTGGAAACGCAGCACAATACCCGATATAAACAACGAGCATAAAAATAAACTAATCGTTGTGAACTAAGGCATGAATAAACAATAACTGTCAGTAAGAGCGAATGAACGGAGTACTGTAAATAAGGGTCAATGACAAAATGCATGGACATCCAAAATAGTAGTGTAACATCAAACTATTGTAAACAAATCTCAGCTAATCATGAATATAAATAGACTGGGAGATGACATAAAGCTTTCTCTATTACCTAAGTTTACATTATCGATCTCTATCGGGTTGTGAAACACATCACATAGAAGAAAAAATCATTCTGAGTTAACTCAGGTTAGTAAGTTTTATTGGTTAATACTCTTTAGTAAATGCCAGGAATACATATTTGCTTTTTATTAAAGTAATTTTATTTTCTTTAACTCTGTTCTATCAATAAATTGTTGGTCTTGTTGTTATAGGTATTAGAGCAGTCTATTGATCTATAACAGTTCCACGACATGGTTTATTTGTGGTTAATCTGCAACTATTCCATAATTTTCACTCATTTCACATAGATAAGTTATATTTTTGTTCTGTGTTAAGTAGGAAAATTTTGGAAAGGATACTTGATTAAGACTCCTTTGAGTAGTCGATATTTTGGTAAAACATTTGTTGCCTTATTAGAATTAATTTTATGAAGTTACAGTTTTGTTAATATTCTGATTTCTGTTATGATTGTTGATGTGTAAAGAGGGAGAAAATCTTTACTGATAAGTTGCAAATTCCAGACATTAAAATTGTCTCTGATCATTTGTTTTAGTATTTTTATTGTTTCTTGAATCAGTACATTAGTATATAGGTTTGGCAGACAGCAATCACAAAAATACAGACAAAACTCATACACTTACTCAAATGTGCACACACACACTCACACACAAACACATTATTAAAATACTGAAATAACCACTGACACAAACAAAATCCCAAGTATCAATTTTCAATTTTGAATAAAAAGTACTTAGAAGTCATTTCTATATGCTCTATAAAGATACACCAGAGCTACTTCACAAAAACGCAAAAAATACGAGGGTCGTCCAGAAAGTAAAGAACGTTTTGGTGTAGGTCAATGAAAACAAAAGATACGAGGATGAACATTTATTTACAACTATTTATAACCTTACTCTATTTTTCAATAAAATCACCGGAACCGTCAAGGCACTTGTTGTAGCGTGATACCAATATTTGAATACCGACGTTATACTCTTCTGCCGCCAAGGAATGAAGCCACGTTTTTACTCCTTCTTTGAGATCATCGTCTTCCAAAAAGTGTTTCCCGCCTAAAAACACTTTCAACTTTGGAAACAAGTGATATTCACTCGGAGCCAGATCAGGACTATACGGAGGATGTCCAAAGATTTGCCATTTGAAAGAATGAAGTTCTGCTTGGGTTTGTGCACTGCAATGAGGCCGAGCATTGTCGTGGATCAGCACCACCTTTGACGACAGCATTCCGCGTCGTTTGTTTTGAATAGCGCGGCGAAGCCGATGCAAGGTTTCGATGTAGGCCGCTGAGTTGATTGTTTCTCCTCTCGGCATGAACTCCACATGGATTAGGCCTTTCCTGTCCGCAATAAAACTGTTGCCATCACTTTCCTGGTGTTCAAATTTGGCTTTTCTTTCCGGTTTTTTTTCGGCGAATTCGAGTGATGCCATTCTATTGACTGGAGCTTTGTTTCCGGGGTTCGATACGAAACCCAAGTTTCGTCACCCGTTATGATGCGGTCAAGAAACGTCTCACCTTCTTCGTCATACTGAGTCAAAAACTCAAGCGCTGCTCCCATCCGTTTGGTCTTGTGGACATCAGTAAGCATCTTAGGCACCCAACGAGCACACATCTTTCGATAACCAAGACGCTCCATCACTATTTCGTGCAAAAGCGACCTAGAAATTTGTGGAAAAAATGCCAGTAGACCGCTCAAAGTGAAACGCCGGTTTTCTTGAATTTTTTCGTCAACTTTCGCTGTCAACTCGTCAGTAACGAGTGACTGCCTTCCACTTCGTTCCTCGTCGTGCACACTAGTTCTGCCTTCATTAAATTTAATGCACCATTTTCTCACCGAAGACTCGTTCATCGCATTGTCACCGTACACTGCCTTAATTTGCCTATAAATTTCTATGGGTCGAACATGCTGCACATTCAGAAACCGAATCACACTACGGACTTCACACTTGGCGGGATTTTCAATTGGCGCCGCCATTTTGAACTTCCACAAGAGACGCAAACGTGACCTCATGGCACCGCTACATAGCCCAAACTGAAGCGGAAGGTTTGGACTAAAGAATAAGCCCACTCCCGCGGTGATGGGGGAACTGCGCCATCCGTGATGCGCAATCGTTCTTTACTTTCTGGACGACCCTCGTATTTAGACAAAATAAACACAACTAAGTAACTATTAAACAGTCACAACACTCTAACAAACAAGAGGAACTTAAAACAAGAAAATTAAAAAAAAAACATTAAAATACTTTACAAACTCAACAACAGTATTTTTTTATCAACATAACAACTATATAGACTAAGCACTAAGCTTAAAAACACATGTCCATAAGCAACAATACACAATAACACAATCATAACATTAACAGAATTCATCACTTCACAAAATTATTTCTTGTATTACAAAAAAAAATTGATTAAAAAAGATGACTATGAGACAACCAATATTACTCATCCTTTTTGAAATTTTTAATATATGCAACATAGATCAAAAAAGTATATTATACATCTGCATATATAAACACTAAATAATACACTAAAACAAATATGCAGATGGCATCCTAATATTATACAATGGAAATATGAAACATCTAAACTAAAAAACTTCCTGGATCTAAATATATAATAGAAGAAAGGTTGTAGTAAACTTAAACTAACTTAACTTTCCGTTCTTACCCCTTCGATAATATCAGATAAACCAGCTGAAGAAATGCTTTTACTCTCTAATTGGTTCCTCTTATTTTTTTCTTCACGTTTTTTTGTATGCATTGTTGTTTCTAACTCTGCCAAGATTATGTTCCACTTGGCTACAGCTTCAGCAACATGGCGTTTCAGCATCACTAAAGCATCCTCCAATTGCCACAAACTCAAGATAATTGATTCTATGAAAACGTTTTATTAGATTAAGTTGGATTTATTTTCAAAGTAAATTACACATAATTGAGATATCTCACTGTCAAAATTAATTTAAATGATATGAGTGAATATCCACAACAAAAAAGCACTCTATTAGGATTGGAATTTTTAAAAACAACTGATCAAGGGAGACAAAAGAAAAGGTTAAAAAGCAGATGTGTTAAACAAATAGGCAGAATCTCATGGCACAAACATAGATATTACTGCCCCAATTTGTTGAATCCATATAATTCTATTTGGTATTTAGTCAAATATAATGGACATTCTATTGTTTCAACTTTTAGTCATAAATCATAATAATTTCAGAGTGGGTTTATCTTATAAATTCAAGATATAAATTTATAAAGTTTAAAAAATTTTAATTTACATCTATATACAGAAATTATGTAGGTATTAGAACCTTCAATGAATTCATGTAGAAATATTTAGTTATTTTTACAAAACTCTAAAAAAACCTGCATTCCACAGAAACAAAGTGCATCTATTCTGGGGATCTCAATATTTTTCATTAAAAATATACTATTATACTAATAGTAGCGGTTAACTAAATCTTTTCACTGAACAATTATAAATATTTATAAACTTGCCTATAGTAGCACTTACTTATATTTGTTGAGGACGGCAGTTTTTGAAGATGTGTCCCAATGTCAACTCAGACCATAACTCGAAGTTACGGTCTGAGTTGACAATGGGACACATCTCCCGAAACGGCCGTCCTCAACAAATATAAGTAAGTGCTGCTATAGGAAAGTTTATAAATATTTATAATTGTTCAGTGAAAACTAGTAGCTCACGTGAAGATGGAATCAACAAATATGAATATTGCAAGCATAGCATCAACCCTCCATCGATACCGCAATACATCTCAAGGTAAAAAAACTTTCCCTTCATAACTCCTTCAATATACAGTGCCTAAAATATAAAATCACACCTAATTACGCCAAAATACACATTAAAAACAAAAATAACAACCCAGATGCCACAAAAACAACACAGAGTTACGGTCTGTAATGACAATGAAACACATCTCCCGAAACGGCCGTCCTCAACAAATATAAGTAAGTGCTACTATAGGTAAGTTTATAAATATTTATAATTGTTCAGTGAAAACTAGTAGCTCACGTGAAGATGGAATCAACAAATATGAATATTGCAAGCATAGCATTAACCCTCCATCGATACCGCAATACATCTCAAGGTAAAAAAACTTTCCCTTCATAACTCCTTCAATATACAGTGCCTAAAATATAAAATCACACCTAATTACGCCAAAATACACATTAAAAACAAAAATAACAACCCAGATGCCACAAAAACAACACAGAGTTACGGTCTGTAATGACAATGAAACACATCTCCCGAAACGGCCGTCCTCAACAAATATAAGTAAGTGCTACTATAGGTAAGTTTATAAATATTTATAATTGTTCAGTGAAAACTAGTAGCTCACGTGAAGATGGAATTAACAAATATAAATCTTTTCAATGAAAAATATTTCTTATGATGATGTAGTGGTTCACTAGCAGCTAGCAATATAAACCATGAACAATTTCTTACTGCACTGCTAATAGAAGTATCTGTAAAACTTTTGTTTTCTGAAAGTTTTTGCAGACTAAACATTATAAAAATAAAAACTGTGTGTCATATAAATTTTGTATTGTAGTTTACATAATAGTTTATGGTTGCAAATGTCTATAAATTTACAATAATAACAATTAAAACTTTGGGGTATGTTCATGTGTCTTTTAAATTTTTATGTATAATTATAGCATACCTTTCCTTGTAAATGCCAAAAGGTTGTAACACACATTGCCTCAATTTTATTTTAAACAAATAATTTTAATAAATGAGCAAAATTGCATGTTAGATTATTTCATTTAAAATGGTTTGGTAAAAAATACAAAAAAGTGCTCTTTCAACAAAAAAAATTCTAGGCTTGTCAAACATTTTTTTAGTACTGATCTAATATAGTGGGTATTATAAGCGTAGCCGTGAATATTAAATTTTGCTAGAAATAACGTCTGTTACTAGATTGAGATATATCCAAGTGTTCCACAGGACTCCACAAGTGAGGCTCAATGTACTGTTTAAATCGCAAAACAGTTCACAAAGTATTCCAATAGATAAATGTATCCTTAATAGGTATTGTAATACACAAACTTGGTGTCTTCCAGTTATGCTAGCTTTCTTCAGAATCGAACGCATTACTGTTTTTTGATGCTCTCGAGCTAAAGGTTTTAGAGTGTCAGATGTCATTTAGAATGTTTTATTTATTTTGGTAAAGACATGTTTTGTAGCTGCTTAGTAAAGGATCGGAACTTATTTAAACACATTTCTCAAATTGCAGGCAGAAAGATATAACTTAACCTAAGTGTGTGAATGATTACAATTATTAAGGGAAGCTTGGTGTAAACTGTCAAGACCAAGACCTATCATTCTTTTCTAACATGAGACAGACAATAAAACCATATAAGAAAATTTTCTTCTTCTTCTTTGGCATAACAATTTACAAGGCAATCATAATTTTCAACAAGTAAACAAAAACATGCACTTAACAGATTTTCAACAACCCAACTGAAGAGATTCGACAGTTGAACAATGGAAAATATATCAAGTAGTATGTTAATGAAATAACCTCAATGGATTATTTAAATGTCTTACTTTATGCGGAGAATAATGTTTAACAAATCTGAACTGCTAATTATACTGTATTGAAAAGATTCATAAAGAAATAGTGTTCTTTCAACATAATTCGTAACTTATAAAGTAGGTGTATTTCATTAAAAGATTTATATGTTTTAAATAGTAAATATTTACTTATCTCCACACAAATAGTACCTCTCTGTATACAACTGATTTTTTTAAATTCAATCAAATTCTAACACTGATCTTTTCTAATTTCAATTCAACCAAATCGATTTGAAAAAGCCAGCAAATTTTCACATGTATTTTTCAAATACCAAAATGTTTTAATAGGTTGCTGTTAAGCAACAGGGATTGATTACTGCCATTATACAGCCTATTGTTATATCAACGTGCATTGTTTAAATCAATTCATTTCAAATATATAATTTTTTTCTCTCTACTTACACTTTAGTTTTGCAACTTTTAGGCAACTTCCATTTGGTGTTTTTGTATGAAATTCAACCACTTTAAAAAACATATTGTTATTTTTCATTTCATATATAAAATATCTAATAAAATCATGGCACGATATGCCAACATCTTTACTGACGTCACTTATTGTAATTCAATGATCATTCATATGAATTTTTTTCAACTTTATTCCCAGTTTCATTGGTTATTGGGAGGACATGTAAAATATTTTTCATCTTCATCTTCACGGTCTTGTTGGAAATGTTTATACCACTCGTAAATCCTTGTTTTAATTATAGCAGACTCACCAGAAAAATTATTATTATTTCTTAAACATTGCTAAACTTTTTTCCACTCTTATTTTAAATATAAATCTTCTTATACATTTTGTAAAAAAAATTATCGCCAACCCTAACAAAATACATGTAACCTTTTTAACAGCTGACAAGAGACTAAATACGCAATACGACAATACAAGTTTGAGCCAAATCAAATACACAACTTTCTAACCACATTTAAAAAAAATCAATTTCTTTCAAAATGATACTATTAAGTTAAAAAAATTGTGTTGAACTGGTTGCTAATCTAGACATAGGTAGTGACTGTAAAGTGCAGTCAAAAATATTTCTTAAAAATTTACATATATTATGTTAATGCAAGCCAAACACTTTTAATTTAAAACTAACTGTAATAATCACCTGAAAATTAGTGTCTTTATTATTTTCTGACTTGAATCAGTACAGAATTATAATATGGAAACAACTACATACGTAATAATAGTGAAAGAAAACTTGACGAAATCTATATGTTTTAAATTACCTTCATTTAAAGAAATGGAATTTCTATTTTCTAATGTTGGTGATGTGAGACGTACTTGGATCTCCTCAACCAAAGACTTGAATACAGCCTGTTCCTTCTGCAACTGTAATTTTAATGCTGGTACACCTCCTATAACAGCAAGTATAAAATTACAATAACTACCATTCTTTTCGTAAATACAATTATAATAAACGGAATATAATTACTTAACACATGATTTTTAACAGTCACCGAGTTTTCCTTTGTAGGAAAATAAATATCCAACCTTGACTTATGGTATGAAGCAGTATTTTATTTAAACAAAATTAAATTAAGTAAATAAGTGTAAGTAAGAAAATAATAGTGAAATATAGAAACAAAATAAAAGAAAAGGTTATAGCAAATAAATAACACAGAAAAAGCAAATACAAATATACAAAAGGAAATATTAAAAATATTTAACATATTAGCATAAATATAATTGACCATTTAAAAACATTTAGCTACAAATTTAACTCAATGCTGATTAGTACTGCTCAAACAATGACATGCTTGAAGGCAATGAGTGTATATTGACATGCTTAAAGAGTCTTCAAGACCATGTTGTTTTTTAAGTCTGCTTGACCCTTGTTAATGTGTTATCATCTCAATTTATTCAGATAAGCACATGCAAATCATTTCTCACGAAATGATTATGCCTCTCAAAACTGTCACCATAAAAATAGATATTTATATTAGTCCTAATATGTTCTCAGAACGACAGGACAGATAATGTGGGATTTTTATTGTCACCCTAATGAGTTCTTATAACCAACTTATTAGCAGGCAATTTAGGACAACTCATACACTAGTCTTTATTGGTTTATTTTTCAGTTGTCTTTCGGTTGAGTGTCAGGAGAATTGGGGCAGATGCTATTGGATATTGTAGGTTCAGTGACAATTATGGTTTAGAGCAAATTTTTCCATAGGTTTTCTAATAAAAGTGATTATAGTGATTTTATAAATAGAGACTCTGATTTTAGATAGTATTACTACACCAGGGTGCTTAAAAAGGGTATCATATGAAAATTAAATTCTAAATTAATTAAAAAATGTGTATATATATTGTTTTTTAATTATAGTTAAAAAAAAAAAATTAAATGAACAATTAGTTGCGTGAATAGTAGAGGGAGCCTACAATCAACCAGTAAGTTTCAAACTGTAAGTAACATTAAATTTTTTATCAAATTATCTTTTTACATAATTATTATTTATTATTTTACATATTTTAGTTCATAATTATATTTTTAAGAACGATGATTACAGATGACAATCAATTAAAAAATAATAAACTAGTGCAATAGAATTCAGTCGCCCCACTGAATTCGCAATTAATGTTACCTGTTGGGTTGTTCGGAACACAAATCATTTAATCGGCATTGGGTTAAAAACCATTATAAATCTATAAAAGTTTTGTAACTCTTTTTAAATTTGTAGCTAAGGCTTTGTAAATGAAAATTAAAAGACAGAAAAAAAACAAGACAGTAAAATATAAAAGAAAAAAGGAATATAAGAGAAAATAGAAGAAACAAATATTAGAATTCATAAAATTAACGTATTCATATGGTATAAAGTAAAAAATACATTAATGGCACTTAATATCTTAATATCCATATACTTTCCTAAACATCATACTTGGTATGATTAGCTTTCAACTCATCAAAGACAAACAGTATGATTGTGATGGTAGATCCGAAAAGTAGTGGAGTTTAATTAATGCTGCCTCAAAAATCCATAGGTCAATACAGAGTATCCAGTGGGTGGATGGAAAATATCTTTGACATTCTTCATGTAGTAATTAATAGAACTTCATTATTTAATTCATGAAATGAACATTAAATATATTATTTCAGATTTAAAAAATTAGATAAAATAAGTAACTGGTATGTTATTTAAACCATTCTCTCCTCGTCTATCTGTTCTTATGTTTTTGGTCATTTTACAGGTACATAGAAAAATAACACCTTAGTATCCTGATATTGAGGCTGGTATATTGAACACAGTGTTTTTAACTATAGAATATCTGGAATAGATATCCTGAAATGACTGAACTGATGTGTAAATAAGGTGGTATAAGAATACAGACTACTTGTCGATAGTTAAATATTTGAGAATCGTAAACATTTTAGTTCTAAATAAGTACAATTGTTGGTAGTTAGTCTTGGTGTGTTCTGATGTATAAATTACATAACCAACCATTTTAAACCCTTATTAATAATTTTTAATGATGTTGGTTGTACTGAAGATCAGAAAAAACTCATGGTAATACATAATGTCAGTTTTTATAAATGTCTTAGTCTCGTCTGAGACTCTTCTAAGATACATATACATATGGTGAGTCTCAAAGGACTTTAAAACTTTGAAAATTCATATAAATTTATAAATTGAGTTATGGAATGGTAGACGTGTTATTTTGTATAAGGCCACTTGTAGACCATTGATGTAACACCCACTGGTGATTCGGCAAACATTCCAGCAGAAATCAATTACTTCCCACACTCATTTTAGCAAATCAGGCATAATTTCTATCACCATGGCAGAGATTCTTCTTGTAAGAATTTCCACCCCTTATTTATTAGGGGTAGAACATATACTTTATTTTTAATGAAATCCCAGAGAAAAAAATCCAAAGGTGTCAGGCCGGGGGAGTAAGTTTACCATGCAATTCACTTTACACCCAATCCACAACCTGGAAAGCAACTATTTAAGAGATCCATTTAGGGAATTCTTTTAGGAAATGAGGTGCTTCCTCAGTCTTGCTAGTAGAAAGGCACATCTTGTTGTTCATCTTCTTCTAATCGAAGAATCCAACAATTCTCCAACCTATCAAGCTACGATGATACCACTTACATTTCTCTCCAGGAAGAAAAAAGGCTTATACCTTTTAAACTTACTGATCACACAAAACAAATTTACCTCCAGGCTGTTAGAAACGTTTTCAAGACCTTCTTTTAAGTTTACACTTTCCCATATTCTCCAGTTGTGGGTGTTTACCTCACCAATGATGTGAAACATGGACTCAACATTGAAGATTATTGAGTTCGGGAATGTCTTACCTTCTTCGATACAATCTAATACTTCAGCATAGAATTCTCTAAGAGCAAATTTTCATAAATCAATAATCTGTTTTACCACTGTAATTCTGAATGGTTTTAAGTGTAAACATTTACTTAGCACTCGCAGAACTGTCTTTTGAGAAATGACTCCCTTGTGAAAACCAGCCTGTGTGTAATATTTTGGACTATAGGCAAAGCTTTCTCTAATCTGCTCTATGCCATCATCACTAATGTCCAGGTCACTAAGTGTAATATCCAATGAAGGTTTTACGCTTGTACTTGGGTACCAATAAAAATTGGACAATAATAATTGTAATGTTGGTTCTTATTGGAATAATATATTTATAAATAGTTAAAGTAAGTCTTCATTTGTTTTAAAACCAATATTAATGTATTTTGCAGATTGTTTATATAACAGTTTTGAAAAATACGTAATAGGTAAAACACATACCTTCACCATTTGCAGCCAAATTACAAAGCTTGTTTAAAATAGCACTGAAAACTTCGTAACCATTAAGAGACCATTTTTTGACTTCTTCTAAGATAGCGCTTTGTTGCACACTATGCTGCATAGGTTGGGTAATGAGCAACTGTGGTGGCAAAGAGATTTCCCACACTGAAATTTTTGTATACCTGCAAAAAGATTTTGAAACCCTGTTTTATTGAAAAAAGCTAGCAAGACATAAGTGTGTCAACAAAACATATTTATGTCATAAGGTACTTTTCAAAACTATTCAAATATAAAAATACAAATAGCTTTGTTTTATAAGAGACCAATAACAGGTACCACTGTTAAAATTTGGTTGTTAACATTTCAGAGCATTTTTACTATTGAAATGTCAAATTTTAAACCTTGTATCATTTAAATAAAGACTAAAATAAGCACATTAAAAAAATTTTTAAAGAACTAGAATGCTAGAAAATAAGGGTTGTAATTTATCAGACTAAGAAATTCCCACAAACCTCTCCATGTAATCATAAATTTTCTGTATTATATATTAGTAGTAGGGTGAAATGAATTTAAATTACTACTTATGGTATAACTTGAAAAAATACAACTGCTTATTGATATTTTACAGCAGACACATTTTAAACTAGGTCAGTGCATTGTTCAATGTTGTGAGTCACAGACAGACCGCTCTCCAGGCGAGTTGTCTGATTTTGTACTGCGTGGATATTTTTTAGTTGTACAAAAAGTGTCAGTTAGTTTTCAATAGATTTCTACATAGCCAATTCCAATAACTTTTAAAACTAATTATTATCTGTAAAATCTATTTACCATAATGAAATTAGTTTTGTGAATCAGCTAAACATTTCTCAATTCTCATAGATAGTTACAAACCAAAAAACTTACTTGAAAATTGCTACTAAATTCTTGTAACCAAAAAACTGGCAGCAGTCTTGATGCAAAGAATGTTTACAAGTAGTTCCTCTAGATGAGTATATGCTACCATGGCAACGGAGCTCCAAATATTTGGCAAATGAAAGTGACCATGTGTCTGGAGACATAGGCATTACTTGTGAAACCTGAAAAGTCATTTAAAAAAGTTTGTTTGAACTAAGAGTTATGAAAAAAGCTAACATGTTATGATGAAATTTTTAAAACATTGTTTTACGATATCAGGTACAGAATCTTAAAAAAATTGAGTCAAGTAAAAGTCACTATAAAAAAATTACAGGTATGATTCTTAGATCTGAAATTTATTTTCAAATTCCCGTTTTTGCATTAAAAATCATAAGCTTTAAACAAATACAAAAGTTAAATACACAGTAATAAATTATAAAGCTATATTAAAATAAATTAAAATTTTAGTTTCTAAGTAAAAACAGCAATGAATTACTATTTTTAGTGTATGAAACAGTGTTTAGTGTTAATTCTAAATTAACAATTTTTGGTGAGAAATTGATAATAACATAAAATAATTCAAGATGATTTCTAGTTAAAATTAACAATTATAGACAGAATAAATCCATGAGTCACAGGAAGAAGTTATGAAGTCACGCAAGTTAAATTTGAGTATCTATGTATCTGTTGCAAATGTCAATCAAAGAATGAACAATTTAATACAGTTTGGGTATATTTCATGTCATTAGTGTCTGGTATCAGGCAATGAATATAAGTACAGTATATGTAGAGTACTATAACATATAAGCTATTGTATATAAATTATGAGATATTTATAGCATTACATCAGCAAAAACTCGAATGCAGCATTACTCAGATGTAACACCATAAATTATATGGTTCAATCGAAGTTGTTTAAACCAAATTCAACTGTATGTTATTAATACACTGTATTTTTATTTAAATAATAACAAAAATTCAACATTAAGTACGAAACACAAAAAAAACACTGTATTTAATAAAATATATTGTATACAATTTAAATAGTGCAAACAATCTCTAAGCTCATTGCCTTTGAACTTGATGATCTGGCTCGACTTTATCTGAACCATTTATAAACCCTGGTGTTTTTAAAAAATCATCTAATCTGTTTTAAAGTACGCATTATTTTCTATTGAACATTTTATTGCAGAAAACAATTATTTCTTTAAATAGTCTTCAAATGTTTCCATTTTTTTTCATCAGAAACATTTTCAACAAAACACACTGAAGAGCTTTTCAAATGGTACAGGCAATTCCTAAGTAATTGTTATTTTTTTCTATTTGCCTATCTACCTGAGAGTTCACTTTATTTTCTCCACTATAATTTAACAGCTGTACTATATCTTCATTTAGTTCATCCGAGTGAGATTCAAGGATGTGAACAAAACTTTCTTGACCTACTTCATCAAATCCTAAGTAATTAATATTACCTAGGAGATAATTATTATTAATAAGGAGTTGAAAACATATAAACCCAACAATTTCACCAACTACTGTTGGGGTTAACTCTTGATTTTGTAATCATGTTTTAATTGCTGCAAGCAAACCTTTTTTCATAAACAATTAAAGCACATTTTTGTACTTTATCCCAGGATTCAGCTGTAATATCAACATGCATCTTAATGAAACATTTTTCAAACATTTCTGGGGTTTTCCTTTAATTTAATTTCTTTATTAATTTTCTTAAATTTTTGTTAGAGGTAATAGCTCTTGAAAGTTTTTGTTTAATCCTGATGAAAAAGGTTAGATAATGAATGTCGTATCACAGGGCAAAAATGATACCTCAACTATATATCATTGATAATTGTATCAATATGTAGATGACCGGGAACATCTAATATTTTATAATATGAAACTAATATTTTTAAGGGTTTATTTTTCTTTTTCACTACAGTTTTGCAATTAAGGAATAAGTTTTAAAATATTTTTATTACAAAAAATATCCTTTTTTGTTTTATCCCAAGTAAAGTGGCAAATACGAGTATAGTTTTGAAATGTCTTTATATGCTATTAGTATCTAGCTAATTTTATAAATAAGGTCGTCCTATCACACTTTATCAAATGCCTACTACATATTCAGAAAAATCCAACACAGTATTCTTTTTTCTTGTTCAATTTCCCCCTTAACATGGCCAACAATACTATAATACAGAGTAAACATTGTGGCATAATAGGGGAATACTAATATTAAAGTAGCAGCAGTTTACATATTTTCTACATACAATATTTACTCCATCTGCTAAAGTGCTCTTGTTATTACTCTCTTCACCCGCCAATGTTTACTCAGTTTAAAAGTAGTTAATAAATTTTCTGCATCCAATGTTTATTTACTGTAGTAGTATATTGCTTGTTTCTAAATCCAAATTTAATATGAGTTATTTTAATCAATGTTTTCAATCATTTCAACGAAAACATTTCAAATAATTTAGTTAAAAATGAGAATGGCAGTACAATGATACCTTTTCTGCTTGTTTATCTGGTTTGACAAGCATATTTACCTTCACTATTTTTGAAAATAAGCATTAGATAAGTAAGTCAGTATTTAATTGTTTAAGGTGATCACAGGCATATTCCATACTTTGGAGCTTTTTTTTTGTTTTAAATTTAAAGACTTCTCTGCAACCTCTATTGAAGTACTCAGGTTTAGTAGGCCTAGTGATATTTTTGCAAGACCAAACATTTTATAATTAATTTTTTTACATTTTTTAACTATGAAAGACTATTAGTTTTAAATTACAACAAATAATATACATTAAATTTCTTATCATGCATCACCATTTAAAACATATTTGTGTTGTTGAAACTAGAAATAAATAAAACAACTCACCAATTTACATTGCGAACACCAGCTCCACATTATGATGGCACTATTATCAGTTTGAGATGGAACTTCAAACTCTTTTAAAGAAATATTCACTGCCCCACCATCATGAACAAATCTGCGGATGTGATTCAACATTGGTGTGTCACAGTCTTCTGAAGGACAAATGTATGTTGTACGGAAACAATATCGTTCTAGAAATGCACCAAGTGGAATATCATTTCGACCATAGAACTCCATGTGTACCACCCTGAAAAATTATAATGGTTTTTAAAACGTTTTTGCTCATACTTTCTTCACCTTTTTAACTTGTATGATTATTATTTCAAAACATTATTATTATTATTATTTCAATTGTTATATGATAAGGTACTCATTTTTCATGAAAATTAATTGAATAGTTTATTTTTAACACAAATTATTGTAAGAATCACAATAAAACTGAAAATTGATTTTACATAGAATAAAATTAAAAAATCATTTCATTTCACTAAATACAAATAAAAAGTATTACTGACATAAATTAATGATAATAAAAAAATATTTTATTTTATGAAACAATATTTTTTTTTTTAAAAACCCTAATGAGGCTAACATCTTTATTTAAAATATTTAAAACCACTTTTTTTCTATATGAACAAAACATACTATTGACAGATTCTTCTCTTAGAGGAGAGTTTCAGTTCTTAGAAACCTAATTTTTTTTAACTCTGTCCAATCTGGGTGAACTTACACTAACTTACGATTCTCCCACTAGTTTATCAGTTCTATCATAAAGAAACCTGGTTTACCGCTACTTCAGAAACTGTTCCAATTTTCTTTGTAAAAGTAAAACACACAAAATTAATAATCTAATGTTTTTTTTACAAATTAGAGTAGTCTGCAAGCAGTTTGAACACAATGCACGTTAACCTAGAGAGCTAAAGAAAATATATTAAGCAAAAATTATCATAGTAATGTATCAGAAAAAATTTATAAAACTAATAAAATGTGTAAACTTATTAGAATTATAACTTTAATCTTCAATAAAAGTGAATATGAATTTTTTTTTTTTTTGGAGAGTGAATTTTTTTATACAAGTGGAAGACACTGATGAAGATCGCCACATAACGATCACAAACGTTCTGTCTTAGTAAGTTTTTATGAATTTACAAAATTTAAAGTTCGGATAGTCATAAACTAATGTAAAGTGGTTAATTAAGTTTCACAGAACGTAATGGACTACAAATTTAAGAGTATTTCAATATATTTTCAATTGTTAGATATTCTTTAAGGCCAATGTTAGATAGTAGAGATGCTAAGAGATTATCATAAAAAGTGGGCCATCAGGTTGCCTACAAGAAAGAAGGATAAAGTCTAAAAACATTTGTATTGATTATCAACAATATAATTTAATGTCTATAAAATGACCTTTTCTGTTACTATCATTTGCTTTGTCCAATCAAAGTAGGGTTGTCATAGCAACCAAGTTTGTTTCTGAATAGACTCCAGCCACTGCACTGGTTTCTTTCTTCTCTCCAACACATAATAAGGAACTTAGGTAAAAATTAAATTTGATGGAAAGCCATCAATGATAAAATTCACCTGATAAATTTAGCTTAAGTATTGCTGTCCCTATTTCAAATGTTTTTCTATCAATTATATATCGTTGTTGGCTTCAAAGGAATACACAACTAACAAAATAATGGTGATTTTAATTTTAAGGAAGTAATTATGTTCTGATAGAAAAATTATAACTTATTGAAAAACAGGGCTGTGTTACTTCCTTGTTTCAGATTCTGTCTGATTACAATTTCCAGAAACAGAGTTCACTGTGAAAGCTAGAAAAAAATACAAAATTAACCCTTCCTGAAAATTTCTACAAAAGTATTAATGCAATATAAGGTACAGAAAAAAGTTCCATCTTGGAATAATGGTTTGATCATGAGTTATTGGGCCACACACAAACAATGGGTTAAATAAACAATATTCTAAAGTTCAAGGTTAATTTTTATAACATTTCATATTAAAACCTTCAGGAAATAAATAGAAGACAACTTCCATATGTATATTAAATATTTCTCTACATACAATTCACACTTATAAACAGTCTTAGGTTTTTGAACTGAGTTTGAAAGTCATTTTTTGTAAAAATATGAGGTTTCTGTGTTCTTTTTAATATTTCCTGCTTTATTTTATTGTTTTATTAACTGAATTAAATTTAATAAAGATAGATAATTGTTATTCAATAATTGTTTGATTGTTTTTAATAATGGAGACGAATTTATAAAAACTTAATTTTGAAATTTACTCCTAAATTTGATTTCTCGAAATACAGATTAGAGCTTTCTCAAACATTCATTCCATTTCCTCTGAATATCTTGTAATATTAACCTTTGTGAAAATTTCAATTTTTTTCTGACAGTAACTGGACTTAATAGACAAATTACAAATTGCAGTCTATCTGTAAATTTTCTTTCGCTTTTGGTTTTTGACATACATTCATGTACTTTTTTCAAACACTTTAATTGAAATTGTGCAACTTCTTTCTTTTTTGCCCATATAGTCATTTCTCATGGGTGGCAAAAAACAAAAAAATCTATAAAATAACGAAAAGGTTTCACTCTACTAAAAATAAAATCATATTTTATAGGATTTGGCAAACACTATATAATTTATAGGTTTACAAAATAGGAGTTCCAATAATGCAAACAAAGTTTCTCAATTTCACTTTACTAGACGTTATAAAACCTAAATCAATCTGTTCATGTATAAAATGTCTTATTAGTTAAAGGATGTATGAATATATAATTAAAAATAAAATATCCTGTTGTTTATTTGATATATAGCTAAAATTAAATTTGGTTATGGATTATGTTCATACTATAGTACCTATTGAATCTCTCTAATTTGAAAACACATTTTTTCTTAAGGAAAATTATAATTTTTCTTATATGATTTAGTAAATGAAATTTACTTTTTTGTGATACATGTAAAAAAAAACATTTAGTTACATTTTTGGTATCAGCTTGGCAAAAACCTATTTTCAGCAGATATGTTTCACACTAGGTCAGCGTATTGTTCAATGATAATTCAGTGCTAATTGAACAATGAGCTTACCTAGTGCAAAATGTGTCTACTGAAAAATATCAGTAAGTAGTGGTTTTTTGCCAAGTTGATACCAAAAGTGTAATTATAGAAAACCATCAAGATGTACAACACAAAAACTGGAAACATTTAGTACTTAAATTTTGTAGCTTACCAAGGATTAACGCAAAAGGCTGGAGAATTGTGTGAAGCATAAGAGTAACTGCAAAACAAAACTGCCAGGCGCTGATGGTTAGATGGATCTAGAGCATCTACAGCTGAAGTTTGGGCAGGTACGATTTGTATTGTACTTGAAGGTACTGAATTTGTTTCACTATATTTGTCAGGTAATTGTATACGTCCACCAACAGCTCTGAAATTTGCAAGTAGAGTTTGGACTTCACGACTTTTACTTGGACTAGTAAGTTTTGTAGTTATGTAAGGATGTTTTGGTGCCAACTGAAACAAATATTGTATAGCCTAAATTAAATTTATATAAAGTTCAGTATCTTCCTTCAGGATAACAGAAAAGCAACTGACAGTGCCTATATTACTGTAGCTTACTTTGGCCTAACTAAGTAGGGAAAAAATGTCTGATAAAACATAATTTGAAGTTTTCAGTAACAGTAAGCATTTTGAAAGTATCTAGACTAGAATAAAACCTAAATTTTCAAATTAGAATAACCTTATTGAAAATAACTTGAAACTTGGCATTTTAAAATATTTTATTAAAATATATATTCTCAACTGGTGTTCCTATCTGTTATCAAATCCATTTATTTACTGATTTCGACTAATATCAAAATTATTTCATGAGTATTAAAATCAATATTTGTGAAAAATGAACAATCCATTATTAATCAACATACATATATATATATATATGAAGTTAATATATTACTATTGTAAGTAATTTTATCCACCATTAAGTGCAATGATTTTACCTTGTGTAATGAGGCACCTTTCGGTCATTTGACCATTGTCGAATCACTGATTACTTTTTCTCAATTTTTCTGGTGTGGATGTTTGGTCCGTGGTGTTGGTACTTGTTGACGTCATACACGTTTCCTCTTGAGTCTCGTATATAATGTTTTTGAATAGTACATCTTCTGCATATGTTGTTTGTAGATTCATTAAATTGTTGTGTATGTTTTTATAAATGTATTTTTCTAGTGAGTTTAGGTTAGGTTAGATCAGAAAAATTGAGAAAAAGTAATCAGTGATCCGACAATGGTCAAATGACAGAAAGGTGCCTCATCACATAAGGTAAAATAATTGTACTTAATGGTGGATAAAATTACTTACAATAGTAATATATTAAGTTCATAAAGTCAGTGCAACGGAAAAACAATGGACAACGTAATATATATATATTTAGGTTAGTTTTGGTTGGTAAAGATTATTTAGATTTTTTGGACTAGGAGACTGACAGACTTACCTTGGTAAGAGTCCACTCTGTAGTCTTGAAATAGAAACACATAAAAGCACTTAAACAATGATATATTTCAACCACACAGTGGTCTTTGTCAAAGAGTTTTAAGACTCTTCGATTGACAAAGACCACTGTGTGGTTGAAATATATCATTGTTTAAGTGCTTTTATGTGTTTCTATTTCAAGACTACAGAGTGGACTCTTACCAAGGTAAGTCTGTCAGCCTCCTAGTCCAAAAAATCTATATATATATATATATATATATATATATATATATATATATTATTGATATTTTATGTTATCTATTGTTTTTCCGTTGCACTGACTTTATGAAGTTAATATATTACTATTGTAAGTAATTTTATCCACCATTAAGTGCAAGTGTATCCACAACACAACACTACAACCGGAACACAAAAATAATGAAAATAAAAAAATCTACCTAAAATATAAATACACCAATAACAAAATAGAAAAAATAACAAATATATACAACAAAGAATACTACATTCCAACATACAAACCAAACAACAAAATAATAAAATATCTTAATAACACAAACCACAAAACAAATTCAGAAAAACATAACCTATCAGGAATTTACAAAATTACATGCAACAACTGTAACGCTTTTTACATAGGAAAAACAACCAGAACATTTAAAATAAGATTTGAAGAACATTATAGAGCATTCAAAAACAAAAATTCAAAAGTATCAAATGTTGCAGCACACCTAATATCACATAAACAAGAAATAACAAATTACGAAAATAACCTAACCATACTTGAAATAAATAATAACCCAATAGAACTAAACTCACTAGAAAATACCACATTTATAAAAACATACACAACAATTTAATGAATCTACAAACAACATATACAGAAGACATACTATATAAAAGCATTATACACACAGATCAAGAGAAAGTGCGTGTAACGTCAACAAATACCAATATCACGGACCGAACATCTACACCAGAAAAATATCAGTGATTCGACAATGGTCAAGTGACCGAAAGGTGCCTCATCACTCAAGGTAAAAATTGCACTTAATGGTGGATAAAATTACTTACAATAGTAATATATTAACTTCATGTATATATATATATTTTTTTATATTTTTTTTCCAAATAGCCTTATCTCTTTTCCCCTGACAGACTTATATAAACTATAATCACTCATATGTTCATGGAAACAATATATATATCTTTAATCTGTGCATCTGTGACATCTGATTTCTACTCTACACAATCTGTGATTACAATTATTTTATTTCATTCTCTCATATTTCTTTTTGTGTTTTCTCTTTGATTGACAAAGACCACTGTGTGGTTGAAATATATCATTGTTTAAGTGCTTTTATGTGTTTCTATTTCAAGACTACAGAGTGGACTCTTACCAAGGTAAGTCTGTCAGTCTTATATATATATATAGATTTTTTGGACTAGGAGACTGACAGACTTACCTTGGTAAGAGTCCACTCTGTAGTCTTGAAATAGAAACACATAAAAGCACTTAAACAATGATATATTTCAACCACACAGTGGTCTTTGTCAATCGAAGAGAAAATACAAAAAGAAATATGAGAGAATGAAATAAAATAATTGTAATCACAAAAAAAATAAAAATAAAAATAAAATAAATAAATAAATAAATATATATATATATATATATATATATATATATATTACTCTTTATTTTTGTATTCTTAATTTATTTTGTTATTGAATTTTGATTTTCAATTAGGGGCATTTTGCAACTACTCCCTACGCTAAAGAGATCTCCAGAAAATAAATACTAAGTAAAGGCTATAAGTGGTATGTGCTTAACAATCAATAATGAATTGCAATTATATTTTCAAAACGATAACTGATTAAAAAAACTAGGAAAATATGTACATAAAAATTGAAGGCACTATTTTATGTTTCTATAAAAATATCTAGAAAGAAATAACTAAATTAACATTTAATAAACAAAACTTTTGAAGGAGCAAAAGTAATTTGTGTTTAAACAAAAACTGGGGAACATGAAAGGGTCGGGAGAGCTGAATTCAAATCTACCGGGAAGGGTTTGAACAGACACCTTCACTTGCACTCAATTAAGGGAAGTCGTGTCATGTACACCTTAATTAACAAATTCATGAAAAAAGAAGTCTTTTTTCTTGAAAAACCATTATATTTAAAGAAAAATACTGTTGTATGTGAAATACCATTGCATTTAAACCTGGTTAAGGATAAGGAGGAGCTGGGCCTATCATAAACTAAGTAAATGTTTTAGGATATGTCTTTTCACTTCTCTCATTTACTTTTTTTACATACATATAGAGTCAATGTTGGTAATACTGAAACAGAGTGGTAGATGAAAAGATAAAATGAAGAAGTTCCTTGCAGGTGTCATTCTTTAGTTCAAAAGCTAACCGAGGAAACAATAGAGATCTTTTACAATCTTTTGAAAGTAATATAATGGAAATTAGAGACAGTTTTTCAACTATGCTTGAAGTTCAATGTTACAACCTATTTACATTTTTTATTACCGATAAATGTTTGTCATTTGTTTTTGGAACTAAAATTATTGAAGAAAAACACTTAAACTTATACTGATATGTTATACTTCAGTAGGTTCACTATTGCCTACAGTAGCCCTTATGTTTTCGATTATTGAAGGAGGCACTATATTTGCAGAAAATGTAACTTATTGTTAACTCAGGCCATAAATTTATAGCATATCAATATATGTTCAAGTGTTTAAGTGTTAAACTTGAAGTTCAAATGAAGATTTAATCAGATGATGCAGTTATCGCTTGTGTATCATATTTTGCATGAGTATTTAATTTAGACTTTTGAAATATTTTATACAAACCACTGCTCCATTAAACTTGTTTGGAACATCCTTATGGAAAGTATCAACAGAAGAAGTTCTACCAACTGCTGCATGATCTGTTAACTGTGCTGACCAGTATATTTCTTTAGGAAAATACTGCCGCAACTGGCAATTACGCCCACTTTCTGTTTCTAAGTAAGGCACACAGAACTGAAACAAACAGAAAGTTATTTTAGGGTACTTTTTATCATTTAATTTATAAAAAATATATTGTTATTCAATCACAGTTGAAATTAATTAAAAGAAGCTTAAAATTAGTGATGTAAAGTGTTACAATTAGAACACAAATATTGTAAATTAATTTTTAGAATAATAATAAATTTACTTATTTTACTTTAAACAAATGACATTCTAATGGGTGGCTAATTATCACATAGCAACTAATTGTTTTCAGTCTCATTCTGTATCTTGTATTGGAATAGCATGCTCTTTTAGAGTACTTATTTATTTTAGTGTACTTATTTCACAGTATCCAAAAGTTATAGAAACCCTTTAAGGGTTCAAAATTTTAGAATAGTTGGGCAAACCTGCAAATTTAAAATGAAAAGGACAGAAGAATGGAATTGAGGAACAAATGCTGCCAATATTGAGAAAAAAAGTAGGACATCTGCTGAATCTTCAATAAATTGAAACAAAAAAATACTATGAAACGGTTTTTTTTTTTAGAAATAATTTGATAAAACAATGGCAGTAAGATTTAATCAAGAAAAAAATTGCAAAAACAAGCACTGGTACCAGTATGCTGATTTATTTGTACTAAACAAGACCAATGATTCTTTGAAAAACTTTGTTGATAAGAGAAAGTTGATGCTTCATTTGGCTGGTTAAAACGGTTGAAAAACATATTTACATAGTAAAATGTTATGCAAATTCAAGCCAACCAAAAAATGTTCTAACATAATGTCCAAAACTATCATTTTAACCAGATCTATGATGCCAGTTTATGTTGAATATTTTTTCCAACCAAATTACTTGCATTTGAAAATTTAGCCCTTGGACATAAATTTACCAAATGAAGGCTGATTGTGTTGTTCTACTCAAATGATATACATCTCCTTGTCATGTTATATTTTATCAGTTGCAAATTAAAATTGAGTTATGGCAGCAAATTTACCGTCTAATGTTCTAAACCCTACGAATAAACTAGGTGATGACCACATAAAATAAATTATAGAACTAATATTTTTACAATTTGACAATGAAAATGATTAAAAAAACTTATGACAAGGTTTTATCATAGCACTAATTTTAGAAAAATTGTGTTACACAATTTGATAAAGACTTAAGTTCAATTTTTGTTAGTTCGGTTCAGATCTTAGCATGCTCACTGTTTGCATATGAAGATAGATGAGGGAAAATGTTGAGAATATAAAAGTAAACTGCTGTGAGGTATTACTTATTTATATTATTGATGCTTTCTTACAGACAAAGGATAACCCTAATGACCCAAGAAAATCAGCAGAAGACATCTATAAACATGCAGAAAAAGGATGTTTTGCAATGGAAGGAATTATTTTTACACATTCACTAAAAATTATTATTAACTAGGTTTCAGTTAATGTTTTTAGTTAATTTTGTTTTGCAATGTTTTTTAACACATTCAGCAAGGCGGTGATATTGGAGATCTCATCACTGTCTGTTTTTTTGTTAACTTCCACATTTTAAGGCATTGTTTTATTTCCAAATCTATACTTAAATGTTTAGTTATAAATGGGAAAAATAGTGAAGAAAATTTTAACACTCTATTTAATTGTAAAAATCGACAGCATGCCGGTGCGCTCACTGTCTCTGGCAGTGGAATGATGGAAATGATATGTGGGTTGCATAGCTAGCATCTAACTATCGTGACTGTTGTTTTCGTGTCAATAATTTTATTTCTACCATATACAGGTTTATTGGGGACATCAAAACAGTGTATTAGACATTAAAATATTGTTCTATTTATCAGGACACAATTTAAAAAAGAAATTTACATAAATTATCAACTAATGCAAATGATAAAATACTGTATGACAAATAATAAAACTTAATAAAAAAAACAAAGAAAAAAAATTTATGTAAAAATCTAAAGTACCTACTACTAAAATATACTACATACTAAAATTAACACTCAATTTTTAACTCGGAATGTTTGTTCCTGCTTGTGTCATGTGTGTCACAAAGCGATAGAGATCAATAATGTAAACGCAGACATAGATGTGACACGTCTTAGACTATGCATAACGGATATTAGCTAACATTTGTTTACGACAATCTTATAATGACACATTAGGTTATCGGGCGTCCAAGCATTTTCTCAATGACTCTTATTTACAATAGTCTGTTCCCACCTCGAGTCGGTTCACTCACTCTAATAGAACAGTTATCGTTTATTCTTCCGTTAGTTCAGAAAGCTTAATTTATTTTTATGATCGTTGTTCTAGATATTTTGCCGCATTGTGGTAAAAAATTTAAAAAACATTAAAATATAAAAGTTAAACCAAATTAAATATGTTCATAAAACTCCCTGAAGTATTGTTTCAGTTGAAGCATCAAAAAGTTAATTTGGGACGGTCAAATTTAAAAACGACTTGGCCACAATGTTCTCCAAACTCTTCTGAAGCACAGACGTAAAAATCAAGCCTTTATACAAACACTTATCAACACTAGAGAAGTTTTAATTAGATTGGGAGTAAGCGTGCTGTTGTGCTCGCTGTCTCTCAGAAGGGAAGCAAGGAGCTCACTGGCAAGCTCTCAGTGCCTCGCAAGGGAACCCAGAGCGTGCCGATACGCTAGCCATGCTGAATGTGTTAATAAAAGTACATTTAACTTACCATTTATTTTTTTTTGTCTATACTTTATTTATACCATTTGGCTCAGAATTAATTTTTGCACAAATTTTACTTGAAATATTATTACCCATATAATGACTTTATTTTATGATAAAGATAAAACAGGTTTTTTAGCTGTAATAACTTTAGTTTACCTCAATTCCTCAAAACCTACTCAAGATATGATGCTGGGACTTTATTCGTTTTTCAGATGATAAACCATAATAAAGCACCATTTATTACTCTTGTTTAGTGCAATAAAAATTAATTGAAATTTTTTTTACGGGAAGTATTAAAAACTGGGCAAAAACTTTAGCTAGAACAGGGTGTCTAGTAAAATAGCTTGAAGAAATTCCCTGAGTTTTCCCTGACTTTTCCAGGGTGTCTAGTAAAATAGCTTGAAGAAATTCCCTGAGTTTTCCCTGACTTTTCCTCTTTTAGATGTCTATAGAAAGCCCAGTTTACATTGGGCCCATCCATTGATATCTGAAGGATCTTGGATAAATCCAGACTTTGAAGAACGAATTGAGTAACTCTTTTGCTTTTGTGTCTGTAAGGAACACAGAACTAAAATATCGAGCTGTCACTTCATCCGTCTCTGCATCCCAATACCTAACACTCAAATCCATTTGGGCTCTTTGTGATATTTTGTTTAAACTTTCATCAAAGCCAATTACATAGTTAGAATTTGAATTTAATGATGTCAGTAACAGGTCTTTAATATAATTTGATAAACCGAATACAACACTATAGGAAATTTTATCTTTCCCCAATCTCATGTTCTGTGCAATGGTGCTATCAGGGAACATCCTTAGAAAGAGGCACACACTACCTTTTGCATTGAGTAAAGAAGTGTTGCATTACTAAATTCACGCACCATATAATCTCTGCTTCAGTCACTTCATCTTTTAGTTTATATTTATCCTAAGGAAGGAAGGGAGGTAATGACGACATCTGCATGACGCGCTTGCCCGCTACGGCAATGAAAACTGGAACCTTCCATGTTGAAATAAACAGTGTACAAATAATCACCGTCAAATAAAACACATACTATCACGAGTCTAGACAAATAGCTGGCTACGAATGTTTACACAGCGTTCTGTGTGGTCAGAAACAGACTGAGTTATCTGTTATCCCCCCCTGTCCATATGATAACAGAACCACTGCGCACCCCAAGGCCACGGTCCAGGCTAAAACCTCCCAGCTGTACCAACTCGACACGTTTAATATTTATTGACATAAGTCCTGAAGTCATAGCATTGGGCTTATCAAATAAATAATGGGCATCTAAATAAAGAAGTGTTATTTCCTGACTGCCCTGCCCCTAAACCGCTGGCTTACAATACCAAATATTCGAGAGCAATGGCCACTAGTTTTGTTTCTAATCAAAATAAATATTTTCCCGATTTTTTAAAATTTTCCCTGACTTTTCCCTGAATTTTCCAGAATCTTAAAATTCCCTGACTTTTCCAGGTTTTTCCGGTTTTCCCTGTCACTAGACACCCTGTAGAACTAGCTTTACCAGACCTATGTTTATATAAACTTTTTCCTTTATTTTGTCATGTAGAATGAGCCCCCAAAATATTGGCATATTTTTGTAAATCACACTGTATATGGTAATGCATTAAACCAAATGGCCCATGTTTTATGGTACCTAGAGGCTACAATAATTGTTTTCTGAGGAAGCATTCATTTTTTCATGAAAAAATTTAAAATTCTTATCCTATTAGTAGGATTTAATTCAAGTTTAAATTTAATATTTTAATGTTTGAGAGATATAATACATAGGAAGAGTTTTGTGTAGCTAGGTGTAAATGAAGCCTAATTTTAGACTATATGAAATTATGCTTTACCTGAGGGCTCTCGCTATTATCTAAAAATCTCAAAAGTTTATTGTAATTTACTAACCCTGTATACTAACCCCGGGAAGCAAGATTATAAAAATGTGGTTTGAAATAAATAAAAAAATAATAGTATATTTTTGCCATATTCTAAAAGTTGTTTGAAATTTTCAGTGCAAAACCTCTCCTACATTATTATTATCATTTAATTAATACTGCACTAAAATTGGTAATAAATAATATAAATAGTTATAAATATTAAAATAAATTTATATTTATTATTTATTTATAATTTTTCATTTATAATTTTTTGAAATTAAACAAATAATGTACAAATGTGTTTATTAAAGACAATGTTAACAATCAGCTGAAAATTAATATATTTAATTAATAATTATAGTTGGAAGAACAGAGGTCAAGAAATGGAGGAACCATGACAATTAAGGACAGTATAAATCATTTTGCTTTCCAAACTATGTTACAGTATTTAAATCTAGATTACTGAGGTGAATATATGTTTTTTTTTAAAGATAAACAATATATTTAGGCTAACATTCCCTACAAAGCTATGCTAGACATAGAAAGTAAGGAAAATTCCCCAGTTATTGAATATTATTAATATCCCCTTTGAATATCTGAGTTAATCAAGAGAAATGAAATGGAACAAATAAAATGGGACAATGAGAGAAATAATCCAAAATCAATTTAGATTTTATAAAAATCACAGGTCTTGTGTACACTCTTGCCTTAAATACTACATTACCTTAAAGCTCCACTATTGCAAATTCTCTCTATCTGAAGATGACTGATAACTTTAATAATGACAACAGTTTACTAACTATAGACAATATCTTATCAGAATTACTGAGAAACATAAATTGAACATTAAAGCTGAATTAGAGTCTGTAAAAAGCTATTAAACCCATAAATAACAACATGATCAACTTTTATAACAAACTTTTATACTTTTTTAATCTCAGATATTATCTTAACAATGTTATTATACAATAATACAATTTTGTTGAAAAAAAGGATGCATACCTTATTGGTTTCTTAAGCAAGAAATGTAAATCTTAAATTTTTTAAAATTAAATTTATTACTGGAATTAAGATAACATTTGACAGACCCACTAAGTTTAAGTAAGAACGTCCAACGAAGAAAAAAAGGTTAACATTAAACAAAAAAAGATATAATAATATATAATAGTTGAAAGAACGGTCATTGGTTTAAAATGAAAACTTTAACATGATGTTACACCTTTGAAATATTGTGCTTTTCAATTTATATATTCATCTAGAAAAACATTTTTGAACAAAAATACTGTTGCATACATAAAAGTATGCTGGAATTTTGTACAATATGTGTGCATATAACTAAATGGTGTGTGTTGTATTGACGAAATACAATTTTACTACCAAGGCATTACAATGATGTACTGTGTTCAGACAGTATCCAATTTTACTTTCAGGCATTACAATAATACATTATAATTAGTAAACTGTAAAACCAATACTTTATGTTTATTTAAAACTGTACTTATTTTACTCTTAAAAATAACACTTTCAATCATACGGTTTAAGACACAATTATTAGAAATAACTCACCTTCAAAAAAGGTGATACAGAGAGAATTGTATCATCTAAAGCTTGACGAAACCTATTTTGTTGAGGCACCTCTTCAACAGACAATGATTGCCCAGTTGCATTCTCACTGAAGACTTCATCTTCAAGATTTAAATACTGATGTAAAGGATCACTAAAATCACTAATTGATTCAACATTTATTTTTCTCTCGTCGCTTAATGATTTGTCTTTAATTGATAACCGGGAAATACTTTTATTACTACAGTCACTAGTCTTATCTACATTAATTTCCAAAATACTTGAACCTCTCTTTGAATTAAAGTATATCTCATTACTACTTTTTATAGGCAATTTTCTACTTCGATTACACGTGTCATCTGACTGTTTAGGAACAACAATATTTTGATCTTCAACTTTGAGAGGTTGGAACAATTGCAAAGATGCAGTCTCCTCTTGCATAGGTGAAGATGCCGTCACAGGCAGTCCAAAGGAACTTGTAATACTTTCAACACTTCTGCTATCTTGTGTTTTTTTCTTTTTTTCACTTGAAGGTATATCTTCAAAAAAATTGTCAACAGAGACAGTAGGGGGGTTTGCGAACTCGTCCATCAGAAACGACCTTTCCAATCTCCAATTGTAAACCGTAAATATTAACCAATTTGCAACACGTTTTAACTTAGCTAGCTCTAAAGTCGAGGCTCCTCGCAGTAGCACTGTGCAACCTAAGTGTGGAGAAGAACAGCCTTCTAGGAACATTAAAGTTTTTGGTACATCTGAAAAAAATATACAATAATTTTTATATTGCACCATTCAAAAAGTAATACCATATATTAAAGCAGCTAAGATATCTCTATTTTTTTAGAATAGGATGTTTATTCCAGAGAAATTTGATATGACTGGGGAAAGCTATAAATTGGCAAGTGCAAAAAACTTCAATTTGGAAGTTTTATTTTTGATTCAACGCTAACTATTAAAACTATTGAAAATGTGCTTTTTATAACAGTCTTTATTTTTTATTACATTAACTTCAAAAAATGTTGTTAATGAATAGCAAACAAAGTTAACATATTTCTGTTATGTTATGTCCGTCCCTCTTATGAGATTTGAATCTCACTTTTCATCAATAATATAATAACAACTAAGATTATGTAAGAAGAAACTTATATATTTACAGAAATTAACATTATAATAACATATACTACATATGAAATATAGAAGGAACTAAAAAGTAAAAAAAAGTTAACTTTATGGTCAAAAGGTTTACTAGCCTTACTCCTTTGTGAGAATAAAAAAGAAATTTTTACAGAAAATAAAAAAAGGAAATCTAGGGAAATGTATTGAAAAAGTATTGAACAAAGTGTATGGAGTGGTGAATGACATTGTATAGAAGGCCTATGAATACAAAAATTAGTATAAGTACATTGATGGATAATTAGAAAATCAATTAAATAGTCATATAGCTAGGAAATTATAAAACTGTTATCTTAAAATTTACAAATTCCAAAGTGTCTAAAAGTGTATAAAAAAACAAACAAATAACTTACTATTTTCAATGTTGAATGTTTTGACATAGAAGTTCTTGCAAGTACCTAACTGCGGCCTGCCACCAATTTGAGCATCAATAGACTTGAGTATATCTGCTTTGGTCACTCTTGCAACTCTTTCTAACACACTAGGTTTCACATTCAATGCTAATGTGATGCCTAATTTTAAAAGAGACTCCTGTGCCAATCGCGCAACATTTTTTTGAACCAATACAAGATCTGGTTCCAGAGCCGCAATTCTTGCCACAACATTCCGTAGGTATTCTTGTTCCTTAAATGAAAATAAACACTGAAACTCAAATTCTACTTACATATTTTAGGAACAAGGTCATTATAAAATCTATAAGCTCCTTACAGTTCATATGCAAGAATATTTTGTTTCAAAATTGACTTCATATCTATTATATTTTGGGTGTTTCTATCATCTTAATGGGATTAAAGGAATGAATTGATTAGCATTGTTTCAGCTCGGTTTATCTTATTTCATATGAAAAGAGTCTTGCAAAAAGAGGTTGTAGTAATATTATGGCAGAAGAAGTATGTTGATCAATAGTAGTCTATATTCAAAGGTCATAATAGTTTACACAGTGTGCATTTTAATATATTATTGGGGAATATAATTGTAAAAGTGGTTGTGTAATTATACTTAGTAAGCAATTCGCATTCCTGGGCTGGATGACTAGTATAGCTAGTCATGTTTGAGTATCAAAGTTTAAAGCAACAGGTCTTCTCTTAACCCTTTTAAGACCATGAGCAGATATATCAACTCGGAATTTTAAAGTGTTATAGTTCTCTGAAAACTCAACAGATCACGTTACTACTGATCACGTTAATGCTAAAATGAGAAAGCTAATTTTATGTAGAAGAAAATGGTTCTTCTTTTATGGATAGCTGCAACTTGTCTGCTCTGTAATATATTACAGTGATCATGTATATATTTACTTAACGCATTTTGTAATTATTTATTGTAAGAATATCTTTTAACTTTTTTAATATCATTTCCATCAAATAGAATTTTCTAATTTGTTTTTTAATTTCATTTTTCAATGGAAGTTATTTTTCCGGGTACTAAAAACCGATCACGGACTGTATGTGTATGATGTGATAAGGGACTTCATGGATAATGGATCTTAAAATATACTTGTTGGAATTTCATTTCGCATATATTAATAGGATACGTATAGATTTTTTAAACAGGGTTTTAGCGTAGAATTGAACAATGTAGACAGAGCGAAATTCAGACTCATAATAGTGATAGCGAATATAGACTAAAATTGAAAAAGTAAGGTTTTCATAAGTGTAGACACTTCAAATTCACAATATACTTATAGAACCTCTTAGAGATAAACATGTGCAATTTTTAAGATGTCAGGATTTTTTAAAATTTTATGCGTGGATGAAAATGTGTGAATAGGATTGATTTTAAACATTAATATTTAATAACTTAGGAAATTGTGGAAAAAATAACACAAAAATCAGACTTCTATCTGTATTTGTATGGAATCTATACCCTATTTATAGAAGTGGTACAAAAACCAGAAAAATTGTGTGGTCTTTCTCCTTGCAATTTGACAAATATGGGTGGTCTTAAAAGAGATTTTAAAAAATCCCCTGGGCTACCTCATGCTGTAACTATACCACAAAATGTACTGTTTGGAAGATTGTTCAGCAAATCAAGCAACTCCCCTGAGACTGACTAATATGAGTTTAAGAAGATTTCTGCACAGAGATCTTCACGCACCTATACAAAACAATGGTTACCCAAGAATAAAGTGAGAAATTTGAGTTTGCAGAGCTTTATTTGAAGAAATTGTTCTAAATATTTTCCCTGGTACTGTTATCCTTTAGTCTAATGAGGGAAAACCTTAATGAACTTTATCAATAACCGCCTCACAGCCCTTGTGACATTGCTAAATTTAGGGGGTTGGGTCTGTATGTCCCTAAAGATAATGGGCTAACGGTAGTTTCAAATCACTTCTATGACATGATAAAGACTTTCTTCTGACCAACAATAAACCCGTTTATTTGGAATCATGAAGAGGGAGAAGTCTGGTTCCAACAAGATGGAGCTACAACTCACATTTTGCAGAGTTTTCTAGGAATTTTGATTGAGTTGTTTCCTGAACATATTCTTTCTTTTCAAGTGTACAAAGACCATCTAACAACCCTCCAAGCCCTTTAGGAAAGACTGCCTTTGTAGTGGCTGTCTTTCTGCTAGAAATTACTCAAAGAACTACGGATAACTTTTGGGTTAAGATTTCTCAATGTGTCAACTATAGAGAAAGTCTTTTACCAGGCATAATTTTCAAAACCTAATCACATAAAATGGCATAGTATTTTTTTTCACAAACTAAAGTATTTTTTCTGTATGTATTTTGTAAATTCCTTTTGAAACATGAAAGAGTATTTTTGTCAGACTGTATTAATTCTTATAGTTGACCCCTTCAATTGACTACAAACTTAGCATTGATATTCTAATAAAGTCATGTTTCATACTACCCAAAGGCATTAAAGTAGATTAGCTTTTGAAAACTTTTAAAATACATTTTTATTAAATAAATAGGCTTAAAATATCTGTAACTTTAAATACAGAATGAATATATCTTTAAAAGTCTGAAACTAATTCAATGGGTGTTTTTATCACAGACTATATACATCAACCCTGTATATTTGGAAGAACGTAAACTTACAGAAAAAGAGTGCTATATTGTTGCTTCACTTTGGATGGTTTCTGGTAGATAGTAGCAAAATTTTCCAAAATGGGCCTTATTCTGTGAAAGCTACAGTCAAAATGAACCCAATGAGCCTCACCAGAAATTTATATTTCAGCAAATTTGTATTAGCAGCAATTGCTAGAAAAATAAATGTGTCTCGACCGTACTGTTGGGTCATCCAACAGCCGTACATACTGGAGAATTTATCCTCATTAAACTCATTGTGTAATTTCAGATGTAATTCATATAGGAAAATGATATTTGCAGTAGAGAAGTTTATCACTTTTTGCAGTGGGGAAGATACTTTGAGTTAACAATGAAACTCATGAATATATTAAAGTAGCTTGTTGTAATCATCTTGAATTCACTGAATAAAACATAAATAACTCAACACATAGACAAGCATTAAAACTAACGTAATTATTATTCACATATCAAACCATATTATAAAATTAACCACTACAGAAATATTTGAAATATTTAAACATCACACATCACAAAAACAACATATCTGAATCAATAGTTACTTATCATCAATATATTTTTTTCTAAATGTTGACTGTTTGGATACTGAAAGGTAGATATTTAACCCTTTGATTACCATTCATGTGCCAGTACATGAGATCATGCAATGGGAAATGGTAGCATTCCCGAATGTGAACGTTCTATCATTTCTCTCAGATTAGCATTGCCTTAAGTTTACGATTTTGTTTTCTGTGTATTCTACTGTACTCTAAGTTTAATATTTGATCTGAACAACAAATGCTACACAGAGTACATAGTCACATTTCTTTTGTGTGCCAAGTCTACGGTTTGTCTCTTGTGTTTACAGATCGCTGCATGATTTTTATACAAATAAATCAGCCATTTCTAACAAATTAGTATTCTCCAAGACATAATGTTGTTCACATGATTATGTTCACCAAAACATATAGAATTAGATTTTTAAAAAATAGTTTTTGTACAGATTTGGTTAAGAAAATTGTTACAGAAGTCAATGAATACAACTTTGGGTGTGCAAGTACTACCGTGTGTGACCATTCAAAACTGAAAATGTAGATTACTACTAATGTTGACAAAATTTATACTTTCTTAGATATTTTCAATAAACATATAAGAAATATGAAAAATAGTAAACTAATTTAAAAAATTAGAAAAAAGAGAATATTCAAAAATATGTTGCTCCCAGGGGATTTATTAGGGCATGCACATATTACTAATCAAATGGTTAAAGGTAAACACATCTTTAATGTGGTACTTTTACAGAAATAATATTTCAAATATAAGATCTCATAAACAAAAAGAATCTAGGTTAAGATAATGCACTTAACCTCACTGTTTAATATATTCATACATTAAGTAAACATAATTGAAAGTGGAGAAATACGTTTAAAAAAGAATGCAAGAAGATGGTATCTTGAAAACAATACGAAAAATTGACATAATACAGAAACTGTATTTTCTAGGTCACATGTGAAAAATGACTACCACAACTGACAAACAGTATGAAAATCATTTTAGTGCCAAATACAAAATGAAATACAATAAAGAATTTACAAGGACAACTATTTATAAAATACATGTATGTATATATGAATACATGTAGTATTCAACATAAAACCTAATATAACTGGATTTCAACATAAAATATTAATTGGATTGATTTACCTGAATTGGAAGTACGATATCATTTGTATAAATACCTTTTGAACTATTAAATAGAGAGGACAAAACAACACTGCAAAAGGAAAAAAAAAACTATTTATATCTAAACCATTAAAAAACCCTCAAAATTAACTCCTGAAAACCTTTGTCTAGAGTACACAAATCTGTGATAACGATGGATGTATTTTTGGTTGAAATAGGGAAAACATAGATGCTTTTGATATATACTATCACAGTGGTTGCTGGGGCAGTTGATATATGTCATAGTAAATAGTAGGGCCTAAAATATTGTTTGAATTCATCAACTGAAGCTTTTAAAGAATTTGCTCAATATTAAGCCACTGTTAGATATTATATACTTTATAAGAAAAACCATGATATAAAAAGTCTTTATCAGTCAATAAACACAAGTGGAATTTTTCTGAAATTATTACATCAACTATACCTGCATCATGACTGGCTCCAGTGACATAAGTCGTCCCTCAATTCTCTGATAAACAATTGCACAGCTAAGTAGCAAAATCTTTGGATTAGTAAGGCGTGATGGCATTGCTTTATGTGCAAGGTTCTTACAACAAACAACTCCTGCTACAATGCAACTGTCACTTCTGTTTCCCCCACTTACTTTTTTCAACTGTACATACCTAAAATAACATGTAAAATTATTTTAAAAGATAACATGTATAATAGTATAATATTTGCTATAGGTTTTGTTTACTTAAACTGAACGGAATAACATTTAAAGCATAAAATATAAACAAATAATTATCCAAAATCCTTAACACAGAAAAGAATTGTTTTTGTTGCACATTTTCATACTATTATTGTAACTAAAATAGTAATGAAATAATAACTATTTCTTTTTCCTCTTACTCAAATATATTTAACTGATTAATGAATTGACTAAGTAAATGTTTTATTTTTTAATTGACTTATCACATCTAAACTTAATTATTTTTTAATTGTATATACATATTTTTATCAGAATTGTATTAAAATAGGGAAAGTATATATTGAAATGAAAATATTTGTTGATTCCATCTTCACGTGAGCTACTAGTTGAAACGCCTGCTTAAAACACCGTTAGACAAAGAAGAACACTACCAGGAGTTAAACACCATAAAATATTTAGCACAAACTAGCAGATACAACCCAACAATGATTGACAAATTATACAACCGCCTAAAAAATAAACCTAATAACCCAGATACAAACACACAACAGGACAATCCCATAAAATACCTATCAATACCATACAGATCACCCAAAGCCCACAATCTAACCAACACACTATGAAAATACAACTACAAAATAGCTTACTCCACACACAACACTCTCAATAAACAATTTAAACCCAACAACAAAATCGACGACATTTACAACACCACTGGAGTTTACAAACTAACTTGCAGTTCATGCCCCAGTTTTCACATAGGCCAGACAGGGAGGTCCTTCTACACACGTTACCAAGAACATATAAAAGCACTAACAAACAATAACTACCAATCATACTTCGCCGATCATCTCATCTCCACAAAACATGACTACATAGACATAACATCTAACTTACAAATTGTTCATAAACAACACAGAAATAACCGACGCTACACAACCGAACAATACGAAATATACAGACACTTCAAACTACACCCTACACACATACTCAATACACAATTACATTACAACTCATATACACTTTTTGACATCAAAACTCCTAATACACACAAAATACACCCACACCACCAAAATATCCCACCCCTACCCTAACACCCTAACCTAAGTAAATCTTGAGATCAGTTACGGTCTGAGTTGACAATGGGACACATCTCCCGAAACGGCCGTCCTCAACAAACAAAGTAAGTGCTACTATAGGCAAGTTTATAAACACAAAAGTGTTTAGTGAAATGAAAATATATTTGTTTATTTCTTAACAGGTTTATTATTTTTTTAGAATAATAAAGCTTTTAAAAGTTAAAGTTGCTTAATGAAAGCAAGTCATGTTATATTTACCAATAAGGCAGACCATATAATAAATGGCTAACTTGTCCCTTACAGCAAACAGGTGAATGTAGATTGAAATATATATATATTTTTACTGTTCTATTGTGTAGCACTAGTTATTATTTGTTTTTTTGTCCAAGTAGAATATGTAGTTTGATGTTATGTTAGTGTAGTAGCAATTTGTGGAAATGAGAATGGAAATGAGGTAAAATTTGATAGAGTGTTTTTACTATAATTAGTTAATATGTAACTAAATGAATACGTAAGAGCTTACTTGCTGATGCGTTTCTTAAGATGAGCAGAGACTTGCTTCTTTAAAAAAATAATTGTTTCGAATTGCATCAGCAAGTAAGCTCTTACGTATTCACTTAGTTCTAATTAATTATAGTTTAATTAGTGAATTCAAGAATATTACAACAAGCTACTTGAATGTTTTTGTCTGTCAGTGCTTATAAGTGTCCTTGGTAGTATGAGTAAAATGGACTCCCACTTTGGCCTATGTAGAAACTGAGATACAAACTGCAAGTTAGTTTGTATATGCCATTGGAGTTGTAAATGTCTTTGTTTATGATGTTTTATGGGTTTTAATTGTTTGTAGATGATGTTGTGTATGGAGTAGACTATTTTCTAAAATAATTATGAATCGTGTTGGTTATTTTATGAATTTTAGATAATCTGTTATGTATTATGGGTTTGTGGAGTTGAGGTTTTGGGGTTAGGACATTGAGTTATTTTTCAGGCAATTATTAATCATTGTCATAGTTTATCAATCATTGTGATAAATCCATTGGTTTGTGCTAAATAATTTTACTGTGCTTTATGTAAACCAGAATGCCATTAAGAATTAAACGTCATAAAAATAAAATATATTTTATTAGATCTTAATAAATTTATAAGGAAAAAACTGCTTAAGCTTCAAATTTATACATAGATTGTTTTCTAGTTTTTCACTAAAAAATAAAGTTTTCCCTGAGGAAACAAATAACTCAAAACGTTTTTCATACCTACTTTCTATTACATATATTTTTTTAGTTACTACAAATATCTTTTAAAGAAATTTTCTATAATTATGAAAACCCTTCAGCTCCCAGCACTCCTAAATGGCAGGTGCCCTCAGACGCCACCTGAGCTGTACCACCCTCCCCCCCAAAGGCCAATACTGCTAAGGTCCTAGAAACATAGCAATTCAGTGCCGAGGAAAATGCATATGGCAGTCAGCCATATTAGTTGTTTAAATAGGCCAAAAACACTCTGATTGATCCCATAGAAGGAAAACATAAATGTTTGTGTTTAAAAAAAGGACTTGAAATTGAAGATTTATTCTGCGAACTGCTAAATGTATTGTGAATAAAGCATACATAAATTTAGTACACAATTTTTTTTTTAATTCCTGGTATTTTCATTCATTTATTTGTTTTTTTCCATCTCCAGTGGTTTTAAATAAAATCTCAACATTTTGTCAAATAAATCTGAGTGATAGTTAAGTTTTTGAGAAATTGAAGATTTTGTGAGATACAGTTTTTCTCAAAGACGGCGAAGCCTTGTTGAGAACCTAAACAGTATATTATTACAAATATCAAGCTAAGCCCATCAAATATCTCATAAATATTGTATACAAGAAAAATTAAAACATAAATGTTTTTACTAAAATGTTTTAAAGATTCAAATAATTTTAAAAATAATCTGTGATTCTGTTCATTTAATTTTTGCCAACAGATGACAAAATCAAAACCTTTTGAAATTGTTAAAAACAAAACAATACTTTGCTTTGTAAAACAAAACATTTTAAAAAATAGACTGATAGACATAAAATCAGATTGATTTTATGATGAAATGGAAAAAATGTGATATAAACATAGAACTATTTACACAATGAAATAATTATTTTTATATAGAGGGAAGTATTTTTAAACTTAATCTTAGAAAATTGAACTAATAAGACGTACATTTCCAGTTTCGTAAATAAAGTAGGTAGATTTGAATAATATGTTTGTGAAATTTATATTGTATAAATAGTAAAAGAAAATAATACAAAAAACTTTTTAAAGTCAATTCCTACTAATGTCAAAAAAAAATTATTTTAGTTACTTTTTATAACTGAGTCTGAGTTGACAATGTGACACATCTCCTGAAACAGCTGTCCTCAACAAATATAAGTGCTACTATAGGCAAGTTTGTAAAATATTTATAAGTGTTTTAGTAAAAACTAGTAGCTCACATAGAGATGGAATCAACAAATATTTTGTTTTATTATTTTTGTTTGTTACTATTAAATTTGCTTTCCTTTTTTTTTGTTTCTAGTTTATGAAACTGATGGTGATCTATAATTTCTAGAATTTTAAAATATGCCTAAATATCATTGTTTTTCAATTTTAAATTTAAATCTTTATTTAGAACTTTATTATGATATTAAATTACTATGGACTTTAGAGTAAATTGATTTTCCCTACTCTTATTTTTTCAATTCCTTATATTAGCTCATACTCTTCGGATACATATTTTGTATAGATTTTCAATTGTTGATAAAATATGTAAATTCATCCAACCTATAGTGGATGACAATTGATGGTAACACAGTTTTTTCAAATATTTATTCAATAATTAAATTATAAACATTTGCGGAGTCTATGTCGGATTCAAACTGAGTATCTTCATGTTCAAAGTCTAGCGCTTTGGCACTGAGCCAACTTTCCTATAACTAAAAATGTACCTCTCAAAGATGTATATGAATTATTTTTTTTTGCCTCCATCTGGTGTAGTTGAAACCTCCATTGCACAACCTTTAATTGTTACCAAGGTCATAAATAATGCTCACACAATATCATAAATAATGCTCTAGGATTAAAAACGAATAAAAAGAATAAAATAAACAAACAAACTGGATTAATGGTATCGGACCTTGTTTCACAAACAGACAATGTGAAAAGAAACTACAAAACAATGCAAGTGACGAAAAAAGGGTATAAATAGTAAACAAGCAAAAATAATAGTCCAACACTATACATAGACAGGAAAATTGAAAATTGCTAGAACATTTACTTTCTATTTTGCCACACAATATTTTTATTCTAAGATATTGATATACATATTTATATTAATTGCAATTTTAAAATAAAAAGAAACTTTAAAAAAATGTTCTTTGTTGATTTAAGTAGGAACTGACTTAAAAAAAAAAAAATTATAATACTTGTTATGAAGAAATACAATTATTGATTTTAGAATCACCTCTAAACCATGTTTATTATTTTTTTTAATTTAAATTTTTTTCTGAATAAAAACAATGTTAACTTACAGTCTTAGAATATAGTTAATAAAATAAACCTACTGTCGAATGTCCATATCATCTGTATCAGTTTTTAAATCTGGTTTGATTGTGTCAACAACTTGATGTGCTAGTGGTACAATAACATCTGCCCAAGACTGAGACAAGCCTTCTCGGTTGAGAATTTGCTTCAAGAAGCCTTGAAGGTGCAAGTTAAATCCAGAACTGAATAAACAAATCAGAAAATAATTTTTTTACAAGAAAAACTAAATAGAGGAAATAATTATAAAATCTCTGCATATCAAAGAAGCGTAGTTTATATAAAACAAATCCGTATAGATATATAGAATATGTAATAAACATTTTAAGATAAAAGTTTAGTATTTTATTAACAAACATGTACAGTTAAAACTCTTCAGACATATACTTAAATTATGACATATAATCATAAAAACTTTTTATAATTTCTATTTAGTTTTTCTAAGACTAAATTCTTTTGCATGAGTTATTTTTAATTTTATAATATAAGAAAAAGTCTATTACACTATGGAGTATCATTTTTTAGATCACCAATTAGTTTTAAATGCTAACTCTTATGAACCATTTCTAAACCAAGTGTTCTAAAACCATTTCTTGCAAAAATTCAATGAAGTACTACTTTTAATTATAGCTGAACAAATAAGATAGAGTCTTATGATCAAAAGATTAAAATTATCTGAAGTTAGAAACACAAATAGTACTATAAATATAATTTACTAGCGTTACCTGGTGCACGTTGTTGCGCCTGAAATCATAATTTTCTAATAAGAAAAGCAAATCAAACATTTAAATTATTATATTTATATCTAAATCATTTACTGCAATGCTAGAGGATAGACAATGTTTTTCTTCATTACACTAAGTGTATAATCATACAAATTTTAGGTGTCCCAACATATGAGCACGCAACATATAATAGTAGGTGATAAAAGCTCAAATGTTCCAAATTTAATCCAGCAATCGTCTATGATTGTCCTTATGCCTTGTTTATGGTTATTGTGAATGCAAGATGCAAAAGAAATTGTAGTCATTTGAAATCAATGGGTAGATCTGTTGAAATCATCGGTATTCATGGAATTAAGACCATCTCTCCTTTCAACTTGCCACCTACGATTTCTGCCTGGATCAAGTTAGGTGTCAATTGTTTTGTGGTTAGTCTGGTACCATTGCACAGCTTTGGAGGATTCAAATTTCGCAAGAGTATTATTGGCGATCCTACTTTTAATATCAATAAGAGTGATGGCAAAAATTGTATATAGAATTTAGCAATTGTAAACAATTTCAAATAATTAATAATATATTTTTATTTTTGCATTATATTTATAATCATTTTAATTAAGTAACACTAGTATGGATATACAATATAACATTAGACTTATGGAAGACTGTACAATGAACCACCGTAAGCCTCGAGGGCTGAGCACTGCACCAAACTTCACATAAACTATCCTGGGAATATGTTAAACAATCCCTCCAAATTTCATTAGCTTCTGTTCAGCTGTTTAGCCGTTCATAAGACATATGCATACACACACACACACACACACATATATATATATACATCGGTTTTTGAACCATCCTAAGCCTCTGGGCTGAGCTCTGTAGACCCATCTACACTAAACTTCACAAAAACCATCCTCAAAATATGCTAAACAATCTCTCCAAATGTCAATCACTTCTGTTCAGTAGTTTAGGCGTCCATAAGGTACATATATACATACATATGTTTATATATATGTATAGATACAACTTATAAAATAATATCTGATAATCATTAAATCTGGAATGCCTATTATTAAATCTGGAATGCAATATTTTAAACATGTTCTAGGCTCTATAAATCATGTGCCTAATGCCACCATATATTCCTTCAGCTCAAAAATCATCTGAGTAGTTGGTACTTTGCCAATGAACATAAAACAAAACCCAAGGTAATAACTGGCTGAAGAATTACCTAGTAGAATTTCAACTTTTGCCTAGATTACAAAAATGTTTGGAATTACAGAAACATTTTTTAGAACAATTTATGTGTATATCAATATAAATAAATAATACTTGATATATTTTAGTTATTTTTCTTGATTGTGAAAATGTATTTTTTTTTGAATACCCTTGTACTTAGATTGTACTACCTCTTAAAAGTAAACAAGGAGGTTAAGTTGGTAAAATCTATTTTCTCTAACTCAAGTACTTTTTAAAATTGTATTTGAAAATTAAAACACTAATTCCAATTCTGTTTAGTAAAAATAATTTGCACTTTCTTGAAATGATAAAAATGTTAAACTTAACAGCAAGAAAATTTTAGTTTCTTTAAAAGTTTTTTTTACTGTCTCCTGGAATTCTTGTCTAGGTGACAATGAGTTATTTGATGAAATTTGTATAAAACAGGCGAAGAAAGTAAAAAATTTAATATTTTGTTAAATTAATGAAAGCATTTATGCCTAGAATTATTTTAATAATATTAACTGCATAGTGTAACTATAGAAAATTGTTTGTCACCTTTTGTTACTGTTCTTTCCTTAGTTTTTCTGATGATGATTTGTAGAAAATCTTTACACACTTTCCTACAGTAAGGACGAGACACATTGATAACAAACTGAATTTATGATTCATGGCATATGATTATCATGTTGATGTTACTTTCAATTTTGAAGAATACAGTTTATCTGAAGAACAAATAAATAGCATTCACAATTTCACTAAATTTCTTCATAAAAATAGATGTCAAAACTTTTTTCGGAAAATTCTGTAGGAGAAATAATCTATACACAATTGATTTAATTAATACAGAAAAACCATAAATATCAATGGTTATAATTAGAATAGTTCCAGCCACTATACAACATATTCATACTCATTTCGTTGTAGTTAGAATTTCTTTCTATAACTTACATTACTTCATACTGTTACGGCTAGCACTAAATTTATTTCCCGGTATAAATAATATTCAAGCTGGCTTGTGAGTTAAGGTTATAAACAAAATAATTATACTCAACTCACAATTATAAAACTTTAAATTCATACACATTTCGATGACTTATGACATCATCATCAGTGATGCTACTACAAACATATAACTTTAACTGAGCTGTTTAACAGCTTTATAAATTTAACAGCTTATTTCCTACTGTTTTTCAGTGCAGCATATATTTAAAAGAAGACAATATTTTGTACTTTAACACTATATGTATAAGTTCTTACCATAATCCACATTTATTGATAAATTTAGGGCAGGATTTGCCCATTAACAGGACTCAGTATAAAAAAATGTTGATAAGTGAAAACAAGTAACTTGAAATTATTTTTTTAAAACACAATTACTGATTTCAAAATATAATTATTATAATAATCATAAAGCTATTGAATCATAATATTTTAAGTAATAATAAGACTATTATCTTACCTTAGTGCTTCATATGCTTGTTTCTCCCCATTGTCTACTCGTAGCTGTTGAGAATGTATTTTGTGCCAGTTGACTATATGTGGAGTCTCTACTGTACGTTCTATATATGACTGTACAGCAGCATGCACTTGTTTGTCTCCTTCATTACTCTGAATTGCTTCAGGATTAGTCTTAGCTAATAACAAAGATTACAATAGCAAAATAAAGTAAATAATTATTCATTTCTTTATACATTTTTTCAGATATATTTGTCATTGTGACTATAATGAATACACTATAAGCTTTCAATAATCTTAGAAATCCTTTACTAATGTTAGTTTAAAAGTATGATTTTGGTTAAAAATTCTTTTTCAAGCAAAAAAACAAAACTAGTACCATTTTATTATAAACTATTTTTTCACTAGCTGCATTCTTATTTCAACTCAAAAGTTCATATAAAAAATTTTTTTTCATAAAGCATTACAAAACTAATATAAAAAAAAACTTTTTATATGGTAACAAAGTTTGACAAAAAGCTCTTACAATAATAAAGAAAATATAATGTGTTAACATGTTTTTTTTGCCTGACAACTGTTTTGATGTTGTAAAATTTACTAAAATTGCCACAGCCAAAATCTGTTCATAGGACTGAAATAAAAAGCAGTAGAATTTAAAAAAAAATTTTAAAACTCTAAATGCATTACAAATTATCATGTCAGTGAAGTAGAAAAAATGTTGATAGGTCCGTTGTTTTGTTGTTTGTCTCATAGTACACAGGATCATGGGCCAAGCGCCATATTGTTCTATGATTACAATAAGCATGCATTTATTGTAATCAATCACACATTTAGGCTTTGTTTTATCCTTTTTACTGTTAATGAATATGAGAAATATAGCCCATCAAATTCAGTTTTCTTTTCAGCTACAAAATAAAACTTATCTTGCCTAAAACAAAAACACGCCAAACTGAATGATGTCTCTCACTCTGGTAACTGACAAAACAAGAAGAATGAAGAATTTGATTCTAAAGCACGTTAGTTTGTAAGCA